>VZSR01000476.1:383484-594735 GCA_013398615.1 Brachypodius melanocephalos
TCACAATGTGAGCCACTTATCTGTCACAGAATTGCTGATTCAACATCCATAAGTTCTCAGAGTCATTCTTGATTTGTGCTGATGTTGTGCTTTTTATACTGCATGCATACCTCTTCCTTTATTATATATTGATTTTTATTCCTATTAGCTATACCACTGTTTTCATCTTTTTTATTTTCCTTTATAAGGTGCTTATGTCACATTAATTCATCTGTCATAGTTGGAGGCAGTCAACTTCAATAAAATATGATTGACTTCTAATATATGAAAACAGTGGTTTTGCACTACATTCAAGTTCTATGAAAAAACAGCAGAAGCTAAAGAGATTAGAAGTTCTTTCATAAAAATGTAGATAGTTTGAAACTGTTTTTTTTTACAGTTTATGTATTCAATTAAGATACTTCAAAATAGAATAGCTACTATTACAATCTGCAATCCACAGAATGAAGAGTTTGAATCATACTCTTGATAGACACCGAGATATGATGTTTGAATTCTGCAATTAACACCACAACTTTTTGGCTTCAACTGTTCAAGATCACTGATCACTAAAAGAGCAGTGTCTCAGGGAGTCCTCTAAGCTTCCTGGCACGAGACCCCTAATTTTGCTTTAAATAAATTATCCAGTGTTTCTGGTGTAATAATAAAATCTCACAAGAAAAAATATAGACTTTTAAAAATACTGAATTGCCTGACTTGGGCATATTTTATCAGCTATTTCTATAATTTCACAAATCACCCAGACTAATGCAGCTTACTTAATAATATTGCAGGGAATTAGACTTCGGCACCTAATGTTCCAGAAGAGAAGATTTTTGAATAAAAGCAATATCTTTCTTTGAAAACTGTTTTGTACAGTAAATTGCAGCAAATGATTTCTCCTATCTGTGAATTTTCTTACTACCATGTTCACAAGAGGATGTTCTAGCAGTACTAAACACCACCTTGAAGTACCTTTGAGGACACAGCTCCAAGTTAATGGAAACATCAAGGAAGACAAAAAAAAAAATTCTATTAACAAGAAATCCTGCTAGGCAAATACTGAAACATTCACAGATCCTTTCTGCTTGCAGGGCTACTATAGATAGGCACTATCCAAAACTATTGTTTGACTCCAAGAAATAAAAATGCAGACCCAGCTGTTTTCTAGTTTGGTGCCAAGAGAAAAAAGATGCAGAACTGGAAATGAACAGGGCAATTTGCACTGTTGTGTTGTTGTGTTTTATTAGATTTTTTCTTCCATATGGAAACTCTACTTATTGTGAGTCAGGGGTGGGAAAAGAATAAGGCTAGAACCTGACTGGAGCTGCTACAGCTATTTCAAATTTTAGGTGCACATGTAACAAAAAAAACCCCAAAAACCACCAAAACCAAAAAAAGCCCCACCAAACCCAACCATCCAACCAAAAAAATTTCTATTTTTGTTTTGAAGCCTAAAGGGCCATCTATGTTCTACTGGTACCTCAGGTCTGACTGACCCACCTTTAAGGTTATGACCATTTTTGCTGTAAGTTTGTCAGCTTTCTCATTCTCCTGTGGTTGGGAGCTCAAATCTTGCCACTTTGATTTTGCCTTGGGAGCTTGGGTAGTATAACACAAATATTTGGATTAAAATCAGCAGTCATGCAGAATAGCCCCAATCTTATTTACAAATGAATTGCCAGATGTACATTCCACACAGATATATCCCACTAATTGAAGATATTACTTTGATGAATGCACCATTAGGAATTTCACCTAATAATTACATTCCAAATTGTTCAAAAACATGACACTTTAGGAGATACAATCAATGGCTGCATCTACATAAAAAACACTTATTTAATGTTTGGTATTTGAAAAGTATCTTAAGCCCACTGTAACAAAAAAAATTACTTTAATTCAACATCATCCATCTACTAATTATGTTGCTAAGATATTAACAGGAGAGAATTTGGTTCTGTGACTCTTAAAAGCCTGCCTGTTAAATTCATAATAATATGGGACCTGTCTTTCATTGAGAAGAGAAAAATGAAAACCAACAAAACCCAGATCCCTAAAATGAATATGTACAGTTGAGAAGCCTAGTTTACTGTCACTGAATTTTATTCTCCTTTTCATTTTCAGTAATTGCAGCAAAATAGCTGCTCTTCAGGGACATATTAGGAAAAGAATAGTAATTAAGCTCAGGAAGGTATAATCTGTATAAAAATGAATTACAACTGACTCAGTCTAAAACTAATGTATTACAGATTCAAATGAAAACCTAGCTGTACCCTGTGAATAGCTTATTCAAAAACACTTCCAGATTTCTAGATGTCAGCTCTGTCACTTCAGGCACATTTATTATCCTCTTCAAAATGTGTAACCCTTCAATGTGAAAAATGACATCACTGAGGAGTCAACACTTTTCCTTCCCTAATGAGCCATGCCTGGGAGGACAAGCAAAAATCCTAAAAACAGATAAATGGAAGCTTTCTTTATGAATGAACCTGCATGGTTTATCAAGGGAACCACTTAAATGGTCCACATTATTTTAGCAAAACACATAACCCAGCCAAAAGGAGAGAAATAAACGTCCCAAGGGCTTTTAAAAGTTAATTTTCCAGCACCAGATTTTGAATTGAAGCCTTTTATTAAAAATAAATAAATTCACTGATGACTAGTTCCTATACTTGGTTTCCAGAGAGTGAACAGCAAAAGGAGGACAAACAATCCATAAGCAGTCATGAGCTTTTTTCACAAAATGTGCTTGACAAAGCAAAGCATATATGATTGGATGCATATTATGAGAACCTGTCTCCTGCTCCAAAGAAACAGAACAAAAAATATTTGTGGATTATTAGAATATACTTCACCTACCAATATTTTTTAAAAATGGCACAAACACCATGAGAGATACCATCAAGTTCACTACCCTTTACATCCCTATGAGGTCAGAAGTGGTGTACTTCTAGCTTCATGACATTGGGAGAAAGGAAAGCAATGTTCTTTCAACTCCAGTTTTAAACCATCCCTTTTTCATGGGATTAGAAACCCACAGTTTATTCTGTCAAGTCTACCTACTAGATTTATCATTAAAATTATTTTAGTCAATATTTATACAGAAGAAAATAAAAGGACTTTAAACAAACCTCTTAGATGTCTTTGCTATAAATTATAAAACCAGAAATCAAATTAAACAGAAAGCAAAATAAAGCATAACCCTCCCTAACCACTAAATCATCTGTGGCAACCTGTATAGATGGATGTATTTTGGAATGTTCCCAAAGCCAAACTGTTGAAGTTAGCTTTAAAACAAGATATGAATTAGCTTGGCATGCTCCACCCTTGACTTAACCCTCAAGGACATGGTCAAAAATTTACTAGACAAGCAGTGAGGGAAGCAAGAGCAGTATCACTGTGAACAACTGATATAATTTCTTCCCTAGAATTTTGCAAAGCCCTGCCTTCTGTGTAGGAAATTTAAGAAACAGAGCACATGCAATGCTCTACTACCCCCAGAAAAATGTCCTGTGAGATGATATTACTGCTTAATTTTAATTGAAAGTTCTATTTTGAGGATTATCATGTTACTTTGCATTTTTGCGCACCATGCACTATTTTCAAGTTCCATCTTTGAGTGATGTATGAAAAACCTGTGTATAAAAATTGATAAACCAGTAGAGAAAACATTCAAGAATGGCTTCTAGATTATAGGCCTAAGACTTAAAAAAATTGCATGATATTGTGTATGAAATTATTGCAAGCAAGGAGGAGTAGTAAAGATTTACTATCCAACTAGAAATACTGGTTTTAGTTACTCTAAGGACATTTGGAGCAGAATTGTCTAAAACCAAGGAGATTTGAAGTGCTGTGCAGTAACATTCTGGTTTATGGTACATACAGAGAACAGCTCTGGGTCACTTAATGCTGATGGATAAGGCACTGGCACAATTCCAACCTGACACACATGGGCACCCATTACAGCATGTCCTGGAAAACAGGCAGTTGGTTTGGAGAATGCAGGGCTAGAGGAGATCTACCTTCTGCAGAGTGCAGGACAGTAAAAGAGGTTTAAAATATAAAATAACAAGGGGTCCATAAAGTAGTCTTAGTTTTATTTATTAAACATTTGGCAGTGGATATCAAATGCTGGAGTATATCACAAGTGGTTTGACTGCATCATTTATTTGTAGTGCAATACAAAATGAGAAACATGCCCCAGCTCCTTATTGTATGTTAATATTAAATCATTACACATGGCAGCTGTTTTATGTTCCATGTGGTTTTCAGTTTCTTGCTGACAGGTGTCCAAATCACAGAAACTATCCCCACATGTAGTGGCAGCTGGCCACACTGTCATCTCTGAGATACCAGAAGTGAATAAAGAAGCAGTTTGTTTACTGGAATGGTTAATACAATCATTAGCTGGCTCTGTGTTTGGTTTGAAAAACAGGCAGAATTTAGAATAGTGTATTCAGTATTCAAGAAAACCCAACTCTATGAAAGTATAAGCAGGATCTTGGTTTTGCATGGGGTAAAAAAAAAAAACCAAAAACCAAAATCCAACCCTCTGATAATCACTTGAAATATTTGGTCAAAAGATGATATATAATTTTCAGAGTTTTCTTTTGGCTTAGTAACCTTTGCATAACACAACTTTGCTCAAGTTGGGTAATCCTATCATTGAAAGAGTTCATTATAGTACAAAAACACACCACGCCATTCCAATACATCCAAATTCAGATTGTTGTGTACCTTTGGAGGTTGTAGTCATTTTTCTGATAATAACTGAGAAGAGTTAGAACGAGAAAGAGGTTTAAATTACAGAGTAGGATTAGTTCAAACGTGTATTCTCATGTTTTTACTTCACTTGCACTGGGCACACAAATCAACGTTATTATTTTCAGCTGCCTTTTGTAGGAGCAGTCTATTATACAAAAACTGCCGATATGCCCTAAAAAATATTGCAGCAACACTTGCAAGTCCCCATAAGGCAGAGGGTGAGCCCTGGGTGTCGGTGGGATCCCCACTTGGTGCAGTCCTTGTGACAAAGTTAGGAGATGTCACTGCAGTGACAAAAGGGACAGACCTGGATTGGCCTTAGAGAAACAGAGCTCAGTGAAGAAACAGAGGCTGAAGAGAAAACCTCAGACTGCTTCACTGGGCAGCACTTCCCAAACATGATGTCTGCCCAAAATGCCATGGTCCAGGCTTTTCCAAAGCTCAAAATTGGGAAAGAGAAGTTGAAGGCCAAATAGGCTTCAAGTCATACAGACAGTCCATTTTCCCTGTTAACTTCCAGGCTTTAAAGGGTTTAGCAAACTGTTAACCATCTTGGTTGCAGTCTCAGTCCCCTAAGAAATTCTAAACCTGATATTGCAGAAAGCCATGGATATTTCATCCTCACACCTGCTAACCCTGGAGGGAAATATCTGTAAAACAATCTTCTGGGAATGCTTAAAAAAAAAAATCTTTAGAGCACATTCCCAAGAAATTTTAGCAATCTTCAAGCAGCACTGTGCCTTTGAAAAGAAAAGGAAGAAAAAACCCCCAGCAAAAAAAAAAAAAGGCAAGTTAATTCAAAGCATATTTTGAAGTATCAGATGTGCTCAACCATAGTAACTTTTGCTTCTATCACATTAAGTTATAGTTGAGCAGTGCCATTGACATGCACATTGAAAAAAAAAGCTTACTTTTTATTTTAAATGGTTACAAGAGAAATAAGTGGGTTCTTTTTAAACATGAGTTCTAATTTTGCTAATAGACATATCTCTAAGAATTAATTGTTAATTGTAATTATCCATAGCACTGTGAAAATTACTTTTCAAAACATACAGAAAATTCTACAACTGCAGTTCACAAAATAGGCTACTTTTTACTCAGCATTATGTTCAGAAATTATTACTATGGGGAAGTTTTTAATTAAAAGGTGCCTATATTTATAACAAGCATTGAGGAATCTACTAAATATGGCAGGAATGACATGAATGGTGTTCAGTTGCATACTATTTACAGATCATTTCTAGTCAGAAGGGAGAAGCAGGTCTCCCTTTTTTCCTGAGTAGCTGCTGAGGCAGATGGATGCCACATGCAGGAAGCTCCTCGGTGGCATTGTATTCCTTCCCTGAATCCAGTGCCAGCTAGAGCTGCTTCAGGAAGCATTCCTCAATATGCTAGAAGCAATTTACCACAGGAACCAGCATTTCTGCTCCAAACACACACTGTCTGACCTGATGGAGTCCCAGTCCCACAGTGCTTGCTGTGTCTGTGCCTTATAAAGAGATAAATCATGTACCTACATAAGACAGAAGGGAACAAGATGGGAATTGCTTCTCAGTAGTGGAAGTCACGTGCTGATAAGCAATCCAAAGCTCCGGTTTTGGATCCATATGAAACCCAAGAGAACAGATGCAGAATCCACTGGTCTGGCAATAAATCTCCCCTGCCCCCCAGCCCTGTGGTTTGCTTTATTGAACTGGCTCCCTTAGAAGTTCACAGCTGCCCCCTGAGCCTGACCTTCAACCTTCTGCCCAAGTTGGTGTTGCAAGTATATTAACATTTGCACTTTTAGTGCACACCAGCAGTCCTTGTATTTTATTTTTAGGAACTCACTCTTTTCTCTTTCAAGGGGAAACATATCTGTTGAGCAAGCCATAAACATTCAAGTAATTATTGCTGCCCCACTCATCGTGAGTATGTTTCTGAAAAGGGGCACTGATGCTTGGCATGTTTAATATCACAGATCAGATTAATACAGTGAGAACAGCCTGTTATGTGGTTACAGGGAGCCCATTCCTAAGGGCCACTGAGAACAAGATGTGCAAATGCAAATCAGAATTTAAAAATACGCACATCTAAATAGGAAAAAAAAGTTCTATTTATTTTAATTAATAAAAGGATACCCAGAAAACATTGCTGACTCTTCCCAGTGCCCCCACCCTCAACAATGAGAACAAATGTGTGGGAAATAAGAGCAGATGTTCTATCCTCACTGGTACAGAATCCTCACAGATACAGAATCTGAGGCAGAACAGTGAACTTTGCAATCACCAGTCTCAAACAACCTTTACAGCTTTCAGACTATCTGACCACATTCTATATATGATGATGTTTCAATTAATTTTTTTTTCCAGTAAAACTCTGGTTTACCTAATAAAACCGGAGAAGCTCATAGCACTATCTACTGAGGAGAGACTCCCTTTTTTACACAAAAGTTACCTTTTGTGCTTTCATAATGGTAGTACACTCATCTCTACATATCATTAGCTACCACTTAAAAGTATTAAAGAAAAAGATATACGAGTAAATAATCTATTTTACATAAATCTATGGTTCTGTTCATTTAAACTGATTGGCAATATGATCTGATTCTGAAGTACAAATATTTTTTCTCATTCTGAGCATAACACTCCTTCTAATTTTGTTTGCAGTATAGAAATTCTCCCTCTCTACCCCAGCACATGCTTTAAAGAGCATTTTTTCTCTGTATGTGAAAATAGCTACTTAAATTTCTACTTTCCATGAATGCATAATTCAAAAATGTTTATTAGAGGTTTTATACTGGTTCTCTGTGACCAGAAGAGATTTAAGCAACAGTTCAAGGAAATTAATCTTTAGACTAAGCTTGCCATTTTAAAATACCCCAATACATCTCTATTAGGCCAAAGTCAAAAGTCAACAGAAGTGCAGTCTGCCTAACCTCCTTATTCCTACATTAATCAAATCTCATCCCACTTAATTTTCTTTTTGGAACTGGAAAAAAGTGAAATAAGAGAGGAGCTAAAGAAAAAAGGAAAAGAGATGATTACACAAACATACACTTCAAGGAGATAGATCCTCTGTAGCTACGCTGCTGAAAAATATTCAATAAAATAAGGTAAGATAATGCTTTCTTTATGTAAAGGAAAGATCAGTGACATTAATGAAATAGCCAAATGGAACCTTCAGGCCCAATGTAGTAAATCTCCAGTAAATTCCAATTAGTATTGAAGCAATATGTCTGGAAAATATTCTTCTCCCCTTTAAGTAATGCATAATCTTACAGGAAACAAAAACAAATGAAAAAAACCCAAACAAAACCCCAAAACCCAAACAAACAAAAACCAAACAAACAGACAAAAAAAAAAAAACCCCAAAACCAAACAAACGAAACCCCCCCCCAACAACATCAGCAACAAAAAGCTTGTATGACTTGGATGCCATCTTTAGATGGCCAGGTCTTTAGACAGCTAAATTAATCATTTGTATATACTGCATAATTCAAGATGTATCTTTAAAAAAAACCCAAAACCCAACCAAACCAACAACAGCAAACATCAGTAAACCAGGACCATAATGTTGGCCCTTGGGATGGTGCTATTTGATGGCCACATTCAAGCTGGCAGAGTGCTTTTCACTGACAAATGAAACTTTCTGCACCCAGCAGCAGAGGGGTCACTGATGTAAATGGAAGTCTTCAACAAAACAAAACAAAAATACAAAAATAATAATAAAACAAAATAATAATACAAAAATACCCCCCCACACACAAAACCAAACCAAAACACACAAAAAAACCCCCACAAAAAAACCACCCTGAAATCAGCAGTCATGTTGTACTAGTGCTTTGTGAAACAGTGTATAAAGATAACAAAAATGTATCTGTTGAAGAGAGTGCTTTTAAAAATACTTAGTGCAAAAACTAATTTTTGAAAACTTTGTTCATTAAGGGTATTTTTAAATATCAAAATCTGCAACCAAATGATGCTCACATTCTAGCAGGTAAGTGCAGTAGACTTTTGACATTTACTATATTGAATATTCTTTACCACAAGTGAACCTAGGATCTGATTGCATCTGCATCCAGCGATGGTGAAACTGGAAGACAGAGATAATAACCACTCTCTTTCACACATTCCTACTCCATTCTCATATGTGCAACACAAAGGTGGAGAGAAATCCTAAGTTGATCTGGATCAGAGACAGAACCTTATGGAATTCATAAGAACCAAGACTTCACCCCCAGGTCTGGACATGAAGTCTTGAGAGGCTCAACTCAATGCACAAGTGTCTTTTTCAGCTAACTGTTTTAAAAGCTGTTTTAAAACTCTGTGCAGAGTTTTGCACAACACAGAACACACCCACACAACAAACACAACAAACAACACAATGAATCACCTAGGGGCTTTTCCCCTTTCTATGCATTTTGCCATACAAACAGTCCAGTCACAGATGAGAAAAATAAAGCAGTAGTAGTTACTACTTCTTCTCTGCTGCTCTAATAATTTAATTTTTTAGATAGTATAGACTGAAAACCACTCATTGTGCCCCTTTATCTGCTTCTATAGACATATTTATAGACACAGAAAGGAAAATGGGTTTAACTCTTGCTGCTCTTCAGCTCCTCATGTTTATGCTAGCTCACTGCTATGTTCCTCCAAAGACCTGGGCACTCAGAGATTGCATTTTTATGTCACTGTGATTTACAGACTGCAAGGGGGACAATTACATAACTGTTTACTTAAACTCATAATTTCTCAGAAGCCCTCCACAATCCTTTTGTTATCATAATCTCCAACAGGCATAAGTAGCATGGATATATCATGGCATGAAACTGGATATAGCTGACTTTGCCTGTCTGCCTGGTGACTTACAGAGTCCTGCATATCTGAACTTCTGGGAAACAGCTGCTGGTCCCCCACTGAAATTAGAACATTTGAGCTCGTCTGATTTATGTTAATTCCCGTGGGAACAATGACATGAAAAATGAACACCACTTGTAAATAAAGTACCACTTCTCTCAGCAGTGGAAAAAATATATTAAACAATCTATTTCAGTACACACTGATCTATTCTCCACCTTGCTACACTGAAACATAGGCAGTCTAATGGTTATCATAAAAAATGGGGTCTTGAGTGTACAGCTATTCAAAGGTTATCTGTCTCTATCTTGCCATAATTTGAAGAATTAGTTTGCAATAGTTATTGGGCTGGTTTTGGTTGAGGAAGAAATATTTTGATGTTGTCAGGCATGAGGGAAGTGAGTAGAAATGAAATTTATGTAGAAAAAGGTATAGGAAATATATTCAAGTGATCCAATTGCCAAGGAGTGCATATTCTCCAAAAACTAGAAGCCATTACAGTTTATCTAGTTCTAATTGTTCAGCCTGACAGGTCAAACATTTGAAATCTGCCTTTTTAACGTACTGGGCACTCAGAGAATACCCCACACAACATTATATTGTCCATAGATCAAAGCTGGTATTCATAAGACCAAAACCAAGGCTGCTGGAAATGACTCCTTAAGGATTTGATAGTTTTCCTGTAGATGAGAAGAATAATCCCCCCAAATATTTAGTGTACTCACAAAAAGCAGTTTAAGCAAAGCAATCAGTTGTCTCTGAGATCAGACAGGGTCACCTGGTAGCATAGCTGAGATACTGCTCAGACATGCACAAGTAATAGTACTGATGTCTTAGGTTTGGTGACCTTTTATCATTCAGGATTTGTTACTTCTGAAGCACTAGCAAGATAATCTCTAGCAAAAAGTCTCTAAGTTTTACCTTACAAAAACAACCAGCCCTTAACTGACTCTGCAGCTCCTGCTGCTTGAGGTACACGAGGTAGCAGAGCACAAGCAGGATTGCTTAACAAGAAATTACTCTTAATTTAAGGAACTTCCCTCCATGACAGAGTTCTTTGCTAGGCTAGCTTGGAAAAGGAGAGTCAAGGGAGAAAAGAGGAACCCTCAATGTGTTTGCAGCTACAGGTAGAGCCATCTCAAAGGACAGAGCACTAACACACTGTTACTACTTTTTGTTTCCTTTTGAGTTTTCCATGACAGGCAAAAATTTCTTCCCATCCCCCAGGTTTGCTGTTGTCAAAATTTCATTTCATTTGTCACCTTCGTGTTTGAAAAGGTCTAAGATATACAGAATAGACCTACAATGATACACTTATGAAAACTGCAGATTGTTTACTTAAGGACCTCCATGAAAAGCTGTTACTTTTCATGTCTAAAATTTGAAAGTGACAGATGACAGTTTTACTGCGGTGTGTAAATGCTGATATGGATATGGACACTGAAGCCAAAAAGCAGGGTGGTACCTTCAGAAAATGTGCTGATATACTATAATGCTTAAAAAACCCCTCCTCCACCCCAAAAATATAAAATATATATTTTATATCTATATCTATCTATCTATCTATCTATATATATATATCTGACTGACTACCTCCTCCTTCTGTGGCTCTTTGGATAAGACTTTGTTGCAGGCACGGAGTGACCTGAATTTAAATTTTTACATGGTCTGGCACAATGTAATTTGAAAACCTAGCTGACAAATCTGCAATGGCATAACTGCAAACAGCTCTGAAAAGGAAAGGAGGAAAAGACGGCTTTGCCAAAGGAGTGGGGAAACCTACAACTATCAAAGGACTGAAGCAAGGGCAAGGGAACAAGATACAGCACTTCATACAGATGTTTCATTAATGATTGCCAATCCAATTGTGTCCCTCCTCAACATGCTAAAGGAGATTAAAGACTTTGCTACAGTCTTCAGGGTTTGGAGGTAAATTAATGTGAAATAGGACTTATTGGAACTGGGAATTGGATAAAACAAAGCATAAACAGAGGGAAACTGTTACCAGTAGAGGCTATTAATAACAACTGAAATTTGGATTTTTAATTTTGGTTTTAATTCTTTTTTACAATAACTCCACCGAGGGAAAAAAGGAACAGAACACATGCTGGAAAGAAACCTAAACAGAAAGCAAGAAGAATCTACTGTCATTTAAAGTCTTAGTGCCTCAATTTTTCTCAAAAATATAGGAATAGAAATATGTAACACAACTACTTGGTTATTTCAGGATGTAAACCATGGGGGAATCAATTGAGGTACAGTAGTATTTTGAAATATGTAACGACAATTTGTAACCTTACTTTAATATTTACATGACTTCCTCTTCCAAAATTCCAGCCAAAGAAAGGGGACAATGTGGGATGCAGAATAGAAACATATAGCCCACACAAACATTTAATTCACCTCTGTTTCACTACCCTCACACTGATTTTTATGGTTTCCCTGAAATTATATTTTCATACTCCATGATGTCTCTAAAAACATATAAAAGGGGTGTTTGCCTTCTGAATTTTGAAAACTCTTAAAGGAATATTTCTTGGACCATCAGCACAAGTTCTAATTCCTTTTCTCTGGGTGCATCCATTAAAGAGCCACCTAAATGTTGAAGTACCTCACAGTCATCACAATGCTGTTCCCAGGCACAGATGGCTTCCTTACTTTTACCCATAGAAAAATTCCTCAGGAACTCTGAATCAAAAAATTACAAGATAAATCCCTCCAGAAGCTTAATTTTGAGCCTTTGTGTCAGCACTGATTTTGAGGGGATGCATTTTGTGCTTGGCTGTCACACCTGGCGTCCTCTCACTGATGAAGCATTCCAGAGAGCAACAAAGGAATATAGATACTTTATTACCTGTTAAGCTACAAGTTATCTACTTTTTTGGTAAGCAGCATAACAACTCTTCCTCTAGTAACTAGCCCAGAAAAACAGCAATTAGAGCTTCTGCTCTAATTAGTACTTATGCACTTCATCTAGGGAGCTGGAGTCCACCTGCTCATTGAAAATGCAATAGCTACAAATCTGAGGAGTGAAGACCAGACTTTTTTCTTGTGTTCCAGTGCTTTGTTTCCTCCAGGAACAATGCTCAAAAAGTGAATTTCATGGAAATTCACACCATGACTTCATCAACTTTTGGAGGAGGCACAAGAGAAACAATTACACTTCAGAATTTAGTCATTTCTTATTCCTGTTGTTTCATAGGGCAGACGCATGAGGGAAAAAGTTATTTTTGAGGAGAGAAAAAATGAGACATTAAAATTTTATGTCCATAAGTTCACTTAAACCTCAGAAGTAGAAATCTTCAGCCTCATCTATTTCATGGCCAATGCATTCATGCCATTACATGAGTGTTCATGCAGACAAATCCTTTTGCTGGATGCACTGGAGCAACATCCAGTTTTTCTAGATTTACTTGAACTACTGGAGGAGCTAAATAGGAGATGGGATTACCAAAGTGAAAATAACCAGAGTAAGCCATCCTTGTGCCTTGCAGATAATGCCATCATAAGGCATTCACTTTCAGAAACTGGTTATAGACTCCTGCTTTGCAATCTAACAGTTGGAAGTATGTTTGCAAAAATCAACCATGGAAGAAGGAAATGGCAAAAACCCACAAAAACAACCAAATAGTCCACTAAACAGAAATAACTCCCCCTCTCAAATATTCAGACCGAATTGAAGAAATAACCTTAAATATTCCTTCTTGTACAACAGATGTGGTAACACCCTTATCTGGGTAACACTACACAGCAACAGCCCAAAATGCTCCGCTCTTTTTTTCTCCATTTATTATCTACACGACATAGTTCCTGAATTGGTCCAGAAAAGAAAGTTAATAAACGATGGTGGTTTTTTGTTTCTTTTTTTTTTTTTTAAATTAAGTATTGAGGGCAAATTCTAAGATCAAAATACCGATAGGAGCAATTTTAAAAATAGTTATTCAAGTATTAGTGATTAGACTACTCAATCATTTTTTAATTATAAATTGACAGGTATTTGTGTTTCCAAAGGTTTTTACCTACTGTAGTTGAACATTTTGCCCTCAAACTGAATAGTTCTCCATTGTGACAAGGAATGTAATAACTGATTTTTTGAAAAAATTCTTATTTATTTACCAATAAATCTTGAGTCAAGTTTACTGTATTTTAAGTTGTTAAGGCTAGGGTTACTACTGAGAAGGTTGGTTTTTTTTCCCCTCAATTTCTTTTCAAATAATTTATTTTCTTCAGCTTAGATAAGACCCTTGAAGTCTTCAGTATGCTGCTTTGCTTTAACAAATAACATAATAGCTTTTACACAAGACCCTCTTATACAAGGGATGTTTTGTTTGATAAGATGGGACAGTCAGGTGTGGTGGTAGAGCTGCATGTCACACAATCCTTCTTTCTCTCCTCTCTGCTTGGAGAACTATTGTTTCCGGGAGATGCACCTTCCCCAAGCTCATGGGAAGACACTCTATCATCTAATAATGGAACCAACATTTAGTATCTCACTTTTCCTTCAAGAAAGCCATCCTCTTTTATTTTTAATGTTTTTTTTAAACATTTCTTATTTTTAAATCTATACCAATCTTCATTTGAGGGCTGATGAGACTTCCAAGGAACTATGATTAACCACAATTTTCCTGCATCTTTCCCATCTTAAAAGTACTCCTGGAGCAAAAAAAAAAAGAAATGGAAAGATGTATGCCTGTAACTAACACATCAATATTCCTGCTTTGCCTTGATCCATTATCTTACTATGGCTGCTGTAATTCCTGACATTTATGATGCAATTATAATACAGTTGCTCCCAGCAGAATAATCTTTTGTTTCCACCATGTCCCCATAAACAGAGCTACTTGGACACAGCTATAAGTAGTCCAGAAACACAGTGAGTGGGAAAAAGGACCCTGGGCTGCAAGACCAATAATATAATCTTCACAAGCCCTGGTAAAAGAAGCTTCAAGGTGGAACACGTAGGAATTCATGTTCCAAACAAAACTCAACATTTTTCTACAGATTAAGATCACTAAACAACTTCCTGCATGTACATCTAACAACATTCCAGGTACTGACTTGTGAGGGAAATGATAAATAAAGTATATCCTTAAACGGATATGTAGTGCTACTCAGCTGTTCCTCAGAGCCTTTCCCTTTCAAGCAGACATTAATACTGCTGCCACAGAGCAAACATTCAATATTTTGCATACTTTCTCATTTTCAGAATGATTCTCTTTGGCCTGGGGGTCCTCAACAAAGAGGGCATGCCCAGGGAAAGAAACAGGAATATAGTCCATCCTTGAACACAGTCCTAGCTTAAAAAAAAAAAAAAAATTCAAAGAGAAAACAAAAGCCTAAAGTCCATAAAACAAACACACCAGTGAAGAACTAACACTCAGAAGTCTGCCAGATCAGCTGAAGTCCTTCACACATATATTTTTCCCCTGTAATTTGCTGAGGAAAAATGAAGTCCAGTTGAAAGAAAACAGAAGAGCAAATGCTATATCCTGCCATCCCACATGAAATATTGATGATAACTCATAGGGAAAAGACTATAATGTTGAAGTTTATCAGCACTTGACATATGATACATTCTAAATAATTAGGAATTACTGTAGGTGAAAAATAGACCAGACCACAGTGTCAATAGGAAGGGTCAGTGTCACAGCAGCCTTAATCTGTGCAGGCACAGTCACAAAGAAATATGGTACCAATGTGAATTTCCCATTGAAAAGAAAAATAAAGAAAAAATACACACAATTTTCCTTTCCAAGTGAGACTTGATTCACACTAAAAACAACAGAAAGACTTGCAAAGCTGCAAATGTCTTTACACAGAGATCAAGGTTTCAGCGGCAGCAGTGCCAAATTAATTAGAACTAATTTTAAGAAAATATATGAGACTGGAGAAATCTCTTAAAATCTTCTCAGCTATGGAATCAAAGACTATCTTCTTACCCTCTTGTATCTTTATCTAACCTCTTTCCTAACCTCTCCTGTCTTTATAGAAGCATTAGGAAATTACAGCAATTAATAGATAGGCTAATAATTTTAGAATGCCAAGTTCTGTAGAAAATAAATTTTAAATCATATTAAATATACACCTTTGATATTGTTGCGCACAAAAATTTAGAGTGGTTTGGAAGGTGCAGAGGTGCAAAGAAGTTTAGAGATTAGTTTCTGTAATTCTGAAGTGGAATATTATCTGAATATTTATACAAAAAAATTAGGTGGTCTTTATGATAGTTCACAAAAGATGCTGTTATGCAAATTTCTAAGAGATTGTTTAAATAGAACATGGAAACATCTGCCTGTGTATTTTTCACTGTCCTTTTAAAAGGAATGTTGACTCCACAAATAGCTTCCTGTGTAATGTCCTTGTGGTTTTTTTTTTACAGAAATAAGTGTTCTCAATTAAAGCTATTCGTTCCCATCACTTATTACACAGCACTGACTCCCATCATTATCTGTTCCCTTCTCCACAGACTCTTGGAATAGTTAATTCTCCAAAACACATTTGATCACTGTATCATATTTATCATTTTGGGACAAGAGGGGGAAAAAACAAATTCTTTGAGAATTTTTCTAACAACAGAAGTTATTGAACATTGTTTGGCAACAGCCAAGGAATAGGCCTGCACCTTTTACTCTAAACAACGTTATTGACAGCATATCTTGAGTCATCAGCACAAAGGGATAATAACTGAGTGTCAGGAATCCTTTTCGAACCTGCTGAACAAGCAAGTTAGGCTTTCTTCAAAAAGCTCAGCATGGAGTCCCTTAACTGTGACTGTTTGTGAAAGAATGACAGAAGAAGGACAGAGCACACACAGAAGTGGCACAAAGACCTGGCAGAGTGTTGAGCAGATGGAAGTGAGCACATGTCCTGCAGGTGTGGACACAACTCCCACTTGGATGGGGATATGGGAACAGTCACACGCAGCTGGCTGAGTTGGCCTTGGCTTGAGTTGCTTCTGTCAGCCTCCTGTATCTGCTGTGGAGCTGACAGAGGCTTGCACAGACCATGCAAGGCTGCAAAGGGAAGCAAAGGGCTCGGTGACTGACCCCAAACAGCTTCCATTCCTAACACAGCTCCCTCCTGCTCCCACTGTAGGGATGGGTGGGGATGGCTGTGCTGCTGTCAGACAGCCAGAACTATAAATAGCCATGCTCTCATTGTCTGGTTACACAGTCAAGTCTCAGCTACTCAATATTTTGAAATTTAAACCAAAACCTCCAGAAAGATGTATGGGATCAATGCAGTTGTGTGCAATTCAGGGTTGGGGTGAGTTTTTTTGCATTTTCGTTTGAATTTTTATTTCCCAGGCACTTACAGCTATTGCTAAATCAGTACAAGAGAGGTTCAACATAATTATTTGCCATCTCTCAAGCTGTCTAATCCCCCAGTGAGGAAGCAGGCCTGTTGTGCAGCCCTAGGAAGATAGGGGAGTGAGAGCCTTCTGGCAGCAGATCAAAGAGTTACACTGCTAGACTGAAATGTGTACAAGTCAGAAGCATCAGCGGCTTTCATTAAGGCAGTGAAGGTTTTTCCTGTTCTGCCTCTTAGCTGGCCATTGAGTTGATCACCTGAGGGAGGCACAAGTCAGGAGAGAGGGAGGGTATACACAAAGAAACCTGTCTTTCCATCCATCAGAGGAAAAACACCGAGCCAGCGCTGGTTTCGCAAACCAGCCATTGATTGACAAGAAGTTTGTACAACTCTGCATTTATTTGGCCACTGCTACAAAAGCAAGTAACAGCATTTTGTGTTTCCTTTCTTGAAGTATGCAAGTGGGTGCAGATGCCCAGGGGCTGCCAGGTGGCCTCTGTGAGGAGGGGCTGGGATCACCCTATTCCAGGCAGAGATGGTTCCAGACAACCCAGCACAGGGCACAGCTGAGCCCACAGCTCAGCTTTTCCCACAGGGAAAGCCTGGGCAAGGAAAGGCAGAACACAGCTCATAGCCAAGAGTGGGGGGGGAAAAGACGTCACAAACAGGAGAGACAACACACGCCAAAGCCAGTGAAGGAGATGCTGCATATGGTGCCCAAGCAGAGGATTCACTCCAGGCTGTAGAAAGCCCACATGTGAAGAGGGGAAATCTGTGGAAGGGAAGAAGTTCCAGGGAAATATCTGTGCTGACTGTACCCTCCACACAACCCCCTGCAGTCTGCTCAGGGCTGAACGCAGAGAATTTGGGAGCCCAGGACTGGTGCTGAACCTGGGCAGAAGAGGCAGCATGGAGAGAAGCTGATTTTGCTTTTGTTTCTCAACCTCTATTTTTTTCATTATCATTACATATTTTTTCTATTTTCCCAAGCCAAGGCTATTCTGACTGTGACAGTACCTGGTAAGACACCTTGCTGTCTTTCTCCTCCTGTGTTCTCCCTGTCCTGCTCATGAAGGGGAGAAGTGGTGGGCATTGACTGCCAGCCAAGGCTGATCCACCACCACACAGATGTTATGTCCACATTGCTCTGCACAATGAAAAGGCTTCACAGAGCTTATAGAGGCTTCTCAAATTCAATTTGGGTAAAGAGTTGAGTAAGGGAGCTCTTCAGGAATGTTTTCGAAAAATGTATGCCATAAAACTAGATGTAAAGTATGTTGCAATATTGGAATTCCCTGTAGATTGGGAAAAAGTTAGCAATCCTCATGGCTGACACATGCTAAGCAGTGCAGTTTTAGGCTCAGAACCTCTCTTATTCATACATACATTTCATGCAACAAAGCCCACTGGATTCAAAGTGGAACCCTCCACAATAGTAGCACTTTTCAATACATTTGGTGTGTGTATGAATGACTTCTCAAGGTAGAGTGAGAACTCCTGTTTTATAACAAAGAATCTCATTGCAGAGATAGCATTATAAAGAGAAATTAATGAATTCAGACCCATAAATTCTGCACCAGGAAAAAAGGGAGATCAGAACTGCGCAAACTGGGCATGACACAGCCCATGGTAATTTATGATAATTTATAAGACCATATGTCATGCCATACTTAGAAATTAAGGTACCACAGTCTCTAGAATGAAAAAGCCACTCCACGGCACTTTGCTTACTTGATAGTGATAGATGAAAGCTAGAAAATGTGGCCACCACATTTCATATATCATACTGCAGACTGATACAAGCACATAATGCACTTTGGAAAATATCTACAGTGTTTTTGCATCATGATAAAATAATCTAGGAGCCCTTTGCCTTGCTGTATAACAAGATAAGTTGTCACAAGTAAAGCTAACAACAAACCAATAAAGGGCTTATTTCTCTATATTTAGAAAATCTCCATGAATGGAATCCAAGATATTGAAAACTCATATAGGTTTTCTTTGAGCCATGTCACAAGCCTTTTTTCCCCTTTAAATGCACAGCTGTCTAATTGAGCATTAACAATCTAATAAGGTACACAACAGGACCTGAAATGCAACTTTTCTTTCAGGCCCAGCAGTGCACAGGTTCTGTGTCGCTCCCAGCTTTTCAATTAGAACATAATTATAACATGCCTCATTTAGAGCTACAGGAACCCTGACCTTGTCAACAGTGCTGGACCATAACGTGTCTGTCTTAATTAGATCTGATTAGTTCTGGGCCCAGATTTCATTGTGAGTCTCAGCTCCGTTAAAAGCTGCTCATCTGGTTGGCAGCTGCGGGTGCTGCTGAGCCTTTTCCATCACCCTGCATGGGTGTGCTTGGCTCTTCCCAACTCTCCTGGAACAGCAGGACACTTTTGCTGGGTCCTCAGAATAAGGCAAATTATGGAAAGTAAGGAAAAGAGGTAAAAAGAGAAGTCCTTCCTTCAAGGACAATTCCATACCTTATCACATAGGGCAATCGCTGCTTAAAAAGGCCTAAAACCTGTAGCAGCGAGTCTTATACTGGGGAAAAAAGTAAGGATTTTTGTAAAAAGTAATCACATATATGCTGAGATTGAAGATAAATGACACTAAAAGATCACATACACCATTTATGAGTGACAGACACCATCTATGAGTGACAGAAAAGTGCACAAATAAGTGGTGTTGCATTTTGGTGTTTTGTTATTGTTTGGGGAGCTATTGCTTAGTGGTTTTGATTTTTTTCCCTGTTTTCTTTGCCTTTTTTAACATCAAAAGCAATAAGAGTTACAGCATTAAAATTCTGGCGTTATTTCTCTACTGCAGTGTTTTGAGCATATTTTAAATCTTAGGATTTACAACCACCTGTTTTCTATAATGATTTAATCTAACCTTGAATTTTTACAATGCACAATTGATACAAACAAGAGAAATCACATCCTTCTTAATACCCTTTCCCTCTTCTAAATTGTAAATGTTGATTTTTTTTCTATATCACATTTTTGGGGTGATATTGAAAGACTGGTATGATTTTTCCTCTTATTGAGACAGTTATAACAGGCATTTCCTCAGAATTAATTAGGACTCTATACCAAAAAACTCTTATTTCCATAAGTAACTTTCATAACCATGTATACTAATGAAAAACTAGCAAATTTCAGAAAGTTAATTTACAAAAAAATCCTGCTACAATCTCGTGCTGTTGAAATTTATTCCATATCCAACTATGACTGCAAATCCCCCCTTCTTAACTCCCACATTGATTCTCATGTGGTGGCTGTAATTGCAGTGGAAAGCTGAAAAGTCCTCAGCGTTATAAATACAGACTTCAAAAGCTGTCACTGTGTACAATACGCCTACAAATGCTTTGGCTAGGAAAGGCATTTCCAAGAGCTTCTACTGTTGTCAAAAATACAGACTTTTATTTAAATAAAGAGACAGCTTGGGCCCCTCACAGAAGGCTTGTCTGTCCTACAGACAAGCAGCACCATTTTCAGACAAGAAAATTTCCAAACCTCACTCTATACACATCTCGTGTTCTTAGGAAATAAAGACACATCCTATGTACCAATTTTTTGTTTTACATGCATTCTGCATCACAGCAAGAACAATTTGCATCTTTCCAAATACAGGTAATTTTGCATGAGTTCCCAAGGTTTGTAAAAGTTAGGAGTATCTGAATAACTTCACTGAGGAAAGTATGGTATCAGAAAACTTACTATTCTAATTAAAATCTAAGAATGAATAAAAGTTGCAGTGAGACATCTTTCAGAAGTCAGAGCTAATCAATACCTAAGTCAGCACAAGGGATTAGATCAGAGTAAAACCAATTTGTTTTTAAAAACCCACAAATAATAGTACATGCTCCATTATCAAGGGCACACGTGGCTGAATTGAAAAGTCTGAGTTTTCTTAATTTTGTTTTCCTCATAAACTACTCTTTCAGTTGGTGGAGTTTTTTGTCATCTATACTTCACAATAGGCGCTGCAGGAAGCATAAAAAGCCTCAATTACAAAATTTCCATTGCTATAGCTCCCAGAAGTCCATCTTGTTTTAAATATGAAAATATTGAGCAGGAGGTAAGGAAGAGAAATATTTAACTCCTATTGTAGTATCTGTGTAAAAAGAATTAATATAAAACACATGAACTACAGGGGTTGTAGACATGTTAAACAGTAATTACAGTTTTGCTACTGACCCAAGTGAATTGCAAGTGCTAATTTAGGGAAAATTTTAATCTTATTTGCATTAAAGGGGTCACCATTAAAATCTCTACAAATTATTTTACAAGTAATTACACAAACATAATATTTATTAAGTATTAAATACACAGAATGCCATGGTAATCTTTGCATGTTTACCCCAGTGAATAAATATGAATCATTGTACATCTGTGCAGATTTCTGCCTGCTCTCTATTAAGAGTGTCATAATGTTTGCAGAAACAGAATATTTACCAGATTCCATCCATGGAACTTACTATAAAATAAACACAAATCTTTTTTGAATAATGAGATCACCAATTTTGCAAAACATTGCTGTAAGCATTAAAAGTTAAATAACTCATAATTTCAAAATCCTGTGACATCACTGCAGGAAGTATCATAAAAATAAGAAAGACTTTTCTCAAGTTTTATGCAATACTTTTTGCCATTAATCATAGAAAAAAAATTGTATAGAAAGATCCATGTGTTTTGTTTAATAAACTGTAAATAAAAATGATCATTATAAATCACTGGGAATTATTTTCTTCAATTTATATTAACTAACAAAATACAGTACAAGTTTATACTCAAGCAATAAAAGCCAGAACTCACGCTGTATTTTTAATTTATTTATCAACATTCTTTTTGGTTCTGTTGAAGCTTCAGCAGCATTATTTTCCAAGCATTCTTAATTTCAGCTGACTATGCTATGCTCAAGCACTTAATGCTCTAACAGCAGTTCACAATCACAGAATGCTGGGGGTTGGTTGGAAGACACCTCTCAGGGTGATCTAGTCCAAAACCCCCGTAGGTTCACCTCCAGCAGGTTGCACAGCATTTTCCAGATGGCTTTGGAATCTCTCAGAGCAGACTCTACAACATCTCTGGGCAACCTTAGTGCTCTGTTACACACACACACACACACACACACACACACACACACAGAGAACCCCCCAAAACCAACCAAACAAAAAAACAAACAAAAAAACCCCACAACCAACAAAAGAATTCTTTATATTCAGAAGGCACTCCCTGTGTTTCAGGGGCGAGTTGGCCCTTGTCTCATCCCTTCCTTTTGACACCCACCTTACAGAAACTGGCACACATTGATGAGATTCAGGCTCCCTCAGTTTCTCCTCATAAGAGATGCTCCTGTTCCCCAACCACTTTCCACTGGACCCCCCTCCAGTAGTTCCTTGTATTCCTCATTCGTAGGAGCCCAGAATTGGACACAGCGCTCCAGGGGCCTCACCAGGGTTGAGCAGAGGGGCAGAATCACCTCCTCGACCTGCTGGCACTGCTCTTCCTAACACACCTCAGGATATCATTGGACTTTTGACCACAAGGACACCCTGCTGGCTCATGGACAGCTTGGTGTCCCACCAGGACCACCAGGTGCTTCTCCACAGGGCTGTTTTCTAGCAGGTCATCCCCCAACCTGTACTGGTGTCTGGGTTATTCTTCCCCAGGTTCAGGACCCTGTGTTTGCTGAATTCCATGAGATTCCGTGGTCTAGCCTATTCACTTCTTCCTTAATGGCAGCATGGCCTCCTGGTGGATCAGCCACGGTTTTGTAGCATCAGCAAACCTAGTGCAGGTACTCTCTGTCCCTTCCTCCAGCTCACTGAGGAATCAGTTGAAGAGAGCTGGACCCAGGAATGCCTCCCAGGGAACACTGCTGACCCCAACAGGACTCTGTACTGCTGATCAGCCCCTGAGCTGATAACAGGTCTGCCAGAGGTAAGAGCACAGGGTTTTTTCAATAAAAATATTCAGAACTATCTTTGAAAGCAGCACACTGGAAACATGCGTGCCGAACCCAAAGTAAAAAAAGTGGATTTGGAAATATGAATGCCTCATGTCTAGATGAGCAGGTGAGAGTTATTGAGAATATGATTACTGGGATGAATATCCAGTCATTCCATCACCTATTCCTGCTTGTCTGCAAGTTTGGGAGACCAGGGCACTGACCTGGGAAGGAGATTGGATGCCAGAAGCTAGAACAGAGGCAAAGAATTTAGTCCTGCAGAATCTACCATCTCTTTTGACAGAGTAATTAATGTCCCATTTGGATAAAAAAGTTTCACCCAATGGAGAAAATGAATAATTACAAAAAGAGTTCTTTTTGTCTCCAGTGAGACAAGTATTTGGTATGACAGCAGGCAGGGATATAGGGGAAGAAATGCAGGGATCAAATATACAGAATTTTTTGCCCTTAAATGTAAGCCAAAACCACAGTATTTAAGTCAATAAGCCATTAAAATTGCCTATGAACTAGTGAAGCAAGAAAACATCTTGATGATAAAATAAATTAGAACAGTACTGTCAATTCCTCCCCACAGTTAGCTTAAAATATTCCAAGAATTACCATTAGGAAATGCCGAGCCTCTTTCCCTTATTACTGTTGTCATCATCTCTTCCATTCCCCCAGCATTCCCTCTCCCTTTCTTCCCTGCCCACATAAAACCACAAACGCAAAACTAAAGAAGCCATCTCCAGCCAAGAGCACAAAACCATACTGCTTACACCTAAATATACTTGTAAATTTAAAAAAAACCAAAAAAACCTGCAGTGAAGGAGAGGGATGGCACATGGAGGTTTTCATTTGTTTACTTTGTGGGTTTTCTGTTATTCCCTTTGTGTTTCTGTTTAGTTGTTGTTGGCTTGGGTTTTTATTTTGAAACACAAAGGTGATCATGGAAATGTGTTTTAATCCATAACATGGTGCATAAAAGAAATTCAGATGTGTTTTAAATGTAAATAAGTTGTTATATTTATATATTGCTACTCACAATGTTATCCCTCCAAAATGGATGCCAGGCTTCATTTATGTAAATACAGAGTAAAAAGAAAACTAATCCATCATAAGGGAAAATAAATTATCCCTAAAATATAAAGACTTCTGGAAATGATGAGGAAGAGAGAGTTCTGACAATCAGATAGATTAATAGCATGATAATAAATTAAACATAAACCTCCAATCCCAGCTGCCCGTGATCTAATGGTCACTCAGGGACATTGCAGAGCTTTAACATCTGGTGCAAAGAGGGCAAAATTACCACTACACTGGCCTTTCACCTTCTAAAGACACTGGGATTGCATATGGCACAGTTGTATGTGTGCCAGATGCTCACTCAAAATGTGCAACAAACCCTTCCCAGCAAGCCCACACAGTTTAAGTGACTTTAGTGCAAAGTAAATTACAACAATTTTTAAAGAAAACAAAAGCAGAACGCTATTTTTCCCATACAATATTTCTGACTTTGGAGATCTACACTTAGATAAGAGAGGCACTTGTTTTCCTCCAGGTCAAACGAGAGGGCTGGCCCTTAAATCCTGGGAAAAAGCTTTGAAAAGCATTGTACAACAGTCAGGTCTCTTTAGCATATTTTCAGTATATCCCTTTCAAATGAAAATGGCTATGCCTGAAAGCACAAAGTTGCAATTTAAAAAACTAATGCCACAGCATACAAAAATAATGACGTCGAAAGCAATAAAAATGTAAATCCAAATATAATGGGAGATTAAACACATTGGGAAATTAACATTAAAGCAACAGTTTTATCTTGCATACAATATATTATGTTTCACTCTTTCTTAACATTTGGAAAAGTAAATGTGTGTAAAAGATTGACCGACAATGCAATGTAATATATCATTGTGCTCAGTGATTTTGCAGCATTTAATCTTTATATAATGGCTTATTCCTGTTCACCACCCAAATTATAACTTGTATCAGCATGACACTACTATATCAGACTAGAAGTACTTGTTTTGAATAAGTTTGACCTTCACCAATAAACATGGGAATATTACAAGCTTTTGTCTTTTTGTGGTTTTCTTTCTCCTTTTTTTCTTAAAACCTTGCGTTTTTTGGAATACCTTATTACTCAAACCCTCCTTTATTATTTAGCCAACAATTAACAGTCTTTCTAAATATTAATACTAAAAACTAACTGATTCAACTCAGGAAGTAGAAATTAGCTGGACAAAATAATAAATTCTTAACGATGCCTTCCCAAGCTGAACAAACAGATCCCACCCCTACAAGTCCATGAGCATTCTGTACAGACTTTATTTCAAACATGCTTCTGGATGGGCATGACTTCTGTGAGAACTTCATGCACAATTGACTTAATGGAAAAAGTAGTTTAAGTCTATGTAAATCTTTCCAGAAGTCGCATAAAGGCTCAATTTGTTTTCTCATTATGAGTTTTCTTCTCATCATTTATTGCTGTATTTGTACAGCACCTTACATAATGAAAATACATTGGGCCTAGGTAACCATCTGTAATACCACATTATGAAAAAGAAATCCAAACATTTTCTGTTGGTGAAGGACTGCAGACAATCATGGGACTGTTTGCTTCCATGACACAGCAGGTGTTAAGACAGGCATTTTGTTAATCATGTCAAATATCAAGCTCTTAAGCTTGCAAGATTATGAAACCATCAGAACTTAGTTGACTCCTCCAAAAGGAGAGATGGATAACCCCATTTTCTACTCTTCCTCCTTTTAGAGGGGGGATGATAAGAGGAAGGGATGAGTCTTTCTTGGGGGACAAAAAAGAGCATGCAAAACTGTAATTATTGAATTAGAGACCTTTTTAAGAGACAGTGCCCTACATTATGAATCTGTTGGGTGTTTGTTTTTTTTCTTCCTCTCTTGCTGTACAAATCCAAATAACTCAGAAGCCTTTAAAAAAAACCCCAAACAAAGACATATTTCAAAACCATCTTCCCCCAAAAGGCCTAATGCAGCAGAGTACACATGAAGAATGGGCTTATTTGACTCAGTAACTGTGAACCAAACCCTATTTTTTACAGATGTAGTTAATCTCTAATTCCAAACATTATCAAGGATATTTCAATACAACACTGTTCTGCCTCGCTATCAGAAATTTATGCAGACATACAATTACCCCATACTGCTCAGTTTTCACCATTTGTTTTTTTACCATGAGCCATCATTTTCTCAAGATTGAACAGGAAGGTTTCAGTGTTGACAAGACAGAGGTGACCAGTGATCAAATCATGATTTCATAATAACCATGCATTACCCTCTGAGATCTTGCAGCACTGTCCAAAGTATGTTTTACATTTAATATTTTAAAAGTTGTATGTTCAAAAGCAAGTGTCATGCAACCGAAGGCAAAAATTTGGGTAACATTTTTCAAACTGGGAGACAAACTGACTCTCAAGTTTACTCCTCATTATTTGAAATCACTTGAGTAGAATCCCACCCTACTAGTTGGGTTTTCTCAGCAGGAACATATCCTGACCTGAACTGCAAAAGAAGAGAATTTAGCATTGAAAATAGGAAGGGAAGGGGCTATCATGGCAATTAAAACCAAACAAGCTTTTAGCATCTCTTGTTGGATTTTATTCTTATTTTATGGTTTCTTGTAGAATCATATTATTAAGGGAATGCTTTGCATATGAGCTAAATGCACAAGACAACATCTGGATGTTACTTTCCACTTGATAGCATTTGCAGAAATGGGCTGCTAGGTTGAATCTCCTTCATGGTGAGACTCTCCATTTTATTTTATTATTGGGCTCCTGTATAAAAATGCCTGGGACAAACAGCATCCACATATGCGTTGAAGGATATACAAGAAGGCAGCAAGTTTTCTTCCTTTATATGTTTGTGTTATATTAGAAAAAAGAAATAGACCTACACCACATTTAGTGTACTGCAGTGCACCTCAGGAGAGGTGACAAATATTAGTGAAGTTCTAATATCACTAATATCACTATCTAATAAGCACTTTTGCTTAGCCCTTTGACTTCCACATGACTCACTAACTCTACAGAACATCTAAAAAAATTGAATACTTCTAGATTACATACCCTATACAACATAATCCTTCACAACAAGGAATCAAGACAGCAAAACGAGAAGATATCCAATTATTTACAGTTTCTCACTCATATTCTGCAAATATTTGATCAATTTTTACGACATTATAGCTGTTCTACCAGAAAACAATGACAATTTAATTATTTCCTAAAAATTAGCTGTCCCTTCCTAAAAAATTAGCTACCCATTATACTTTCAGGTACACAATGTGTCTTCAAAAATTATTCTCATATCAAAACTTACAGTCCCTCTTTAGAGATTTTTTCAATACAAATACTAGAAGTAATGTAATGCTTTAATGGGTTACGAACACTCATTTGTTTAGATTTTTTTAAAAAAATATTATTGTGTTAACTTCAACCTTCATACACAGAAATTTCCATGATGAAAGCCCACATATTTCAGGAAAGTAAATCAGAGAGTGGAGAGTACAAATGCTACAATAGGAAAACCAGAAATAATGTCATTTGGTCTTGACTGCAGCTTCCTCCCTTACAGACATCAAGGTACTTGATTTTGATGCTCCTGTTGGAACATAACCAAGTGACCAACCAACAGCTTTTCAGCCATAGCCTGGAAAGGATTGGGGAATCAGGGATCACAAGAAAACCAAACATAAACCCGCAACACATTACAAATTCATTTCTATCAGTCATCTGAATACAGAAGGAAAACATGGAAATATGGAGAGGTTAAGGATACAATATGTGAACTAGGCTATCTATATGCCCTCATACCTAGCTGCAATATGATTCTCAAAGCCATCACTCCAACCTTTCCTTTTTATTTCTGCATATATTGCCACTGGGCATCCAAATCTTTAGTAGAGTCAACACGGCACACCTGAAGAGAGAAACACAGCATTTTTCAAAGTTTGGGGCGGGAAAAAAAGAAAAAAATATAAAAGGAAAGTGCTGTGCTAGCTGAGATGCATGTAAGAACCGGGATGAGAATTTTAGGTATGTGTGTAGTGTGAATTACTACACTAAGGTACAAACAGGTGGTCGCAGCAAAGAGCCACCATGGCTTCACGAGTTATTGTTTGTTAGCTGAGCAATAATACCTGAGCACACACACTCCCAGCCTGCTCCAAAGCAAAAAGGCTGGTGTTCTCACCACGGGACATGCACCAGCAGGCCTGCACTCAGCCTGACAAGGCTCACTCCTGACCTCCCAGCTAGGAATGATCCATCATTGACACGAGGACATCGTGTCACAGCTTGTGCATTCTGGTGGGCACACTCAAGTACATCCTCTCGATCCTTGAGAGACCTAACTGACCTCTGCAAGAAAAAGCAAAGCAAAATCACACCAGAAGTGTCTCAACCCTGCCATTTGCCAACACAGTGGTCAATCTGCCCTGAACACAGAGTTACCAACACAGTTCTCTCTGAATTGGCCCCCTCAAGATAAACAAAACAAGAACTTAACACTCTGCTGCATGAATACTAAAGTCACAAGTTAGAAGAGAGCTGTTGAAAGCAAGATGCTTTGCTTTGAGTGCTCCTGACTTCTTAATTAAAGAAAGATATTTCAAAGTTAAAATTATTTCATGTGAGAAAGCTCGTGTTTAGTTATTGCTATTATTTCAGTAAGCAAAAAAAAAAGATTCGCTATCTTTTTTTGTGCTCAGATTAACTGCTAAGAGTTCAGTTGCTAATACTGTACATGAATTTAGGAACTTCTGACACAGATTAAGCAATTTTTTTTAAGAAATCAAAGAGCATTGACAAAATTCACTTACACATTCTACTCACATACAGTAATGTCATCAATAATACATGCCCAGAGACTTTCAGGTTCCTATTTTATACAGTATGAATAACCACTTCTTGTATATTTATTGTAATCAGGATATTTTAAAATGGAAACTTTTCATAGCTCCATTGTCATTGACAAAGTAAAAAAAAAAATGAGGGGTGGTGGGGAATGGCAGTACTGGACAAAGCAATCCTTTCACCCAAGCAAAACAAAAGGTAATGTTTTCATTATTAAAAATGGCTATCAAAGCTTTGTCAGGTAGGAGGAACATCAGTCTAGTTTGTATGAAAACCCCTTTTTCCTCCTTTCTATTTGACCTTTTTTGTATTTCTTCTCAGAGGCCTTCAGCTTGTGCTGTACAAGACTGTTTGCAGGGCCCAGCCCATCCCTGCTTCCCCCACAAAAAAATTACAGTATCGTGAAAATTTAGATTTAGTTTTCAAAGAAAATGTAAATGGCATTAACAACAACCACCTGGCCTTCCCAGAGGTGAAACCACTTGGAGAGCTGTGCCTTCCAGCCCTGCAGCAGCTCCTGAGCAGCACAGACCTGTTCTGGCCAGGACTTTGGTCCAGCTGAGCCCATTTGAGCAACAGCTCCCAGAAACAGATCTGTCTCTCATTGCAGAACTGGCAGGGTGGGGAGCGTTCCACCTCCCTGACACACAGAGAAGGGAAATACCATCATACATCAGCAATAAACACATGCATTGGGAATGGAAAGCTGTTTGCCACTCTGGCTGTTGGGATTGTACCTCTCCAAGAGTCGTTTCTTGGCATAAACAGAAAACGAGTTGAGCTGGATCCTAGGCTTGGCCTGAGTAGTTTTGCAAATCTTACAACTGCCACACTACTTTGAGTTTCTAACTTCACATAGCTCATTAGCACTAATATTTCTTTAAAATGCTTTATTGAAAGCAGCTTTTCTTCAAGGGGTTTACATTCAAGTTTATTTTCAATGCACGATATTAATGTACTGTTGATTATTTAGATTTTAGTCACAGCATTTGTCCTAAGCCCCTCAATTCCTGGACAACTGTCTAAAGTTCAAGGTAAACAGAGAATCTGAAAGTTTCAGTGTGTTTGCCTGGGGAGAAGAGCATGGAGAAATTACTTCTAGCACATAGACCATATGATATAGTTAAAGCATCCATAAATAATGGCTTGAAGTTGTTTAATTATCATTTATGATTCTTAATATTACTGATTTCCTGATGCCTTCTTCAATCTTCTTCTTTCTAAGACAAGTACCACTTCTTCCAGTCTAAGCCCTGTTTACTACCACTGGGATCAATATTTGGCCATTAAGTTCTAAAAGATTAGAAATACTTAATATGAGAGAATTTCCCTTCAAGAAAGAAAGAACACTCAATCAGTAACAAACCTGGAAGGGGTTACGTAGCAGGCCTGTGTGTTAATCAGAAACAGACATCAGGAGTCCTACAGCTGCTTGTATACACAGGATTACTTTATGAGCAGCAGTAATTTTTATTCACAGAGGTTACTTGCCAACAGACAAATGAATTAAAGAAAATTGCATTCTATTCACTACTCTTCTTCCACTATTGGAATTCAAGAAATTCCATCTTTATCTGCTGAAGTGCTTACAAAATAATAATAAAAAACCCAAAGAAGTCACCCAAAAAACCCCCATCCTCAAACAGTATTAACATCCAAACCTCCAAAATTTTCCTTTTTCTAATGTCCTGACCCCATACAGAGGCTGATTTAATGTAAACTAAATACGTAAGTAATAACTATAATAAGTCTTCAACCATCAAGTAATTTTTAAAAAAAATCAGGAATGAAATAATTTCATTTGATTGTTTTCATGAGAACCTAGCATTTGTATCATGGGAAAACCAAACCACAAATGTGCACACTGGGAAGTATTTCCAAAGTCAGTGATAATATAACCTAAACAACAGTGCACAATTATTCAGGGCTGTCTTTAAGCCCCAAGAGTGAAGTTATTTAAAAAAAAAAAGTTTTCCTCAGTGCACCTTCTGGATCTTTTACTCATTTAAAAAAAAAAGGAAATTGTACTTATAACCTGTTTGTTCCTATAACATTACTCATGTTCTTTACAAACAAATGATTTTGGATACATTGCTGTAGTATTTCTAGTGCTGCTAAAGTCTTGGACATTTGAGGGGGGCTTGTTTCTTTAAAATCAGAGTTAATTTTGGTTTTGAAATTTATATGTTTTTCTAAAAAAAAAAAATCAGCGGGGAAGTTTTATAGTGAAGATTTTTTTCAGTCAAAAATATAGTTTCACCTTCAGAATCTATATCTGATAAGAATCAAGTAATAAAAAAACCTGCTTTTTAAGAATAATTTTTTGTATGTCTCGTTAGCAAACATCCACAGGCAGGTACACATTGACTAGGTTTTAGCACAACCTTTATCATGAAGTAGCACTTTTTATAGATGTAAAAAATTATTTTATACATGTTTTATCATCTTCCAATTTCCTATGGAGAGAAATAATACCAATACAAACATTCCTAAACAATATAATTTTCTCAGGTTTAAAATGCCCTTCATCACAGACAGAAGATGATGACCAGGAGCTGACCAGCAAAAATAAGGATGGAGCGTTTCTACATTTGGCAAGCAGCAGAATATTCAGTCTCTAGGTGTTTCATTACTGGTGTCCATAAAGTCTGAGGAGAGTATAAAGGCACAACAGAAAAAACACAAGAAAGTACAGAAAAAGATGCTTACTATGATCACTAATTTTTGCTACTTTTCTATACATCAGAAACTACACATTGAAATGTGTACCAGAAAGGGGGAAAAATTTTAAAAATTATAATAACAAACAAAAAAATCCCCAAAAATCAAGAACAGGTGTATGGGAGATGAGCACTCTCAGTACTGTGCAGCTCTGGGCTGTAAAGACACCTCAGCTTGGCAGCTCCTCTCCTCCTGGGGATGTTGAAAGGCCATGATCACCTCTGAAGACATAAATAATTGTTTGAATACATAGATGGGGAGTTGCATCTTACAGACATTTCCTCCTGGAGAACTACTACAGCCAATTAATATGTTAACCTGGTGCTCAAGATGGCCAGACACCCAAAACAATGTCATATTTGGTTTCTCAAAGGGAATGTTCCAAGAGTCTCTTCCAAACTTTGGCCTCAGTCATAGTCCCAAAATCCATTTTGCACTCATAAGTCATTTCCAACATGAAGAACATTCCCCCACAGGTTAATAGGATTTCTTTTTTGACCAGCTGCATACACAGGCTGAATGAAATAAAGATTTTTTTGAATAATGCTTAATCTAAAACATACTTTCACATCAAGTCATGAGCTGGGCTCTGTGCTACCTGTACTTTCTAAAGCCAAATTATAAACCACTTTCTGCAGCTATATTCCATGTCACTTGGTATCAGCCTGCAGTTAAGAAACTTTCCTGATCCTTCCTTGCAATGCAAGATGTTTTAATGAACTGATATCTCATCATCTCTAAAGGGGGATATCAGAACCTGTCCTAAGCTCTGTCTTCTTGGCTATAAGCCTGCTTTTTAAGCTTGAAAACTTGGCTTCATTAAGCACAGTCCAACATTGTTTTAACTTTCTGGCTAGTTCCTTTAAGATATTTCTATGAAAATAAGTTAATAAATGAAGAAAGTTTGCAGCAAAACTTATACAATTAATACAGAAATTTCCCTTTGTGTACAAATTCACACGGGAAGCCCTTACTTACATATTGCTGGCAAATAGATTCAAATTGAAAAATTTCCCCTGTGAGGGCTGATTGATTATTTGAGCAACTAACTGTACACACAATAGTTATAGACTGCTTTATTTAAAATCAGTAGGCTTAGCCAAGCTACTTCAAATAGCATGAATATGCTTCTAATAGAAAGCACAAAAATAATTTTAGTTTTAGACTCAGTTGTAGTAAGCAGTCATCAATAAGATGTATTGCAGAACCTATTGTTTTCTATGGTTGTTAAAAGCCCCTTTATTTTCCATAGAGAAAATGAATTGTCGTAATGGGCACAAACAAGATCTCCTACAAAGCAGAAACCCAGGCATTAAGCATGAAGTTGTTCGGTAAATATCATTAAATCCAGAGGCTTATATCAAACATCTTTCAACTATAAGTGCGAGAAACAATCACTTAAAGGAAAAAAAAAAACCAAACCTGAAGAACTCTGGCAAGGTACAGTAAAAACTGTTTCACTCATTGTACAGGATGAGAAAAGCCAACCCCACTTGACATTCAGGCTGAAACAATGTGATTTTTTTTCTCCTTTGGCGGACATGAATCAGAGGTCTTTGCAAAATCTTATGAAGATGGTTCTCCTGGGTTCTCTCTGTAATCAGGAGAGAAATAACCCTAATGGTGTCCTAGAGAGCTTCTCTCCAACTCTTTGGAGGAGATGAATCCTGCCCTTAGTGGCCATTAAGCTCCAGCACATTTCCTCGAGTGGAATGACCTGAACCTGGAGCAGCCTAGCTTCCTGTCGTGAGCTGCAGGACCTGCACCAAGAAGGGCATAAAGAGCACACCAAACTCCCTTAACTCTGCTCCAAAAACAAAAGCAAGGCTGAAGCTAGGGATTAAAGCCAAGGGTGATGTATGAGGAGGAGTCGGCACCTCAGCTCTCTGGTTGTAGTTACCACAGTAATCCAAAATTGCAGCAGTGTCTGATATATACTGCTGTAGTCTTGCAAATAATTTTCCCTGCTAGGAACAAGGAATTCAGGCACATTAAACCTGTTCTGTGATATTAAAAAAGTTTCCTTATTATACAATATTTGAATGGAAAGGCAGGAATGTAACATGCAGTCCCACATGACATGATTTACTGTCCTGCCATGCAAAAATCTCTATTACTGGCACCACGTGGAAGACCATCAGATTGATTTCTTAAAATCCTTTTTTTAAAAAAAAAATTTGTGCATCAGTCATCACCATGGACTAATGGGGATTTCCAAAAGAAGGTTCTCAATCTCTCTCTGTTGCTGGAGTTACTTCTGTGAGGACTGATGGCAATACAAGACTGCATTTTGCCTTCTTTTCTACTATGCGTGTATAGACTGCCTCCATCTGCTACAGAAATTAAATGTTATTAACTGAAGTGCAGCAAGGTGACTGTGAACAAGACTCCAGTGGTTTAAGTATCAAAGTCTGCCACTGTTGAATGTGATCTGACCCTATGATAAAAGAGGCCTTGGTTCCTTCTGGGGTATGGAGTTCAGCAATTTTTCATATCACAGTTTCTACTCTTTCCCAGAGCTCAGATTTTAAACAAAGGAAACATTACAATCTGATATTGTGCTTATCACTCAGTAACATCCCTTTGATAATCACATTGTCCTTGAAAAGAATTACAGTAACTAAAAATTTGAATATTATAGAATTTATAATAGCCTGGTTATAACATAGCATTTTAAACCACAGAAGTAGTTTCAAAAGTAGGAAGGAATTTTACTTAGGCAAAGACCATAACTGCTTCATTTTCCTTAAAATATACAAAGTTCAATTGAATTGAGAGCAATAAGGGAACTTTCAATGAAAACCAGCAAGAGACAAACAGAAACGAGAAAATTCCAGCTTGTTGTACAGATACCTATGGAAAAAAAAAACCTTTTAAGCCAGTTGTTACATAAAAATAGTGCTACTTCAAGATATGACAATTGATTTTACTGGAGTGCACTCTTGCACTTTGGAAAATACATATCAAGACAATTATCAGTATGTTCTCCTATATTCACTGTTCTAACAAAGTCTTCAGCATTTTGACTAAAAGAAACAACAGGAATGAAAAAACCCAAACATCACTGCATATAAATCTATGGAAAAATACAATAAAATGTATGGAGAAATACAATAAAAGGATATTCTAGAGTGATTTAGACTTTCAGAGTCACACGGTAAAAATCCACAGCCATCCAATCTGGGTGTAATTGAGCTTATCCAAATCAGCATTGGAGAAAAACTAAAAGTCAAACAGGACTCCAAAAAGCCTGTTTAAAAAAGAAATGCCTACTGCATACATTATGGTAATCCTTCACACAATGTATGATCTTCTATTCTCCTATCAGATACAGAGGATAATTATTTATTCAGACAAGGAACAATGCACAACTGCAAAAAAAAAAAGACAAATATTTAAGTTCTCATCCCCTTACGTATAAACCTGCCTATCACGTTGTATCCTTGATTTAGAACAAGATCAACTTGCTTTAGGTTCTGCTCAACCCACACTAAAATTACTTGATAATAAGGCAGTAATTTGTTTGCCTGATCAGCATTTTAAGAGAGACTAATCTGCTAGTGACATTTAATGGAAATTAAATCACAGGCATATTACAGGATAATTGGGAAGCATCAAAGGAATTGCTCAACTACAGTCATGCACATCCTGTTCAAATTTACAGTACCAGAGACTTGTCAGAGTTTCTTTAAATTTCTCTGTGAGGAGAATGCAGTAGAATTTAGCATCTAAAGTTTGTAACAGTGAGTGACTATTGAAGACCAAAATAGAGAACACAGCTTGCAGCTGGCTGCTCCAGGAAACAGCAGGACAGCTGCTGAGGGAAGTGGGCAGTGTGTCCATCCTCCTGCTGGACTGGGGTAGGGAGCACAGCAGAGCCAAGGACAGGCACATTCTGCACGGACACCACGCTGTTCTTCGAACCCTTGGTGTTTTCATTCTGTCTCACCAGGCACATTCCAGTTTTTTGAGTCATTTAAACAGTTAAATGGTCTAGTTTATGTTGTAATAAAACTTGATCCGTTAGCGTTTGAAAGCATTTTGGTCAATCTCAGGGCTGCTTGACTAAAAAAGTCTAGCACAGGCTTCTGCACAGTTGTTAACCCTTTCATAACAAGAAGTCTGCCTATAAAACCCAAAATCTATGTAGATTACTATATAGTAATATATCAGAAGTCTGTATAGACTACTGATACTCTTATCTCCTTCACATCTTCAGATAAACAGGCCCTTCTGAAATTTCAGTTGAAAGAGACACAAAAGAGTACGTATTTAATTACCCACCTCCTGAAAATGATTTGCAGTCTTCTCAAAACACAGAAACTTGATACAGCCCTCTTTGATACCCTTGATTATTAACAGAGAGCAGTTTTCAATCCTGATTAAATAATGAAGCAAGTCTGAGACAAACTTAAAAACATAGTGAATCTCAGGTACATGAAAAGCTTTCAACAATTGTTTTGGCCCCATGTTACACTTGCACATCATTGTTTTAATGCCTCTATAACAAAAAATAAATAGATAAGAAGAAAAAAAAAGAAAATATTTTGAAGTATGACTGGCTGATTTGCAGTCATGAGAGAATGATAATAGCCTGAAGAGAGAATGATGGTAAGCTGTACAAAATAAGGAACGTTGCAAACTTTTTCATGCAAGTTTAACACTTGGGAGGAGAGAGGTGGGGCAGAAGGCAGGACTACTCCTCTGCATGTGTGAGGCCTGACTGAAGACAGAAACAGCTGCTGTTTGGGTAGAGCCTCCTTTGTTGGTGGCAAGCCAGACTTGTGACTCTTAGATAAGATGGATAAAACACAGATGAGTTTGCACAGCCTGGTTAGAACAGGTGGATGCAGTTTCTTGTGTTCTCTTGCAAGGTGCACTAGCAGTGATTCTTTGCCTTTATGGCTCATTATCTATAGTTGTTTTCCTGCTGTAAAGAACAATTTTTCACCCAAACCACACATCCAGGCAAAATCCGAACTTCAGTAGGAATAACAAAAAATACAGCTGAGAAAATACCAAGAGATATCACTGCATTTAATTTTAAACATAATGAGAACTGGAAAATGCCTTCCATTCACCACCTACAAATTGAAATAAGCACAGCAAGTCTTGGTTGGACTTCATCTCAATGCAAGCAGCACACTCATGGATGGTCATCAGCTTGCACACCATATGCACAGGGAGAGTAGTTACAGGTCAGGAATGTTGTGCATGGGTAAATTTGTGTGGGAAAAAGCGTATGGCACCTGCTGACACCCTACGGGCACTTTCCAATACCTTACTCCTTCAAGAACACTACATAAACAAGTGAAATTCCTCATTCTGAGATTTACAGCTTAGGGGTGGGCAGATTGCTGTGCCCACATGGTGCCTCAGTGAAGCCAGCGTGGCTCCACACAGGTGCAGCTGTCCATATGCACGTAGTAAACCACAGGCTCACAGCTCATACTCGTTCTTATGAAACAGAAATAAAATCAAAGACACAAAAGGAAGAAAAAGCAACTGCTTTACACTTTCCCCGCACTCTAAATAAATGAATTTGCTGGAGAGAAATAACAGAACTGATGCTGGTTCAATTACTCTTTCTCTCTGGATAGATGCCTGAGGAAATGTGTCCCCAGAGCAGCTTGAAATAGGCAGCAGCACATATTTTTTCCTTGCAAACCAAGGATATTGGAGTAATGGTAATCTAGTCAGAGTAAACTATAAAGAAGTATGATTCACTACTGCTGAATCTATTTTGACTTCTTTATGTATACATGGATCCTTACAAAGAAAAGCTCTTGGCTGCAACGTGCTTCTCTTTGTCAGGTCCTCCAAGTTTGGCTGGGGGAATGTGTGGGAGTGGCACAAAGCAGACAGCTGTTCCTGTAATCTTCACTAACCTCCTGTTTCGTAACTGCTAGGCCCTCTTATACAGAAAGCACATTGTGAGTATTACCTTTCAAAGCAACCCTGCCTGTACAGTTGTTGCTCTAAGGATACTCTATGCTGGCACACAAAGCAGAGCTCCTGCAGTCTGAAGAAGAAAGAAAATGGGTCAGAACCTCTGTCTCCTCTCACACTCCTAGAAAATACAAGTCCCATTTTAGCCGCCTGAATTCTCAGTTCTGAGGCTGGGAGTCACAGACTGTGGACTCATTAAAACAAAGTGTTTCAGTATGCTGTTCACTTTGAATGATGCCAGTTCATCACCTTAGCATTGATTCAGAAGCCCCTTCCCATGAGCCAGCAAAGACTCGCAGAACTTATTTCATCAGTTTTCGCATTTAATTACTTCGTCTCATTTGCTGCTTTGGTGTTTGAGAAACCTCAGGAGACAGCAAAGCTTAGTGTCATGACAGAAGCCATTTTCAAAGCAAGATTATCTCCCCCCCTTTACTACCAATTGCATATAATTTCCAGTTTTTAAAAAGGAGAAAAAAAAAAAGAAAAAAGAAAGGAAACCAACAAAAAGCAACCTAGCCAGCAGCCAGGCACATGTCACCGTGATATTAGGGATGCAGCATCATTGTTCTCATACATCCCCTCAGCATTCTTATGTGTATTTCCAATACAGACACATCTTCAAAACAGTTTTCCTCAAACAGCATCTATCTTTTGACAGAGATAGCAAGGCTCTCGGATGGCAAAGTTAAGCAGCAAACTTTGCAGCCACTTCCTCATTTCATCTTTCTAGCAGATATGCAACCAGGCACTTTCCCATCACATTTGAAGTTAATATACTGGGGAATTTATTCTTTTCACACTCCAACACATGCATGACAGATAAGGCAGAGAATGCCAGGGCAGACCATGACTCCACTCTGTTGTGGTTTCACAGCACAAGGGCAGCTCAGAAAAACCATACACCATTCTCTTGCCACTTTGTATATTAAATATATATATTGCACAAATGAATTAGATTTAGGAGTTTTTGCTTCACTGAGTATTTTTACAACCAGAACAACACTTGTGGATTAGAAAACAGTTCAGACAGGCTTAGCTGCAACAGTAGGGCAGAGCACAGACCACAGACCTGCGTGCAGCCTCCACAAGCATTCCTTTCTCCTTGCCTGAAGAGTAATCTGTCATGAAAGCTTGTTTGATTTCCATAATAGAAAGCAGTTCAAGAATATAGCAACATATTTTCCAGTCCCTTGGCTGAAACTGAGTATTTTAAAGTTTAAAAAAAAAAAAAAGTTTTTGAAGCGTTTTGTGAGAAGGTCTGTTGAGCCCATTGTTTGGGGACTACTTTTAAGCCCCTGTTCTTCAATTTCCTGAGTCGTGCCTTAAGCGGCAGGTTGTAATCACTTCCATACTTCACAATATTTTAAATATGCCTATTTCAATCTACAGTCAAAAAAAAAAAAAGAAGACAAAAACAGTGAGGTACAGCAAGTTTGATTTTTCTAACCATTAGCCATTTTGCAAACAATATGGAAAGGTTGTGACCTGCAACAGCTTTTTTTTATTCCAGCTCCTTTTTAATAATGTTTTATATAACAAATACAAAACACTTGAAAGATTACAGTGTTTAAGATGTCTCTTCTGTTAGATATTCACTGAACAAGAAGACTGGTAAAAGCCACATTTTCTTATTTTTTACCCTCCCAATAACTTCTTTTTCTCCAAGTGAAAGAAAGGCTTGCTGCTGTTTTGTTTCCCCTCATGGAATTAGTGCCTTTATGAGCTAAAGATGCAGAAGAGTATCAAATCATCCACTAAAGCTCAGTACTCAAGAGGAAGAGAAACAAAAGCTTTACTGTCTCTGTAATTCTTCCTCCCTTCCAGACCAAGAGCTTCTGAAGGAATTTTTGTTTTATATTAAATGATCTAAAAAAGTCAACCATAAGTTGTATCTGTTGGTGCCTTTTACAGGAAAAAAAAGCTAATCTAAATTTATACAAAAATGTACAAGGTGTTAGCAAAAACAATTGCAACATTCTTGAGAAAGTGGAGTAATTTGAAGACATGAACAACATACAAGCAACCTAAGTGCCCTCCTGCACACACTCATCTTTGAGAATTTGAAGTCAGTTATCAAAATCTTTAGGTAAGTCCAATAACACTTAAAATGATTCTAGTCAAGAGCTTTTGGACTGAATTTTGAACAGTTTACAGCACAAAGCAAAAGATTTTGAACATATTATGAAGTAGTGCAAGTGCAAAAGTGGTTGCATTTTATAGTGACCCAGTTAAAACATCTTTCTCCATGAAATCCTGCATAAATTAGGTGTACTATGTTTCTAATATTCAGAGAAACAGACTTCAAGCATATCACTCATCTGTTATATTGGTCTGCCATCTGTAGGCCACTGAGAAAATTCTTTCCTCCTGGCGTTTTAGATCACTTTGTTTGTTAGTCTGCATTTTTGAGTAGACAGTAATCAGAAGCATTACCATCCATAGTATCCTGTACACATCATAAAGAACTGATTTGCAAATCATTCCAGATACTTGATCTTCATTAGGCACTTAACACTCCCCACCCAAGAAACCTCAAAATGCAAAATTAGTTTGTCAGCCTCAGTTCTAAGAGTATACCAAGGTTATTAAGGTGTGGACTAGAGCCTGAGGAATGCCCATTTATATCTTCTCAGCCCCATGTCTTTAAGCATCATATCACTTTCTTTATGTACTTTTATTATATATGTGTGTGCATATATATATATATTTATGAAAACACGTTCTTGCATCCTGTATGATTTGCCTGTGGGTTCCTTCCAAGTGTCACACAATGTTTTTGAGAGATGCCACACAAATAAAAGAAAAATCCGACAGCCTTATGATGCAAAATACCCTCTCTCTTTTGAATGTCCTCAGTCAACCTCAGCTGCAGATAGACGTGAGAGCTCAGATTCTGCAGGAAACAGGAACTGCTGCGTCTGCATGTCATGCTCACAGATGTCACTGAGACTGCTTGGTAGGAACAAGTGTTCCCTTGGAGATCACTCCCTTTCTATCTGTTAGGATAGAGGATGAAAAGAACCAAAACCCTCCAGAAGAGTTGAGACCCGGCACAAGGAGAAGGCTCAGTGCCAGAATCTCCCAGATTTGGGCAGGTTGTCTAGCACATTCCAGGGTGTAAATTAAGTTATGGTCCACTGGGATTGTCATGTATCACACCAGCCCAGACATACAAAAATTCTCCTTAGACTCACGTGTTCTGCACTGCAGTGACAAGCTATTTAAGGATAAATTACTTGGAGGAACTTTTCTTGCACATTTCACAGCCTTTCTGGAATGAAAGGCAAAGGACTCTTTAGGTTTACAAATTGGTGAATAGTTTCATGAAATATGCATCAGTGATAATCAGCAGCTGCAAGGATCACAGCTCCAGCGCTGAAGTGTGGAAGAAACTGGATACAGATTTATAAGCTGTAAAATCGGAAATTCTTAACAGGCCTGTGGTACTGATGGAGCAAGTGATGATCTTTTTGTTCAGACGTTTCAGACCACTAAAATCTACTCTACGCTGTCTTGCCAAGTTTCATATAGCAAAGAACATCTGCACTGCACCATATCTTATTGATCTGTGTGCAGAAATGTCTTGGCTAGTGCTGAACAGCTGAATCACTGGGGATACAGAAGTGGCTGAGAAGTCCCTGCTCAGACCAGTTCCAGTGGGATTAGGCTCCTTCCACAGCTCTGGCCACTTCTACTGTCTAAAGCTGTGCTGCACAGCACTGACGCATAAACATTCACTTGGAGCAGCTTATATTTCCAACAGTCGGATTTTTTTCCCCAAATATTGTGCTTTTACTGTCTCTTTGTGTGTATCTACAGCTGGTGGATATGGTCAGCACAGCTGGAATTTGTGCCCAAGTCTAAAAAAAGTCAACTATTACAAAGGAACAAAGAGGATAAAAATCCCTACACACAAACCCTCCCAAAATTGCACCCTACTTTGTGATTCCCCACGTGTATCTCTTCATATAATAGACTGCACTTTTTGGAAACATAGCTGTGTGTTGCTGAAAATATAGACCATCATCTTGTATTCTGGCCTTTACTCCCTAAAACTTAAAGGTGAAATATTTAGTTGAATCCCCTTCTTCAAAGCACACTATAATCTTTTCTTTCTGAAAGCTGCATTGAACTCCTCATCCAGAAATGCACTTTACAAGGCATAGAAAGGATAGGCCATACTACTAATTTATCAAAAAACTAAACAAACAAACCCCAAACAAACAAAACAAAAACAGAAGAAAACCCTACCAAACTTAATGTCACCATTATTCACCAATATTTTGTGCTCAGTTCTGCCTTGGATGGCAGAATTTGGGATTTTACCTCACTTTTAAAAGAGCACAAGAGGAGTTTTCCCACACTTCCAAAAATCAAAGCAATGCCCCAGAGGAAGGAAAAAGGGGTCAATATTCTCACAGCCTATCCTAAAGTGTAATTTCTAGAGATTATCACCATCATTAGAAGAAGCAGTTACAGATAGCCTGCATCTACCAAATGAGCTTCCTCATTTAAGGCATTTCAGGCTTATTATTTCTCAAGAAAAAACAATACCTATAACTTCCCAAACTCATCTAAGCACCTTAGCAGCAAGATGAATCTAATTCAAAATTAATTTAGAAAATCCTACTATATTGATATAGTCTCAAAGAAAGACAAGTAAATATTATGATGAGGATTCACCAGTAGATCAAAGAGTCAAGTATCCTCTTTCAGACAGGTGTCCAAAAACCTTTCTGCTCTTCGATATAGAACTGATATTTCCCTTGGATTATCAGTATCCCATACATGGTGATTAGCTCTAGAGGTACTTACTCAGACAGGGCCATTTTTTAATTAAATGTTCTCAGGGCTTTGTTTCTTTCCCTCCTTCTGTGCAGTCCTAAAGATATTGTTTTCAGAACTTGTTTGGACTCTTGCTTGTTTCCAGGTTCCAAACTCTCTCTTGAAAGGGAATTGTACAGTACAATCACTTCTGGTAGCAGAAGCATATACGTTCATGCATAAAATCAATCAATAAATAAATAAACTTAAAAAAAAAAAAATCTCATCCTCTCTCCCACCTGCTCCTACCCCTCAAAACCCCAAAATTAAAAACCCAACACAGACCCTGATTGTCACCTAATTTCTTTTGGACCTCGGACTGGAGGATTGCACTGTGCAGGCAACTGAGCACTTTGGCTCAGACTGCCAGACAAGTTTTTCTAATCTAATCCTAAATTACCTCAGGAACAAAGAGTGTTTCAAAATACAGACTGCCATAGCCACAACACAAATTTAGCCCTAATGTGGAGAATTTTTAAATCCAGAGGATTTTCTATTGTGCAGAGCACAGCTGTGGGCTGAAGTGTCCCACCAGAAGACACAGCATGTGTGCAGCCCACAGCTCCAGCAGAAACGTGGCTCATGTCCTGGCCAGTGACAAAAAATTCCTAGTGGCTGCCATGTGATTATATCTGTCACAAACCCCAGGCTGAACAGGAGAAAATCTGGGGAATTTGAACTGTCATTCAGAACTTGAGACAATGAGATATGTTTCTAATCATTCCACTTTTCAAACAAACTTGTTTCCCTGTAGAAGCCTGCCTGTGGCAAAAAAATTGGAAACAAATCTGAAAAGTTATATCCTTGCACACCTGTGAGCTAAGAGAGCCTCTGCAAGTCTATTCTCACAGCTTGAAAACTGAGAGCACATAAACCTGCTGTGATCTGAGGTGAGATGAGGTGATCTCTGATGAAGGACCAATTGGATTATTATAAACAACTACCATTTAAGATTAGGCCTTTTCCTAAAACACTGCTATAAGTACAAGTTATGGGGTTCAGTATGGAGATATCTGGGCAAACACTCTGTGGTTTGCAGCCAGTGAAAGTTAGGCTGCATTTTCTGATTACTTTTTGGAAGTAACAACCCTTCTGTAACTACTTCTGTATTTATACACATACACACACACCAAGACACGTTGGTCAACACAGGTGTCCTGTGGCCTAAATAAAACTACTTCTTAATTAGATAGAACACAAAAGCAATATTAACTTTGTGAAGATGACAGACAAAATTGTCCAAATTTCCACAATTTCTCTTGCCTTAAAACAGGCAGACCCCAATATATTCCAATACTCGACTGTTCCAGCTGTGAAAACAAACTTTTCAAAGTTCTCAAACAGCAGGCTTTCACATTTCTGGGAAATGAAACACTACTAGTTGTTTTATTTATGGTATCTTTGCTTTATGACAGTTAATGAGCTGTAATTTTATAAAAGAGAACAAAAACAATACTTCATGCCATCACAAATAGCCATCAGCATTATTTATTGCAGATGTTTTAATCTATTGTGGTAATAATGAAACATTCATTGTTTGGCTACCCTGAGCTATCTGTGAGAAATTTAAAATGACAAAAGCTCACCCTCCCTTTTTACCCCCTGAAGTTTTTGCTCCTTTCCAGAAGGTTCTGTTGCGGAAAGGATAATGACGCTCTTGGTAAAAAAACAACATAGTGGAGGAAGCAGCCAGTGGACAAAAATAGTTTCCTGATGAAGCCTAAACCAATGCCTTCTGCAGAATGCAACCGTTTGGTAGACAAGCAGGACATTACATTTGTGATTAAAGTATGTTAAGCCCTCAACTCCATGATATTAATGTAAAAGAAAGTTTCACAGTGTTTAGTCAGTGTTTTTAGTATTGTAACACAAAGATTTCAAAGAGTGAGTTGAAAACCATCAATTCAATTTCATCCAGCCTCTGTTCTGATTAGAAACCCCCATGGCTGTTCAGTGATCTAATCAAGGACACAGGTTCATGCATGCCAGAGGTGGCCATGCCAACAGAGAACAGTACACTGACCCAGTGTCCCCAGACCTAGCCAGCAGCTCTGCACTCCAACCTACTTTGAATCAGCAAAGAGCAGTGCTGGAACCTGCAAAAAAGCAGCTCCTTCATGGTGATTCCTTGGCTTCCTATCTACTAAGCAATGATAAAAATCTGGGGTGATTTTACCACTTGAGCTGCATCCACTTTCACTCAAAATCATCAGGGGCAAATAAAACCCAACCAAAACCAACCCAGTCCCTGAAGGCTTGCAGGACCAAGCCTTTGGGTTATGTTCCAGTGAACATTCCACATCACTTCCCCTATTTCTCAATTAGCTCAAACATTGACTAATGCAGCTCCACTTGCCTGGTAAAACAAGTAGACAACTTAATTTATAGCAGGTTTAGCATCTGTCAGGCAAGTAACAAGACAATCATTCACAGGGCTCTGTACCTAAGAGCGCAGGCGATTACTCAGCCGTCTGGAAAAGACAAAAGAAAAACTGAGAAATTTTGTGTGGTGAGCTCATGTTCCAGCGGTTGGTTTTCTGCAATAATATTAAAGAGCAGGGAGCCCAACTTCCACAGCTCTCCAGTGTTTGCCAGCATTGTAGTTTTACTTGAAGTCAAGTTTAATCACGGAGGAGAGACTGAGCTGCAGAAAAATGGAGATATGGTAGGGAAGAAAACCTATAACCTAAGTGAAGCTGTCTATATATCATCATTACATAATTATTGTTATAATTCAGGCATAAGGAAATTAATAATTTGTTGATATCACAACTAAAACTTAATTCTTGAAAGTTTATTGCATGAATTCCAGTTTCCCTGAACATTACCCCTGTGTTCCAGCTGCAAGGATGCAACACTCATCCTCACAAGGTGCAAAAGCTTACACCCAGCTCCTTGCTCAAAGGATTTCCCAGCAAGGAGCAGCTCCTTGACCACATGCCCCACACCTGTCTGGTACCTATGAGCCTTAGCCAGAGTGACTGAAAGTGCAGGATGAAGCACAGTCCTCCACGCCTACATTCCTGCCCTAATCCTTCATTTCCACTGCTCATACCAACCAGACAGGGCAAGGTGAGCACTATGAGCCACAGACCATGCTCTTCACCACAGCTCATCAGAAAGGGTCTTACACACTCAAAGAATTCACTTGGCATTCATCATGGAAAGAAAAATCAAGTCCTGCGAAAGAGTGCTACAGCATCAAAAGATCATGTTACCTTCAAAAGGGCTGCTTTTTTTTCCTCTTAACAGCTTCTGCAGCAACTATAGATAGAATTGAACTGTGAATCCTGCTCATATAAAATGACAAGCTCAGTATTATTATAGCTGGGCTGCATTGCTTCTCTTAAAGCATTTCCAAGGATTTCAGGTACTATTTCACTGCTTTCATCCTAGCCATAAAACAGGTAACATCTCGGAATAAATAGCCTGGCCTATTTTCCAAGTGGATTAAAAGCCACAATCACCTAGCAACTTCCATCGCTGTATTTCCCTCATTCAAGCCAAGTCTCAGGTATGTCCTCACTGTCATTATCTACCTCCACAACAGCCATATCGCCTCAGCTCTCAGTTTCCCCTCTGAATAGCTCAGAGATGCTATCTGCTGCAGAAATACCTGGCCTCTTTAGTTTCAGGTTCCACAAAACTAACTTAAAAACCTAGTAATATTCATGTTGCAGCAGAGATCTGGGCCTTGATGCTTGATTTACAGCTTCCTAGAGTTTGTTTGCCTGAGCCAAGAGATCTTTAAACAGGTGATTTGCATAGAGGTCTTTCACAGACTGTTTCCAACAGGGATGCTTTCAAATGGAAAACAAGGTAAACCTGCTGACTTTTATCATCAGTGGAAGGAGATTCCTTCCCTGAGCCAGATTAAGCTCTTCAAGAGAGTTAATTACATTGCTAATGGGATAAAAAGACAAAGTAGCATTCAACAATGACCTTAAAGCATCCACCTTGATGCAGAATATGTAAACAGCACTCACTACCCCTTTTACTTGAGGCAAAATTTAGTGTCAGGATGTGCAAGCCTAACTTAGTTTATTTAAGTCAAAGAACCTGTGGTCCTACAGCTGAGCTAATACCAGAGAGCAAGAACACCAAATACTTCAGTTCAATAAAGACTTTTCATATCTGTGAATACTCAACAGTGAATGTTGGTGCATTAAAAGTGGAGATTTAGGGGTAGCCTGGGAGAGGGTTCTGGCAGTGTTGAAGATATTATGTCAGAATTAAAGGGCACTGTTCCCTGTAGGTATACTGTGATTTGCTTTGCAAGATGGAAAGAAATATTATTTGAGAGCTGTAATTTTGAATTCCAGTGTCCAAGTCCTTAGATAAACATATGAACAGCAGAGCCATCATTGCATGCAAAAAAGACTACTACAGCACTAGGGGAAAAAAACCCAAAACACTAAAACCCCAAAACAAACAAATAAACAACCCCCCAAAAACAAACAAACAAAAACACAACAAAAACAACCCACAAAACAAAACAAACCCCAAAAGCAAACATAACCAATCAGTAAGCCAGGTGGTCACTCTGCCACATGACTTGCAGGACAACCTGGATGCCAAACATAAGATTGCAGTGGATTCAGTATCGTCACAAGCAGAAAGTGATGAAGGATTAGTCATGAGCAAGTGCCCCTCGGAAGCAGGAGGGTCAATCTCATGCTTCACAAGACTCTGATGATTATTTGGAGATGCTTTTTGAGACAGCAGATCTTGACATGTAAAACAAGCCAAAGAATACAAAATAGAATACGCCATCAGGTAATCCTAAATTGCTGTTAGAAGGGGTAATTGCTAAAGGGTTTCTTAGACATCTTCACATCAAATTTCACACACAAACCAAGTACCTGCAAACATGCTGCTTTCAGCTGGAAAATAGCAAACCCGGAAAAACAGCACTTTTGTGGAACCACTCCCTTGAACTTTTATAAATGTTTTTATAGGAAGGATAATAGAGGATTTTCCAGCACAGCAAGGATTGTTGTTCCCCTAGCATTACAATACAAGCAACCTAATACACCATGCATTATCCTTTAAGAACTTTACAACTATTCCTAGAATTTATATAGCATGTAAAAATTATTAGGAAGACACTATAGATAATGAAGTAACATGCAATTATGATTTACCCACCCTAAGATTAAAGGCAAGATACAATTTTGGCTGTTCTTCACTGAACTGTATATAACTTATTGAGCTGAGAGGGCCCCAGTTTTATCTGTTAGATGTTATAATCATCAAGTGCACCTTAATCTCTTGGGGTTGTTTTGCTTTCCAGCCATCTTAATCACTTCAATGAGATCAACAAGCCTCAAAGTCTGTTAGATACCATTTTTGTAAAGTTCAGTGGGGAAAGCCTTGTAAAGACTCACTTTGATATTCTGGACTCAGTAACAACAAAAGTTTTGGCTCTAGATTGAAAAGATCAGAACTAGTTATATGCTATATGCTGTGTCAGGCCTCACCAAGCCTAGAGCCCTGCAACCAAAGTAAAACAGCAGTAAAAAATCCCAAAACAACCAAATAACAAACTAAAACCAGTCCAGGAGGTAAGATTTAACCACAGAAGTTTGAACAACACAGAGAAAAGGATTAAAGGCCACCAAAGACAAAAAGAAGTTATTTTCACTTTTTCTACCCATGACAATTTAAGCTACCAACTCAAGCCTAAAACAATGCTATTTATTTCCTCGTAGAAATGACCTGGGCAACCTGTTTCCACTTCAGTGTTTTCATCTCCCTGTCCCTGCAAGAGGCCACACACTAAGATTTCCTCCTTCTCAGAGTGTTTCATCTGTTTCCTAGTACAGTTCAGCAGTACTCTCTCCGGACTGGATTACAAATATCCACCAGCTAATCATCACCACTAGGGTTACAGTACTTAAAAAAAACCCCACAACCTGTTCAAGACCAAACCAAACTCAATTGAAATTAATAGTGAAAGCCACCAAGCCAAAAACCAACACGTGGCACTTTCATAACAAAAGTTAGATATCCCTCTGTCTTATCAAACAGTTTTGTAATATTTACCTTCATCTTCCATGTCACTCCAAAGTCTTTAATTCTGCAAGACCAGGCTACTGATGGGCTCTTGTCTCTGCTGCCACTCTTCTCTCACGGAGAGGAGAGCCAGCTCCACAGCTGGTATAAATCAATCTCATCATTAAATTGATTCCTGCCAGCTGAGGAAGGGGCCTCTTTACTCTCTAGCTTGGAGCACACTTCATCTACTGTGCCATTTGTCATCTCTTATGCAGCAGCCTCAGCCCAGAAATGGTTATGTTTCTGATAGACAGCCGCTCTCTTTACTTTAAAAGGCACCTGACAACACATTTGCCTGTCAAACTCTTGACAGTAAAAGTAATTTAAAGATCTGTGATGATATATATTACAGTTATTGAAATCAGATGCAAGTTTTGAGTGAGACAAGTAGGGGTTTATTACTTCAGAGTGAGGGTATTCTTACACTTATTTCTCTCCATAGATGGACTGGAGATAATTCATAGCTGTGAATCAAAACTCTTGGCCAATTTAACAGCAGTCTTCTATTCTCATTCATAAAGTGTGCACAGACTCTCCACGCATTTAGAACCCAGAACCCTTAGGCAGCTGACTACCCCAAAGTCTGAAAATTCCTGAACAATTCCTTTCCCCGTCTCCTCTCTTTTTTGGTTTGATGATCAGGTGAATCCTGTTGCATATACAACACATTTTAAAAGGGCAAGTGGTGGTTTAAGATCAATACCTTCTGACACTCATCCTGTTAAAGGTACTTCTGGCATTTGCATGAGATGAGAACACAGTGAGCTGTTTGCTGCAGCAGGAACCTGGAAGGGTTTTTCTCTCAGATGTTAAAATGCAACTGTCTAAATAAGTATTCTGTACAAAGAGGGATTTACACTGTAACTGTATACTACATGTGAATAACAACATTATAAAAAATTAATGCATGAATGGAGCTTTCCTACATTTTGATCATCCTTCTGAAATTCAAACTTATAACCCATGCATGCATTTTTGGCAAATTAAGAAAAAATCCTTTGCACCTGTAAGTTGATTTCAGCTCACCAGAATAACGTTTGCAGCTGACAATTATGTAGATGGAACGGCTAAGATCCTAGATAAAACATTTTCTTACTTGCTATTTGAGAATTAAAAACTTTTTTGACTTTTATATATGCATTTTACTATAAACTTAAACTACTGAGGCTGAGGATAAGAGTAAAAACAAACTTTCTCACAGTAATTAAAATATCTAAATGAAATAAAAGTGCCTTATGTTCCATAGTATATTATCCCAACAATCTTAGAGTTGTTAACAAATATTCTTTAAGTAGTTCATAATTCTCCTTTCAGTCTCATCTCTGCACTTTCTCACTCTCAAATGAATTTGTTAGTTGTCTGAAATGTATGAATACAGTTGATAACAACCAAAGTTGCAGCCTGGCAAAATTGAACAATTATTCTCTTTTAGTGCCTTTTCCCCAAGAACTAATAACTTTTTAAGAAAATTATAAACTTTCAACACTGAGACCTTGATATTTTTTTCCATGATGCCATCCCACATGAAAATGAGTTGTGGTAATTAAGAAAAAACTGGCCTTATTCCTTTTGAATGAAAGAACTACTTTTCTGTGCTAGTAAGAACACAAGTGTGTTTCCTTGGAATAATTGGAGCAGGTGTAGTCTGGAAGATAAAATCTCCCACAGCCATGTATTTCAGCAAGTACTTGTGGCCACCTAGCTCTGGAAGCTACTGGTTCTGTTACTGTATGAAAATATGAAAATTGTGCACTAAATACACAAAATACAGTTAGACTCAATGATCTTCAGGATCCTTTCCAACCTAAATATTTCTGTTATTCTATGAAAATGCGATTCTTTTTCTGAACTTGGCAATTATATCCTAAGAATGTGCTGCGTGAGTGTGCAGGGGTAATTTGACTGCACAAGTGAACTATTAATATTGGGTATTTGCATTTTTCCTAACATGTAAAACCACTTGAGTTACTGTAGGCTTCTTTCAGATGCTGGAGCACAAGGTAAGAAAGGATTGAAGAAGTGCAAAAAAATTGGAAAAAGCTTTTAAAAAGCATGGAAATAGTATAGGATGAGCCACAGAATTTTTTCCAGGCATTGGCACTGACAAAAGGGATTGAAAAAAGAGTACATTTAAAAAGAAACCTAATTAAAATTTATTTTATCAATACTCCCCCTCTTCAGGTCTGCAGCCTGAGTCTGTAGCTGCAGTGCTGGAGTTTGGTAGTAACACACAGTGGCAAGCAAAGAGCTTGAACATGTCTTGATGAATATTCACAGAGCAGAAAAGGAGTTGTATGAATATGAAATCGCATTCAATCTACCTGGCAGCTTTGATGTGTTCTTTAGTAATTTATAGTTTTTCTTGAAATGCTAGTCTTCTGAAATAGGTGCAACTCAGCTGCAAGGCACTGACATTTGGATTTAAAATGCCATACCTCTAAGAATACAACGTATTTTCCAAGAACTCTACAAATAATCAGGAACACACTGCCAGGCTGGCTCTGTGTGTATACATTTAAGAGATTTGGGCTTTTGGGCTCTACTTGTCTTCGAGATCAAAACTCTCAAGTGACCACCTATAACATTTCACTCGAAGTAAATGGTAGAACCAAGGGTCACATCAGGCCAAGCTGGGCTCAGACTGGCTAAACTGGAGAGTTTGAGGAGGTGGTCTTGCTGAATAGAACCAAAGGTATTTAAACAAGTTATAGTTTAAAGCACCTCTAATGCTTCTCTGCTGAATCTCAATTGAAAACAATTTAAAAAAAAAAATCAAGTATACTTTGAAAGCTGCTGAGAAAAACAGATGCACATATTATATCTAATATCTCATCTCAAAATTTCATGCAGATGTATTATTAGTTTATTGATATTTGTGTAACTCTTGCTAAAATAGAGAGGTTTAATCCTAACTGTTGCCATAGCATGTTTGGAAACATACATATTCAGATCTCCTCTAACCAACTAATGAGAAGCTGCTTTCTGCTGCTTTTTATTCCAGACTTCATTTTGTCATACTGAGTTTATAGCTTATGCTTTTTCTCTGGAGAAAGTAACAATTATTCAAGTACTGACTAAATGCTTCTGGTATATGTGAGAGACATATATGCTGCTGTGCATGCTTTCCAAGTACTGTAAACTTCTTTTCCGGCTCTGTCACAAAAGAATTCATTCCTGTTGGTAATTAATTGCTCAACCATTGAGCAGGTTCTATTTGGCAGACTACCTACCATCAGAATCTACTTTTTAAAATATTTGCTTCTCTATATAAGTGATGGAGACTGCTGTGTGTAATCTTAAGCCTGATTTATTGTTTGGTAATACCTTATTCTTGCTGAGTGAGTAATATCACTTAAATGCAAACCAGGACTTTTTATAAGAGCACAGAGACTGATTTTCTAAGGTGGTTTCAGTACACTATGGTGTAACTGCTTTCCTCAAGGAATTCCACATGTCAATGAGATTGATCTGACTGTAAGCATTCAGTTGTTCCCTGAGAAACACACTTTATTGCATGTTTTCCCTGTGTCTGAGAACCCTTTTCCTGGCTGCTTTGGATTTATGTGTTCCTGGGTATGTTCTTGGCTCTTAGGACATTTTCTGTTCCATTGAGGACCCCAGGCCCACAGCAGAGATATGATGTAAATAAATGTTGTTGCACTTTGAGTGCTCCAAAGCCAAACTTTACCCTAATGAGCTTAATTTCCCCAGGCTCCCTTTACTGGCTCCTGCAGCAGAAACTCTCTGCTGAGAAGCTTTGGAGAGCGAGGTTAAATTCAGCCATTACAGAAACACCACCCTTATTTAGTTACTACCTTAATTGACTTATACATCTGGTCTCTTGGACTCCAAACAAAATGTTAAACCATTTGATTCTTCTGTAGCCCAGAGAAAACACATTTTTCTCCAGCTGAAAAAGCTGCTGTAGACTTTGCAAAGCCGCCTAAGTCCTGAAACCACAACCTAAATTTTTATTTTCTTACCTATTTTTTCCTTGTGAGTTGCTATCATCGTGAGAGCTAGGTACTGGAAAGTATTCTTGCAGGGTAGGGGATGACATGCTGCTGTATATATAAACACTGTTATTTAGAACTATCACCAGAAACCGTGCTAGAGAAGTTTTATCAATAAAGAAATGCTTGCACTAATCCAGAGTTACATTTGCTTTCTACCTCTGCTGCAATGTCCTCAAAAGCCCACACATGCCCAGATATTTATGGATTGCCCCTATTTCCCTAGCTGCTCATAACATATGGCAACACTGTCAGTAATTGTCGTAAAACACATGGAGAGCCAAGAACACGTACAAGGGATACCCATATATAGACTTTGCACTCCACACTGACATATCAATTTATCATGGTTTTTTTAGCAACACCATGTTCTCATGAGCAAGAGCTTCATGACAAGGATCTGCAAGGCTACTAATTTTCTGGGTGGCTTTTGCAAATTCTCACACACATTTTGTCTATCGTTAAACCAATCTGTGAAGTAAAGACAACAAACACAGAACTATTTATGGCACCTGGCAGTGACATGAAGAAAAAGGATCAATTAATGTCTTTAGACACTACAGTTTCTGTGAGCTTGTTATATTATATTCCTTGGGCTGGGGATACTTCAGAATCAAAATGCTTTTGATAAAATACTATCACAAAAGGAGACTAAATTCCAGGATAAACTAACTTCAAATTGCCTTTTGAGGAAGTACTATTAGGTGACCACTGATGATTCATACAGTTAAATTAAAAAGTGACAATAAGTTAGAAAAGGAAAATTGGTTCTTTCTGATGGAACACATTTTCACAGAGCAGAAGGTGCTGCAGCTGCAGAGGGAGAGAGGGAGAACTTCTCAAAGAATGTGTCAGGAAACAAATCAATTGCATTTTCTGTTCTCTAGATACAGGATGAATCTCTCAAAAGTAAATATGATATAGACCAAGGCATCCACAGCAGCAGAATGATGGACAGTACTTTACACAATATGATGATATATTAAATATATATCGAAATTCACACATCTAACCTTACCTGACTCCCAGTTCAAGATTTTAATATTTAAGATTAAAATAGAAGAGGTGTGAACTTTCTAATCTGAGTGGGATAAAACGCATGTCAAAGATTTGCTTTGGCACCTGCCTCATCATTTTCGTGTTTCTCTAACAGTTCATATGAAAAGGGTTTCTGAAATACAGCAGACACCCTTGGGAGACAATCTGACAAAACAGGCTCGAGTCTGCATCCCCCAGCACAATGGCATCATTGCTTCTCAGTCTGCAGTTTCCACATTATCTGGGAGGTGCTTATGTACACAGACTATCAGATGTCCAATTAAAGCTTAAAGGTGCTGCATATAAAATGCAAACTAAAATGTTTACAGTCATTAAAGAGAAGACATTAATGTCGTAGTGTTATATGAAACTAAGCAGGCTTTGCTAAAACAAAAACAAACACTGCCATTCAGGGCCATGTGATTTTTAAATCAAATATTGCATGTAAACCCATCAGAAGCTGGCATGTAAAACTGTTATATTCCCAGTGATCTCAAGAAAAAAAGAAAAGCTAAGCCAGTGAGAGTTTATTTTCAATGAAACAAGTAGTTAAATTCTTATGTTGGTGAACACACACAGAAATGGAAAACAGAAAAAAATCTTTATTGGTACCTGAACATTAACAAATCACACCAACATATGTTAAAGTAACCAGAAACTGATTGTGAGAAAAATATTGTCTTTGGATACTGTCAGAAAGGCACAACTGGTGTTAAGAAAGAAAAGGATTACAGGTGTAAATTTTCATTGAAAGAACTAGAAACAGCAAAAAATAATTAGAATATGTATTTATTAGCTTCTTTGTTTTTTAGGGGTTTGCTTTTTTAAGGAAGACCTACACAGAGAGTGTATATTGGACAGAGCAAGTTAAAAACTCATTTTAAGTAATATCTTAAACACCAAGCATAAAATTAACATCTTGTTACAATGTCCTGTAACCTACTCTGTTTTTATTCCTTATGTTATGTGTTGTTCTCTTTACACAAAACAGTAGTCTTTGTCCATTAACGATACACAGGCCCCATCTGTTTCTCATTAAATATCCTGCTTTTTCTGTAGTGTGCTGTTTTTCTGTTGCTGAAATCTCTCAGAGAATGAAAGGGTTCCATAACTGAGGATTTGGGTAGATTCTCAAAGCCTCCTCAGCTCTAATACACACCGAAAAAGAAGGGTCAGCAGCTGGGAGACATTTCCCTCTTGCTGATTCTAAAGAATCCCCACGTGTCTTCCCACCTGCACCAGCCAAACGTACCCAAAGCACCTCAAAAATATGAAAGGACTTCTCTGTGCACTGTGGGAGAGTCAAGATTTTCTCTGGGTAGGGAGGAAGGGAAGAGAGAGAGAGAGACCTCCACAAGGTAGCTCCTTTCAGTAAAGCCTGGTAAGGAGAAAATTCTGATAAAAATGGAGGGAAGGGAAACAAGTCCGTTTTCAGGACTGCAGTGTATCAGAGGAAACATTCCACAGGGGTAATTTCCCAGTTTGACAACTCAGCCCATTGGGCAGGCTGAAACATGTAAGAACCTTGATGAAAGGCAACGTAATTGAGAGCAGCAAACGGATTGATTCTGAGCACACGTAAAAGAATAGCAAATAAATGTAATTGTAAGAGTACAGTCTTCTCGGCTCAAGTCATCACAGGCAGATGTTTCACACTAAGATTTACTAGACAGCATATCCAGGATTTAATTTTTGTGATTCCTGTATTTTTCACACTTATTACTCAAATATAGACTTTCAATGTGTTGTGACTGCTCACTGCCTATCTCCACCCAAGTATGCAGTTTTGTTTTTTCTTTTATAACATACTCAGTCTTGAGTAAAAAAAGACTGACTCACCAAAGACACTGCAAGACAAAAACATTTTACAAAGGATCAAAAGCATTTTGCCTTAATCAGCTTGCATCACATAAATGACATATGATGTGGTGTCACGGTACCAAGTAAAACTACTGATGGCAAATACAAATAAATGATCTCATTCACTCTTTATTATCTATGAAGCAATCCTGATTTTTATAAATATATTGCTTGTAAAAAAAGACAATATACTTCTGGAGACTATGCATATGTGCATATGTGTTGTAAAATCCATATTCATTCATATCTATATAAAGTTTCTTTAGGCAGCATACAACTAGTCCCTGAGTCGATATACTATAGATTTTTGGTGCCTATTTGGATTGCAAACTTTTAAAGACAGTGAGAAAAGTCTAAATACTTGCCATTTATTACCCACAAGAATGTAAATATAGGTAATTACACAAAGAACAACCGTTCCTTAATTGTTTGTGGAGAAGCTCAGTTTAAATGGGTGTTTGCAAAAAACCAAGCAAGTCACATCACTGATGGAGCCACTGAACAAATATTTAGCAAACAAACTTCAGGTCACAAACTCTTCAGAATTTGTACCAACAGCCTTGAGCTCGCTCTCCTGTAGTTTTGGAATAGTGAAAGAAAAAAATGCAGCATCACCAACCACTTTCACTTTTGGCAGGGTCTGATCTTATAGTCTAACACAAAAATCCAAGTTTTCCCAGAAAATATAACGTACATATTACCCTGGGGATTCTCTATACACGGCAAGATTCATGTTTATTTTTTTGTTTCATTATTTTTCCTATGTGCATCCTTTTACAATGCAGAAACACCTCCTGGTTGACACTGAGTTCTGTTTCTGAAAAAATGCATACACAATATCTAGACTTGACTGTGTGTCTTCATTAATTCCTCCCATAAAAAGAAATAATTCTATGAGTATTCTTATATTGCCACAAGAATTTTTTTTCTCTCATCTGTTACAGCAGGGACACATTAATAACATCAGTAGTCTAGCATCATGTCATTAAAAAGCAATAATTTCACTGGAGGGCAGACCTGAAGCAGGATTGTGATGAATCAGGGAACTGTTCATTTTAAGGACGTACAAATGGCCCATCAGAAAAATATTTAGTACCTACAAAAATAAAAAGAATGAACAACTAAATCTATACTTGTTTTCTGGAAGAGTATGCTTATATAAATAAAATAAGCAAAAATAAAGGACTTTGTCTCAAGAATGTGCTTGAAGTTTTGAGACAGGTATGGGCAACCATCATAATCGACAGAATCAGTGGAAACAAAATATCCCCCCCACCAGATGCAGTTATGATCAACTCATGATACAAGAATCAAGACTTTTGTAAAAAAAAAATCCCCTAAAATTATAAGGAAAGATTTTTATTTTTGGGTAAAACATCTCTCTTAGCCAATACAAGTAGCCCTAAACCCCTGCTGTGTTCTGACTTGAATTTTTCCAGTGGCAGCTGGATTTTCTGCTACTTCCACCTCCAACCAAAAGATTCCATCTTGCTGAAATTCAACAGGCACTTTGGAGAATCTCATACAGTAACTCTGATGTTACAGTCAAGACCCCAGTGCTTCAAGAGACAGGAAGCAGAATGCCAGGGATAGATGAGGATCTTGATCACAGCAGGTTGCTTATTTTCATGGGAGTGCTGGCTGCCCCAGGGCTCTCTGCCACCTGGGTTGGCAACACTCACACAAGGGACTGGAAGAGATGCAATAGATTGGAAAAGCTTGAAAAAGCTTTAAAAAAATGACAGCTGGGGCACCGGAAAAGGATGTGGTAAAGAAGAGGTCACAAGGGAAAGGCAGAAGGGAAATTAATGCATGAGGTGAAGGGATAAAGATATGATATGATAAAGATATGATATGATAAAGAACATGCCCAGGGAACACAGCATTGCTCCAGCCCCAGCTGCTGTTCTCTTGATGGGTATGGAGGAATGAAGAGCCTCCTTTCCTTTTGCTTGATTTGGCAAAATAGACCGACTTTCTATGGGATTCCAGATTCACAGGAAGAGAGGAAAGGCAATCGAAAGGAAAGCATCCCTTGAGGAGAAAAAGGGAACAGATAAAGTGCTGTGATCCTGAAACGTTTTGCCCCTACTGGTAAGCAATGCACCTGTGACCCTATCACAGGCCATGTCCTGGGATTTCACCAGCAGTGGGACACAAAAAGTGTCCCAGTTACTGCTCTAGGCCCTGGAGCTGAGCAGAGACTGTTTCCATCTTGCTTGAGTTGGGAAAGAGATTGAAAATGGAGGAGCTGAATATATGTACAAGACTTTAAGATTACCCTAAGAGGAATGAGAGGGAACTGATATTTTCTATTTTTTGAGTCTTCTTAATCATGGATTTAGATGTTTGGAGTTAATAATGGTGCTCTTGGCAGGAAAGCCAAGAATTGGAGCACCATAATCTGCTTATCTAGGTGCTGGGTGGTCCTCATGTTCCTCTTTCAATGCTTGTGCCTCGTGATTCCATATGTCTCTAAGCAAAGAGGCAGAGAGAGATGAATTATTGCTGAGCTTTGCTATCTAAGATAAGAGTAAAAAAGGGAACAAAGTCCTGGGGATTTTAGCGGTTCCTGTAGAGAATTGTGTTAACTCTTCCATTGTCCTTAGACCGTAGCTAAAATAAAGTGCTAAGAATAAAAAAAAGACTAAAGTTACTCTTGTAGTTGTTAGGAAATACATATGAAGTTTTATGAGTCATCTACAGAGAGATTTAAAATAAATTATCCGCAAATATATTTCAAGGAGAACATACATAGACTGATTTTAAAAAATGGTACAGAAATGTCTACAATGGGAAATCTCTCAACATAACTAAGTCATAAAAAGGACATCTTTTTTTGCTGTTACTCAGAAATAAGAAATGAAAAATAAAGTTTCTAAAAATTTATAATCAAATAATTTTGGACAAAAATAGACTAAATAGGAGGAAAAATCTATACTTTCTTCTCTTCAAGTAAGTACTTCAAAATCATTTAAGGGACCTCTTGACATTGTGGAGTATGTTACAGAAATATAATCTGAGACCAGCTTCACTGCTTATCTGTCATATGCTAAACTGCACACTGAAATTCAATTCAATTCCATTCAAATTTATTAAAGGTCAAAAGTTCTACGGCATCAAATGTTACAAATTTTAATTACTCCAAAATCTTCATGCTTTTATGAATCAATGTCATCCACTTTGGTTTCAACTCTAAAATCTTACTGAAGCAATTTTAAAATAAAATAGTTCATTTTATCCTTATAACTTAGACAAATTAAAAATTCTAAATAAATTTATTTCTTGACGTAAGAGGTCATTTCCCAGATGTTGCAGATCTATGATGGAAGTGAGACACTCAGATTAACGCCACAGACTAACTAGTTTGTGTGAGAAACTGCAAATTAGTCAAATGTTAACTGCAGAAATACTTTGTTTTATGCTCTTCCAAGATTCTCTTCTTGTCTCCTTATCTTTATTTTCCCTTTTCTTTACTTTCCTTCAGCCTTCAGCTATTTAACTGTCACCTTTTTGTTTGCTTCCAATCCTAGCTTCTTTTTCTCCCATTAAAAATATCTCTCCTTCTTTTCTTAATGTCTCTTTTCACCATCCCTCTACGTTTCTTATCAGGCACATCTGCTTAAGGAGGAAAAATGGCTCCAGCATCTAAGGGCAACTGTCTTTTCTCTTCACAGTTCTTTTTGGATACTAAGTTACTTGACACTAAAATGTCTGTGATAAAACACTTTCCTCTGCTGTGTGAAGTTAGATTTCTTGTAAGAAATGCAGTTACCTGACAGGGGGCTGAAAAAAGTGCTCTGAAAACAGCCTCAAGGTTAGGAAAGGCTGTGTTAAACCTTTTTGGTTGCACTTTGACCACCAAAGATCACTGAATGGTTTTGATTTGCTGCTCTGTTTAAAGCTTCCAAAGAAGCCTCTAGTGCAAGTTGATAATCTTAATAGGCAAACTCGCAGTTAAATTATTTGGCACATGTAAAATACTGTAATAAAAAAGGAAATTTGAACATCAAAGACCACTCTGTACCTCTTCAACAAGGACAAAAGTTTTACTCCCTTCTTTAAGATAAGAAACACTGTGGTTTCTTTTAAAGAACACTATTTTTTAACTATATAACTGACTTTTTTTTCATCAAATCAAGATAGTTCATCTGGGCAGAGAAATTAATCTCCTGTTGGTGATGTGCTTCCAGCAGCTATTTGTCTGGAAATCCCAGTGGTCACTGCCACATGGAGAGAGGGGCACACAGGCAGGGATGTCCCTGGGCACTGCCACCTGGGACCTCCTAATCTCCTTCAGTACTGGTTTGATCCTTTTCTTTTCAAGCATATTTTTATCTGAGGCAGGAACATTACTGTTAAATCCATTTTTTTCCCCTTAGGGTTCCATAGAGGTAAACCCACAGGTCAGATTCCTTTTCCTTCTTACCAAAGCTATTGAAACATTTATTTATTTGATAGTCAAATGTAAACCATGGAGTAACTTTCAAGATTTAACCCCCATGCACAATTCAACTTGTCTAAATTATAATCAATCTGAGGAAACTTGGAAAGAAACACCTGAATAGATCTTGCTTTATAACAAAATTAGGACTCTGTTTCTTTATCCACAGAGGACAGGTAAAATTATGAGTACCAAATAATCATGAGAAATACACAACCTATATATATTTGATATATTTAGCAAAAAAAAAAAATGTTAACAAGTTCAGCATATTCTCTCTACCTAGAAAATACAGGACTGAGACTGACTGAGAAATGATTGATATGTTACTGACAGGATTTTAGCACCACAGCAGAAGATTGTTGAAGTTTTAATGGGGTAAAGTAGCTCTCTATGTGCCCACATTTACCCATGTGAGGTATATATATACATATATATATATATATATGTTTCACCATACAAAGAACCAGTAAGAGCAAGTATAATTTTTCTTTACTACTTTTATATTAGTGGCATTCCTAATAATAATGATAATGGTTAAGCAAACACCAGGGTATTCGGTATTTCTAGTGCCAACTACAGTGAATAAGCAAGTTATGCTGATCCTAAGCACTCTACTTGTAATTCAAACTCAATTGAACAACAGAAAGAATAGTTCTAATGCCTCGTAAAATCTTAAAATGTCATAACTCTGTTCGTTCATATGTTCATGTTTCTACCAGAAATATGAAAGGCACAGATCTGCTGCAGCTATTCACTCTGGGACAACTTTAAATTCTGACCTTTACTTCCAAAACCTGATGAAAAAAAATTACAATTTTATTCCCTACAAAATGAAAAGAAATTTATTCACAGATTAAGCAATTTTGATTAAGTTTTCCTAAAAAAAAAAAAGACACATAGTACAACAAAAAATATACATAGTTGTAAATTTCAGAAAATATGCTTGTACAGTCTTCAGTGTCAATTTTATATGCAGTATATAGCAGTTAATAATAACCAGGATAATGTTCTATAATGCAGATTTCTGAGAGAGAGTAAGACAGTGTTAATACATTGCCATTTCATTATCAAACCATGAGATTTCTTTGTATAATTTCCAGTTATCATAGGCATGTAAATCATAAAGGAGAAAAATTCAAACAGTAACTGTTGTTTTTCTTAAACATGAATCCATAAAAGTATATAATGTGCCAGAAGGAGACATCATTAAATAAGCAATTAAGCAAAGCTATTTTTTATATATTTAAAATATAATGTTTCAATTTTAATATTGCCTCCAAGATATGTGCTGTTACCCTCCCCTCCATGCTACCCAAATGCTTCTACAATGAAAACTACAAATTCATATGGGAAGAAATCCCCTTATTTTCTTTCTATATTATTTTTTGTTGCAGTTCTATTTGTCAGAAAATAACACTTATGTCCATTCTCCCCACTTTACTCATTTGGGCTGCAATGGAGCAGAACGAGGCTACAGATTTTCCAGTTCCACAGAAATTAAAGTTTTGTTGTGGTCCTTGCTGGAGCTTGAAAAGAATGACTAAATTGGGATCATGACAGCTTTTCTGGACAACTTCTTATGCGTCTTAATATATCATGATCTTTTTTTGAGAAGCATCACAGAGAACCTAAAGAAAGGTTGTTCTGTCTTCTAAAACATCACTTGGAGCAAAAAATATTTTGAAATCTCTTTATATTGTAAATATAAATTACTTTTAAAGCATTGCTAAACTGCTGCATCTGAATGCTTTCATGACAATTTCAGTCAAGAGACGCAGAAACCAGACATGTCCCCTTTCACGTCATGTTATACTTTCTGGTTTTAGTTATGGAATTTAGTGTAACCCAGTTAAATATAAACATATACCACACAATCACAAAACCTTTCAGAATATATTTCCTTAGAATTTCAACTATGGTGTGCAAAAACGAACCAGCAAGAGAACATCTTCAAGTGCGATGTCAGCTGACAGGCAAATATACGGCATTAATAGCAATCAACAAATCATCCATCAACCATGATTACACAACATTTTTCCTCTCAGAAATGAGCTCTCTACTGCTCAGAGTATCCAGCTCTGCATGACAATCTGCAGCCCCACTACTTGAGAAATTTTGACATCATGTATAGCAAAGCCAAATAGCATAATATAAATGGCATTCCTGTAAAATGCTCTTGCCTCTAGTGAGTCTGCTGCTAAAATTTAAATAAAATAAATGCTAAAGCTGACTCTAAACATGCTTTCTTAATTTCAAGGAGAGTTAATTCAGATCCATAACTTTTAACGCATTCAACAACTGATCTTTCTAAGCAATCTAGGAACACAACATCAAGGTGCATAACAACTAATTTACAGCCTGCTTTTCCTTTAACCAAATATAGCAACGTGTGTGGCATAATGTGCTGGCTCGAGAGCACCCTGTCCTGAGAGAAGAAAACAAGTAATTGGAATCAATAAGGTCTAATAGTTAATACAGGTGACATTAAATGAACTATTGCAGTTGCAAAACAATTTTCAAACAGGTGGTGGTCTTAAACTTCTAAATATTTGCATAATTCAGTTATTGTGGCTAAATGCCATCTCAAGCTGATTATTAATGCTTTTGTGAGACATTTATATCTGTATCATCATCTATTTCAATTCTTCATAGAAAAAAACCAGACTGAATACTCAGAATCTGAAATTTTCAAACACTTGCAAGTCAATTAATCAAAACTGCGTGTACAGTATTTTTACTCTAGGATCTGGCTTTCGTCATAACAGATATACAGTACTCATTTTAGAAGGACTTTTTACTGAGAAAGAAACATACTGTGGAAAAATTTCATTCAGCATGCTTCAGTTTCCACAACAATTAAAATAAAGGGCTCTTTTAGTCATAATTAGTTTGTGTGTTCAAATATTTATAAGCTGTGGGTTGGTTTTTTTTTTGTTTGTTTGTTTGTTTGTTTGTTTTGTTTTGTTTGTTTTTTGGGTTTTTTTGCATCCCTTATGCACACATTCATGCCCTGATAGTTTGGGCAGTGTGGGCTTTAGATGTAAAGTATCTGTGAGTGGGCAAGGCAGTGCTCAGTTCCACTGACTTCATCACCTCTTTCCTTAATGCTACTGATACGAGGACTGACAGTAGCAGCAGATTTATTGATATTATGGTCATGCTTTAGGAAAAGAAAAATATTGCTCAAGCTGCAGATCAGCTTCCAGGTAAGAGGACTGACAAAAAAACACCCATTCCAAGGATACCAACAGCCAGCCCTCCAAGTTTTGGTTATTTTAGCGACTTCCATCACATTTGTTTTCCAAGCAACCACATCACATTTAGCTAAATTAAACAGAAAACCTTCATTCCATTTTCAATATTCCTTCTCTATTTTAGGGATTTAAGCGTTTCTAAAAAAAAATACCCAAAAATCCCCAAACAAAACCACAGCAAACATTAACAGGCACAATGATAATATTGTGCTGCCCATCATGGGCATTCTTGTTTATAAATAGCTGGACAGGAATAAGGAATAATGTCAGCAAGAACTGAGTTGTCCTTTAAATGGAAATAATCATCCGGTTATTTCAGTCAAGCAGCCATGTATGCAGTAGGAAGTCTCACTCAAATATTATGATGACTCATCTACTTTCCTTTTCTAATAGTAAATGCTCTTTTCTCTTTTAAAATGCAGCACTGATAAATCCTTCACAAGCTGCAGTTCTACCTTGCATCCATCCCCTTACCTAAATCTGCAGATTTTAAAGTGCATTTATGTCCACAAAATGAACTGTTATAATCAACCAGGGTTACGAGGTCCTTTCACACAAACTGCAGACCTGCCTTTATCAAAGCTAACATCTGAAATAGCACGCAAAATGCCAAGATTATTGATAGAAAAGGTGCAGCCTGGACTTCTCCCAAGTCCCTGGGAAGAGAGGAGTTAATCAGCACAGGCAGTTTGGAGACACAGGACTGTACTGCAGATGTGTGGAGCTCACGGAAGGTGTGGCCCGTGCCTTCCACATGCATATTTAAATACTTAAATTACATGGCCCTAAGGCTGCTATTAGAGAACAACCTCACAGAGAGGAAGAATTACACGGAGAAACGAGGCCTAACGCATTTCTTCAAAGAGAGAGCTGAGAAGAAGAGAAGGAAAAGCCCGGGTTACTCACGATTCTTTTCACCTCTCCACCTTGACCCCGCTTTTATTCTAGGCACGACGTCCACGGCAGCAGTTATGTCTATTAGCCCAAGCAGCAGCAGCAGTGACAGCACAGCCATGCCAGGTAACAAAAAAAAAACCAAAAAACCAAAAACAAAAAAACCACCTCTACCTGGAGTACTGCTGGAGATGAATTAGAGAGGACTTTCCTTAGTAATGAAAAACTGGAGCTAACAGCACTTACTCAGCAGAAGGCAGAGGGAGATGCAAAATATTATTCTTACTAGAAATGTTTAATAAAAATTTCCATTGCATTGCTTATTTCCTCGATCCAGGGAATGCAAAAACAGCAGAGTTGTAAAGGCTTCCCCTAACTAGGAGCCTCTGGCACTCAGATGCAGGAGGAGATGCAGTGGCAGCTTTCTGTGGTCCCTCAGAAGCCACCGGCTCCTCACCTGCCTCTGCCACCTCTCAGCCCTTCCCAGTGTTTATCAACATTCCCCACAGCACCCTAGCAGGGGACACAGCCAGGCTGAAAACAGAGTTTTTTCTCCCTCGCTTCCATATTTCACTGCAGCTTCACAGAGCTGATGACACGGAACATTTTAATGTTGACACTCAGATCTCATTACATTTATCAATGGGCACGAAAACACAGTTTGTCAAGCTTCCCCCCCTTACCCACAGAGGGGGGCAAGGGTGAAAAAAACCCATATCCAAGATGAAAAAGAAATGCTTAAAAAAGAAACTTTTTTTTTTCTTTTTGTAAGCTGTGCAATAACTCTGCCTCTTATTCAGCACAAGTGTGTTCTATTTCTAGGGAAAATAACACAAGCTATACCACCTCCCACTCAGGTTTCTGTCAGCAGATGCTGCATAAATGGAGCAGTGCATTGGCGGTAAGAGATGCTCTGAGAAATTGTCTATAGAGTCTGTGTTACCTAACAAACCTTCCCCCTGCAGCCTCAGGGCACCCAGCACCCAGAGCAGGCAGATTCCAACGCTTGCAGCAGCGCTGTTGGAAGAAATTTAACGCTGGATCTGTCAGTACCAGGGAGCCAGATCAGGAACATCCCTGCGGTCACTGAAACAGTCTCAAGGAAGAGCTGAAACACAAATTATCTGCTACTCCTTTCACCACAAGTATGAAATCCTTCCTGAGACCTGAAAATCACTATAATAAGACCAGAGGGCTTTTCATTAGTGGTGACAGAGGTTCGCACGAAGTCTACGTTTATACCCAGTAAAAGTAACTGCAAAATTTCTAGTCCTTTAGCACCATAAGTACCACCCTCAGGAATACTTAAAATTACTACTTTTACAACAGCAAAACTTACTTTCTTCACAGAGTAGCAATGAAATAGCATTCTCCAAGCTGATCTGCTTCACACATTGTGTGCTGTCTGTTGTGTATGGATGTAACTGAGCTGAAGAATTGAGGGCTTTTTATGAATAAAGTACTGGAGTAAATTTCTAGATACAATTTCAATTACCGAAAAGAAGAGACAAAATAAGTTATTTTCAACTTAATAATGCATCTATTAATTTATAGTGTTCACAACCACTGCTCTTTATGAATTTTGAGCTCAAAATTATTAGTGCAATTGGGATACTGCACAGGAACCAGTTAGGAGGTGACTAGCTGAAGACACTAATTTCTAAACCTTCTCATGCCAGTGATAGGATCTTTCCAAAAGAGGGCAGGAAGAATTTTCTCACCTGGAGCTGGCAGACCACAGATGATCATGAGAAAGTTTCAATGGCATTAAAGTTGTTATCCACAAACTCTTTAAAAGGGACGTTCTTTTTCTTTGGACCGGTTGGAGAAAGGATGAGAGATGTACTTCTACGTCAATTTGGGTGAACTTTGTTCAGTACAAAGAGCAAAGTATTTATGGAACAGGATATAAAGAACTTGTGATCTGCCAAATCTCCTGCTTCTTGCACATTACAAGCAGCCTTCAGTTTTGCTTTGACCTCAGTAACCCCTTGTGGCTATTTCCTCTGGAGAAATGACCAGGAGGGAGTGGGTTCCACATATAGACCCAGGATGTGTCTGAGCAGGGAGAGAGTCATCACGTCCTTGTCGCAGTGGGATTTCCTTATGAAAAGCTTTGGGATTTTTGTGATCATTTTGTTTGACAGGACTCACATCTATGTGCTGTAGAACAATGGAGATCACTCCTACACATGCTGTTGGGCCTTTACCCTACAGCAAAAATAATTTCTTTTGTAACATATAGCATAAAAAGAAATGATTGGGGGGTTCAGATTGTCTTTTTTTTAAAGCACTTTCTAACTGCACATTTTCGCCATCTGAACTCATGCCAGTTCAGTCAATAGTTGCTCTCGAAAGATGACTCATCGTGTTGCTGCTTATGTAAGACACCTGAATGTAGCAAATTGTTCACTGCACCAAAATACAGCAAAGGAAAAAAAAAAAAACAAAACCACCTCAATTAACATAAGGCAGCCCTGGAGGAGCACATGAGCAGTAATATGGAATGGTGTAGTTTACTGTGAATGCAGAAATATTGACTGTTCAAAGGACAGCTGCAGTTTTGAGCACCGAAACCAAAAGGCTTTGCAATCTCACAGTTGGCAGTGAACTGTTTGAAGGACAGAAGACAAAGATTTTTAAAGAAAAAAAGAAAATAAACCAAAGCAAAGTATGAAATTCCAGACTGAAAGAAATTAATCTGAGCTAAAAATTCTAGCTGCCTCATAGAATCTCCTGCCTTGTAGTTAATACTTGTTATCCTTTATCTGGACCCAGATCCAAACTTCGTTGAGCCTTGTGCTGTGCAAAAGTAAACTGGTGCATCAAATTGGTATTCCAGCAGATGCTGGCTGAGCTCTCAAGCCCCACAGTTGTTTTGTTTAACAGGGAATCCTACACAGAGTTAATGGAAAGTTTCAGAACTCTAGGCCAGACAGCTTTTTATCTTACAAGATTAATGGAAGGATGCTTTTATAGACACAAACCACTGCATGGACACTTTTGCACAGGTTGCACCTATTTATCCTGTCACAGCAGAAAGTGCTGTTGCCTTCCAAAAAGCTACCCTGTATCCTGAGGGGTGTGAAGGGATGCCCAAAGCAGCATCTCAGGAGTGACATTCACACAAAGAAATGCAATCAGACATTGAAAACTCATCACCAAAAGAGCTTTTATATCACTCTGTCTAACAGAGTGCCTCAAGCACAGTGTTGCTGGTTAGCAGGGCAGTGGGCAATTACTGCCATCAAAGCAATGCCTTCCCCACTGGACTAATAGCAAGTGAAACCAAACCAATTAAGCATTCAGAGGTGTGAAGCCAAATAAAAGGTGGCCTGCTCCTATGTGATTCAGTATTTTATAGCTCATTTAACTAGTTTCAGTTTCTGCTGTATAATTTCTGCTCATGTGAGTTCCTCAGCTATTTGAAAGCTTGCTCAAAAGCAATATAATTAATTCTGGAATCAGCCATGTGGACAAATTTTTCAGAGATGCAGTGCACCATTTGAAGATATTACACTAAGACTGGATGCCTTCCTGACTTATATGTTACTGTTCAGTCAAAAGGACTTGAAGATAAAATTACATAATGAATTTATGGACTGTGTTACACTAGTTCTATCTAGCTTTAATGCACATCATTTTCTCAAATCTTCAGACATATTTAATTTCTTTTCTCCTCAGCTTTCATTATGTCCCAAATGTTTAACTTCTGGTTTAGTGCACCATAGATAAAAGTCACTTGCAATTTACTGCACAGATCTTGCCTTGGATCAAGTAGCTTCCACAGAGGTTTTTATCCATAATAGGCAGAACTTTTTTTTCTAAAGTTCTCTCTCCCTTCATTACAGACTTCACCTTCTTTTAACTGGTTACAGAGTGCTCTACAGCATCTTGGCAAGGAGGGTTTGAAATAAATTTCCTTTGCATTCATTCACAAAGACACGATGAAAACTACAGCCTCTCCCACTGGAAGAGCAGCCATCCTTAGAAAAGTCAGTTCCTCTTTGTGCACTGAAATCCTTCTCCACACCTCGAAGCCAAAGCCACTTCCTTACACAGAGACATCTCTGTCACTCCTGAAGACCCCACCACTGACTGTGTTGGAAATTGATGAGCTGAGAAAGCTTTTTCACCACAGAAGTCAGGGGCTGGTTTAGTGCAAGGAGGACAGACTGACAAGGAAGAGCCTGGCTGGGCACCTGCCATGGGTTCCTGAGTCATCCCCTCCTCAAAGTCACACAAGGACTGGCTCAACTCACGAGTAAGGGCAGCTCTGCTCCCTCTCTTCCTTTATCCTGCAGGGTAATGAGCTGCCCTTTCAAGTCCTTGATTTGAAGGCATCTTTACCAAATTTGCAAAACAAAGCAGGTCTCTATTTCTGCAGTACGAGTTCTACTTAAATAGCTGCCACATACAGTTCTTAGGCTGCCTTTAATGCCCTTCTGCAACAGTCTCCTTTTTAAAAGAAAACAAAATCTGGTGGCTATCAAGGAGCTGTACAGAGACTTTGGGGCAGACCAGGACAGTTACAGAACTCATTAAAGACAAACGTTACCCAAGTTTTATTTTACAAGCCTCATAACTGTAAAAACCCCAGGGAGATCAACTCAGATGTAGCAATGTTTGCCATGAAAACATTGTAGTGCTGTGAAGTGAAGGGCACACACATAATTCAGACCCTCACACCATTGTACCCCTGCAGTCTTGGGGAAACACTCAAGTTCCCAAATCAGCTTGGCTGGGTTATTTTTTGTTTTGATTGTAATACAGATCTAATTAATACATAAACTGAACAAAGATCCTGAGACTGACTGAGGTTTTTTAATCATTCAAACGCATATGCTTGAAAAAAAAAAAAACAACCCTGCCAAAATCACCATTCTAATATATCCGTTTTTTTTTTTTCTGTTTACTTATAGAACACCTACAGTGCACTCACCACAGTATAATCTCATAAATTAACATTAGATCTCCCCTAAAGACTTCATGGTCCAGCATGACTGAGTCTTAAAAGTCATCCCTTCTCTGAGGGCATACATTTTTTTCTTAATTTCCTCACTCTAAAGCCTTTAAATTCTCAACCATAGCATTATACATTTTGCTAGCACATTTTACTTTTTTGGTGGTGGAGGAAAACAGATGTGTTCTTCATGCAAAGATACACACAAATCCTTAAGTAAATGTACAGCATCTATGTATACAGGCTTCTGCTAATAGAAACCACAAAACCAAAAACATAAACACAGCAGGATTTGCACAATTACAAAGCAGTTCTGATACATATTATTTAGTCTTGACTAAAGCTACATTTAAGTAAACTGATCTTGGTTTGGGTCAACAAGCCTTACATACATATTCATTAATTATATACAGTTAACAAGAAATAAAATTCCTCTAGTTGAAATTGGAAAAGAGTTGATCTGTTTTTTGAGGCAAAAAGTATGTTTTTTTGCTACCCATGTACCTTATCAATTTGCCATCTATTCTCATGCCCTCAAGGCAACACAGATTTTGATTTTGATTTATTTCAGAGACTTCAATCTTCCTGGATTTATTTTTTCCATGTGGCTGCAGAAGATTAGGCATTAGAAAAAGCCTGTAAAGTTCAGTCAAGAACTGCTATGACTTTCACAAGAAAGCCCCATTACACACCCAGCTAGCAATGAGAAAAACAAGGATTAAGACTTTTTTTTTTTCCTTATTTTGTAACACCTTTTTTTTTTTGTTGTTTGTTGTTTGTTTGTAAAAGATGTTTAAAGCCCATCAGGAAGTAAATGAAAAAAAAAAACCAAACTCTGATCTAGGAGCATGTAATAAGGAAGACATTTTGTTCTTGCTATTTAAAATGCAAAGTGACTTCCTATGAGATACCTCCAAACTTGCACTCAGGAAAAGGAATCATCCTTCCTAAGGAATCTAGACATGTCAGACATTGTAACTGGCTAAAGTCTACATGAGAGAACATCTCTTAAAGGCTGCTGTTCGAGCTGGAGGTGGCACCTCATCCATCATACCAGGAATCATACCAGGAGAGTTTATTAACTTAAAATTACTATTGGGAGAAAAAAAATAGAAAAAAAAAAAGAAAAAAAAAAAAAGGAAAAAGTAAAAATAAAGTAAAAAAATCCAAAAGACTAAGGACCAGAAGAGCAGGGCACTCCAAACCCAGCTGGTCCAGGGTACCTGAGTGATGCTGCCACTACCACAGGCTAGCAAATCGAATTGCCTCTTGCACCAGCTCCTCCTACAGCCATAAATTGCTTCTGCACAATAGAGAACTAATTCTTCTTTAAAAGTAAAAAATATCAACAGACTCTGGATCCCAACACACCATTCCTGGAGGAAGCACAGCTTTAGTGAAAGCATCACATCTTGATCTGCCTTCCTAGCTCTGGCATTAAATCACCAAAACCCCTGAGTGCACCTCAAGTGTTCTCAGGACCCTCACCCACAGCACCCCAGGCTTTTAAAGACTCTCTGTCTCTTGCTGATGTGATCCCACATCAGCAGCCAGAGCCTGCCTTCCTCTAATGATTATTTAGCATTTTTATGTGTGACTGCACAGCCAACAGCTCCTCACAGCTCTCTGTGAGCTGATATTTCAACACAGCCAGTGTTTCATGTCAGCATAAATGAGAAGCCGTATGAGGCTACCACAAGAATGCTTCCCAGATCATGTTGATAGTAAAATTTTATAAGATAATGTTGGCACTTTTAACATCAAGCTTATGGATTAAATATGTCCCAAACACATTTAATGTATTCAAGTCATTTATCATTATCTGTTTTAACAAACTGGCACTATTTATCCTATTAAATCAGGCAAATGTAAGACTGTTAACTGAGTGGTGGAGAATTGCAAGGATATCTTCAGACAAAAATAAACACAAGAAAACTAAAGTGAATATTGTTTAATGTAAAAATATGCCATCCTACTCAGCTCTCAAAATAAACTGCTAAATTGTCGTCAGCCTTCTGCTTTTCCAAAAACCTGATTGTTAGGCTAATCTGTCAGGCTTGATTTGCATTTCTATATTTACTTCTTCTCACACATTTAAAATATAATCTTAGTGGGTTTCAAGAAAACATTCAGAGAAGACCTGGACATTTTATGTTTGCAAGATCAAATACATAGCTTGTTGCATTTTTTCTTCTTATTTATGCTTTTAAAATGTATTTCCTTTTGGCTGATGGCTCTTTACTGAAATCTTATTTTCCTTTCCACTGATCTCTGACTTCTCCATACTCCACCTCAGTGTACTACTCCTTTTTTTTTTTTTTTCAGTATACAAATTTTCCAGCTTATCATTCCTCATCTCCTTTTTCACTCTCTCCAGATAACCAAGCCCTGCTCAGAAGTGAGGTTCTGCCTGGAAGAGGTGCAAAGGAGAAGGTGGTTGAGCTGAGAACTGTGCCAACCCTAGTGAATAGCTGATGATGAGAAACCCAGGCGAGTGTGGCATTATCTCAGCAGGTGATTTTGAGTAGATAACACGAGATAAAAATATATTTTGTACACTGGCCCTGTGCTGGAGTTCAGCTTAAAAAGCTAGAAGTTAAAGCCAGTCTACCAAGTCCATGAAACTTAGCCCAGAAGACAGAGATATTCCTGGTATTCACTCTGTCCATTTAAGAAAAGAAATTGCTTTCTACACATGCATGCTGAACGGGGCATGCTGTTAGAATATAAAATCAGCTACTTTTTCTTAGGGTGGGTGTCACCAGTGGGAAAATATCTTGGCAGATGGGCAGAGAAAAGGAACTCTGACAAAATGTCTAAAAGCAGGTGTAAGAGTCTGGTTACACTTTGTCTGCTCCTGCCAACCCAAGTTGCAATGCAGTGAAGGCTTTACATATCTTCATCCAGGCATGTGAGGACATTTCCTCTGCAGTGCCTCCATGCTGAACTTCAGAATAAGAATCAAGGTCAATGTCTCACATCCTAATAACAAAAAAATTCAGTTGAAGGACAATTTTACCAGGCAGTTGCACTGGTGTTAATGAATCAGTTGGATTTTTTCTAAGTTTTTCTCATTTCCATTTTGTCAGGGAAAACATAATTCTCCAGTGTTGAATCTTGTTATTAGGAGACAAAGTAACTTATAATAATTTTAGCAATGACATGGCTTGTGTCCCAAATGGGGCAAATAATTCACTGACTGTACTGGATCTATAGCAGACTGTGAGCATCTGGCCTCCTCTGCTTTGATCAACATTTTCAAAGCCTACTTGAGAAAGATGGATGCTCTGTCCTATTAAGAAGACAATGGGAACTGGGTTTCTCTGTATCCAGAGAGAAGGCAGGAATACAATTTTCAGCAGTGAATGGAAGTTAGTGGTCTGACTTCTATTTGTGCCTTCGAAAATCTCCCCAGTGAGATTCTTTGGGTGAAATAGAGCTATGGGATAATCTCCTAAATTGGAACAGAATCAATAAACTAAATTAAAACATTTACCTCAAACTCTAATTTAAGCCCTGAGCTGATGGAATTAAAAATGTCATATCTTTAATAGATGTACAGAAATAAAAGTATCATCGTTAGCTGATATTTCATAATGAGTATAGGGCTGAAATTACCTTCTAAAACCTCATACAAACTCTACATTCAAGTGAAATAAAACACAAACTCATTTAGAATGTTTTTCTGTGGGTTGAGATACAGCAATAGTAAGAACACGGGCCACTGTTCCTGACTTTTGTTGATATTTCAAACTAAAAAATACATTCTTAGCTGATTTGGGGCAGCATTTTACTTTATATTTCATGTTGTCCTACTGTACACAGACGTGTTAATGAAAATCAGCTGAAAAACAAAAGTGTTTCTAATGAGTGCCACACTTTCTAAACTAGAAAATCGCAATCATAATATATTGGTGTTTAGAACAATTTCATAATAACTAAGACACTGGAAAATAAACAATCCTAAGTATATGAGTGACTTGAAATTAATAACCTCAGCAATAAAATCAATACTCTCCTTATAGCTCTTAGTAATTTTTTCCAATATTGATTTTTTTTTGGTAAGGTACTGTGAGGCTTGCTTATTATTTGGATTGCTGATATTGTTTTTATCTATCTAATGAACATATGAAATAACCAAGAAACAACTGGAAACAGCCAAGTGACCATTTTAAAGATGCAAAAATCAAAATTTAATGCCGAATCATTTTCCTTCGAAAAAGTTCGAGATACCTATGACATTCATATTTACCATTCAGTTACTGGTAGATGCTTGTTATGGGAATAAAAAAATTGGACAATAAGGTGTAAGATGTGGTTTGCACAAAAATTGTGACTCTAATAACCAAATTCTCCTCTCTAGTACCAAGATTAAACTGGTTCATCTTTTCCTATATCATATATCTATGATATAGAAAAAGATGAATTTCTGAGAGGCTGTGGAGTCGTGGGGCAGAGCTATATAACAAAATTTTTTTACAGATAAGTTGGATATATTATTATAACCCAAAAATAAGTAATAATAATCAAAACAAAATTAAAAAGAACCTCAACTTTATTAAGGGCAGATGAGGGAGTGATTATCTTACTTTCTCATTAGATTGGAGTGATGATTATCACCTCTCAGAATTATCAGTATAAACCCCTGTTTATTCAAATGAATACAGCTGGAATGCTTTATAATGGTTTCAGTGACTTCAGGTGTTACTTCCCACTGATTTTTTTTTCTCTAATTAGTAAGTCTAGTCTATTCTTTTCCTTTTTCTTTGTCCCAATTTTAGGGTTTTCCATGTTAGCTAAGTTAACACATTCACTTCTTACATGGGGACCAGTTGTCTGATCCATTTCCCTGATCTCTGCTCCGTTGACAGCCACTCTAGGTGCATTCAGAGTTATTTCAAAGATGAAAGCTGTTGACATGACTTTCTCAAATATGCCAGATAAGACAATAGTTTAAAATTTTAAAGAGCCTATAAAAATCTCCATTAAAAAACCAAAAAAAACAACCAAACAAAAAATCCAAAAACCACTTAAAAATAAAAATTTAATCACTTTTGAAAAATAGTAGCAGTCAAATCACAGAAATATTGTTAGCTTTTCAGACAAAAGACTAATTTTGAAGTATAAAGACGGCACTGTTAATAAAGATTAACATGAAATCAAAGTATATTTGGCTGTGATATGGAATAAAATGGAAGGGTTTTGCAAAGAGTAAAAATTACCCTCTGAAACCTGCTGGGCTTTCATGTAGTGCATTTTTACAGCAGTGAATAAGGAGTGTGTAATCTGTAAAGAATGAAGCCTGTAAAGTCTGCAGTGTGACAGCCTGCCCGTGCCTCCCAAAGTAAGTACTCCTGTCTTTTCAAAGTGAAGGCTTGACATTAGCAAGAATAAAGACCAAAAGGGCCGAGAAGAAGGTGAGTGAGTGCCAAGTGTGAGTGGCAGTCCTTGGGAAAGGTGTGCACCTGCACAGGCTCCAGCCTGACACACTGGCAGGTTCAGGAGCTCATACTGGAAACTGCCTCAATATTATTTTTGTGGGGCCCTTGAAGCAGGTGAAAGTATTCCTGGCTGACTCCCACTCCTTGTTTCTTTCTGTCCAGGGTGGACTGTTGCAATTCCACTCAAAATGGATAATACAAGCCCAAAGGGCTGTCTCAAAAGTGTAGCATCAGTCTGGCAGAAGCACAAAATCAACCAAGTCTCATCACTGACAAGCCAGGTCGATTTCAAGCCCTGGGAGATGTTTATTAAGTTAGAGTGAGCTACAAGTATCCTCCCAGGAGCCTTTGCAGTTATTATGTTAATAAAGCCAAGTTCTGCTTCCCTATTGGTTGTCAATGTTCCGTATTTGGTCATGTTTCTAGAATCCTCTACCCTAAGCCTATATATTGCCACTCCCCCTTCATTTCTGGTTTTTGGAGTTGGGCCCCATACAGTGTACAGCTTTTGTCATGAGAGTTCTGTGTTTGGTTTTGGGCATTGTCCCTATTTTATTTCTTATTAAAGTAATCTTACTCTTTGGGCCCTTCATTGCACCTGCTCCTTTTTCCTGTGCCACGCTTGCCCTGAAATCAGGAAACCCAAAAGGCTTGTCACAGTCAGCCCCCAGCACTGGGATACAAAGGGTTTGTTTTTTTGTTTTTTTTTTTTTTTTCAGATTTTATATACACTCAGTGTCCATTGCATAAATGAATCTCAGCCTTGCTGTGCTACGATACCTTCAACATTCCCACTGGTTTTGGAGTGAACAACTGCCTCTAAAAGTGGTTTTCCCCCACCTACCATATTCCAAGACGTATCATTAGGTTTTGTCATGCAATGGGACTTTATGAATTTGAGTTTTAAGAGAAAAAAAATCGGTCAAGGGAAGCCACAGTCAAATCTAATGTAAACAAACTCCACAGAAATTAAAGGCATTTGGTTCACAAACCTCAGGGCAGGTTTCAATCCCACATCACTATGACATCTGGAAAGAAGGGAGAGAAGGGAGGGAAAAGCCTGTAAGAACACAGAGCTCTCCTCTTTGCTCATCATTTTTATTCTCTCCTCTTCTTCCTCATTTTCTCCTTCTTTCCATTCCCTGCATTTCTTCACACAGCACACACTTAACTGGACAGCTAGGGCAAGTCACATGGCAGAATTTCTAATATGCCATTTCAGTTTGTCTAAACAATTTATTCATTTAACATGAAGTTCATTGGTTTATCAGACTACACATTGGAGGATTTTTTTACAGAAAGATTTATCCTCAATTGAATTAACAAATTCTCTTCACTCAAATCCTCTTCACTCTATGTGGATTGTTTAACAATTTGTTCTTTTCCTCTCTTTGGAGCAGTTCAGGTCTTTTTCTTGGAATGTAGTACCTCCTTATATATAAATATATGCAATATACACTAGGGTTATTTTTCTAATTGTTTATAGCAAGAAAATAGATGGAGAACAAAATGAAATACCTAACATCTTGTTTTGTAATGTGATGGCTTCTCCTCTAACTAGCTGCTCCACTCTGTGGCAGAAATATCGAGGCCACCTGTGGATCCATCCCCAGTTATCTGTAATTTAGCCTATTAGCCCTAACACTACATGACATAATTCTCTGCTTACAACATATGTTGGCAGTTTCACTCTGTGAGGTCCATTTACTGAACCTGAAATGCCAGCAAAACTGGGCAGTGTACACACAGAAATCCCCAGAGTAACCTGATATCTGTAACCCATAACGCTGCTTGATTTGTTTTCAATCAGATGTATTTAAATCCATGACTCTGAGATTTTATGTAACTTTTTTTATGAACTACCATGCTCACTGTGCTCATTATGCAACACGAGGCAATGTGGAGCAGGAATTAGGAACAGTAACTTGCTATCTCACAGGTTAGAAAATGGCACAAAAGAAAACCCCAAACAAACGAGACACCCAGTTGAAGAAGGAAGAGGAAACAGTATTTCTGCGACTCAGCAGGAATTATAACCAAAGTACTTAGCAGACCAATTAAACAATTTAATTTGCAGCTACCAGGAGTTGTCTGGACTTTATTTTGTGACTAACTCCAACTCATCATAGTAGCTTCTAAAAGTTAACCTCAAAGGAAGTTTGGAAAAAAATTGGTTTTGCACACTGATTTAAAACCACTTTTATGTTTTGTTTAATTTACACTGTAGATGTCACTGTATCAACTGTTGCTAAAGGAAATACTAATGATTATAAATGGCACCAATATAGCCAGATTAATTTTAAACAACAGAATTTTAACTGGAAGAAATAACAGTTTTCATTTGTATTGGCTTTAAATAATAAAGCAAATCTAAGAATATCTGGGTCCAAAGTATGCATCTAGTTTAAATGAAAGCTATGAGAGTTGACTGTAGACATTATGAAGATTACTGAAATTTAACATTTTTTTCAGAGTGCAATACAGAAATGTGAAAGGCTTTGGGCATACTTTCTAAATCTTTTGCTATCAAATACTGACTTGTTTCTGGTACTTCAAATTCCAAGGCTAAGAATTCAATAGACCCATAAATACTCCTTTGGTGTACAGGAATATTTTTTAGTTCTGCAGGACAGAAGAATTGATTGATTAGCATTTGCAGAAGTATTAAGGCCTCTGGACAAAATTTGTTCTAGGATAGAAGCTTGTGCTTTTGAATTTGAACCACCCTACACTGATGAATTAGATATTTGGCCTTGTATTAACTTGTGAAGTTCTGCATCAGCATTTTACAATTGTAGCACATACTTCATTTTCATTGGCAAACCACAACTCATTACAAGTCTAATTTATACATAGCCAAGTGGTATGGCTTGTCAAATAGGAACGTATGAACTTGGAAATAGCCAACATTTTCCAGTAATTTCAGATTTTTTCAGCCTTCTTGAAAGGGAGACTTAGTGGCTTTAAGATATTCTAAAGTACGTCTGAATAGTTTCAGGAGCCAAATCTTTTATTCTGTGTTTCAGTGCCAGCACAAGATTCCTTCAAAACCATCCTCCCAGTTTATACTCTTGAAATAGTACTCCATGCAAAACTTCTGGTTCTGGCAGCAGAACATCCTTATTTTCTTTTATTCTTTGAATCTTAAGAATTTCTCCAACTCCTCATAAAAAAAAAGGATTGTGAGAACATGCTATTCTCTCAAGCACACAGACCAGAACTGCAGAGAGGAAAATCATACAGCAGAATTTGAAAATAAAAGGGTAACAAGGATTAATGAACAATGAAGAGTTATGATGCCCTAAATCAAAATGAAAATCAAAAAGAAAAAAAAAATACTTATTTTTGGTCAGATTTTTGTCAGGAACTTTTTTCAAGCTGTGAAGATGATAGACTGCTCCAAATGGTCTTTGACAAAACAAACAAACAAACAAACAGACAGACAAACAAACAAAACCCCACAAAAACAAACAAACAGAACAACAAATAAAAACCCATAAAAACAAAACCCCAAACCCCCCAAACTAAAACAGTGACAACAAAAACAACCCAAAGCCAAACCAAAATCAAAACATAACCAAAAAAAAAAAAAAAAGAAAAAGAAAAGGTGAGGTTTTAGAGCCAAGAAAGTTAAATACAGTTATCATTTGCAGTGTGCTCACCATTCCTGCTGAAAAAACCCTTTTAATCTACACATGTTAAAAACATTAAAATGGCAACAATAGTCTTCTCTCTTTACAAATGAAATACCTGAATTATCTGCTCAAAATCTTCTTATTTTATTGCATTTAGTTTGCCTGAAATCCTAAATTTAGTATTTAGTACTTTTTTGACAGGAGTTTTTAAATAAAATTCTGCTAGACATTCTATACCAAAACTTATTTCTGAAACAGTCTGGGTGGTTAAAACAATCTATAATTAAAGCAAATATAAAATTGAAGTAATTTACAAGAATCTATATATTGGTTGTAGCTTTGTTTACCAAGATGTTGTTAAAAGTAATATCAATAATCAAACCATATCATAACTTTGTCATGGCTCTTGGCAGATAAAGCAGAATGCACAGGTATGTGTACTTTATTCACTAGACAGGAGCAAGACCACATTTGATTTGTTACAGCCTTTAAAATATCTCTACTGTGTGTTACTCAAAATGCCAGTCCAAAAGTTCCAGTGGAAGTCTAATAAAGTTTTTCATCACTCAGACTATGACCTCACTGTACATTTTGTTCTGAGAAATGTGCACATAGTTTGCTGGTTCATTTCTTATTTTTTTTAAAAAAACAAGTGAATCCAATACATTGAATTGATTTTTATTCCTGATTTTCCAATATTATCTTTACTATGAAATAGAATAATTACCACTTAGGAATGATAAAACTGCAAAACTTGAACATATCATTATTCTCATTAAAATAAGGTTCTAATTCTCAGTATATATTGAGCAAGGTATATTGCTGCAGCTAGCAGTAATTAACAGTCGTTTCGGCTCCAGTTTTAATTTTATTAGGATGCCATACATGCTGAATAATGTGACATTGGACTGTTCATTTTTGCTCCAGCCACAGGGAGCAGTTTGGGCCATGAACAGGGACACAGCAGCCCTGGAGGCTGTTCCCATCCCTGCAAGCACAAACCCAAACCCACATGTCACAGGTCTGCAGCTGGTATAGGCACTAGGACTTAAATATCACAAAAAGCTCATATAGAATATTTTAAGTTGTTTCTACCTCATGCAATGCCAAAACCAATCCAAGCATCTTAAAATTGGATACTGAAACAATTTTTTTCCGTCATTCTCACTCATTATCTCTAAATGCATGAAATTGAAAGTTCTACAGTACTAAAAGTTCAACTTCCAAGATAATCATCCAAAATAAGATACTTTGAATTTATACTATGGAACCAGGTTCAAGATATTTTTCGCTTGAATGAAATTCTCTTTGGCTTCAACTAATCTTCTCTTGCTTAAAAAGAGTTACACAAACGTTTTGAAAGCAGAGACTCTACAATAAAGATGGTGCTAAGCTGAGAAGCTCCACACATGTGAACTAATTATGTAGCTGACAATCTCAAAAATATCCTTAAAGAGTACTTCACCCTTAAAGATAATTTAGCCTCATGGATGTCAGCGGAAGTTTTCCATTGTCTCATATAGAATTTAGTCAAAAGTTCGACAAAAAAAGGGCCAGTGTCTCAAAAAGACCTTTAAATAAGATGACTTGCTCAAAAATTATAAATTCTAAAAAAATATACAAGCAATTAAAATCCCAAGTCATGCTGCAGCATTAATAAAAAAATCTTAAAATATAGCATGTTTTTCCTCAAGGAAAAAGACCATAAACCTGCTTTGGCAAACTTTAGTTATGTACTAAAATGAGAATTTTTTTTCAAGTTTAAATTGTTCCGTCTTTCTTTTAATACAGACTTGGACTGGTTAATGTAATTTCTACCCATTTTAGAAAGATTTTAAAGAGTCTCAAGCAGTTAAAGCCTGTGTGATGAAATTTATAACTTAATGCTTCATAATAAAATACTTGCTAGAGTTAATTCATTTTCTGTATTCTCTAAGAATCCTAGACAGTTGCAAAATTATAAACAGGATTATTAAAAGTGCTGAAGTAGTTTTCTATTACTTTAAGTTCGGACAGTCCTATAATGCTTTTTTTCTCAATTGTGTGCATGCTAAAGAAAGAAGATGAAGCCTTCTGAATATAATTATATACTAGCTCATTCTTCTGAAATCTTCTGTATGTTCCACCGACAATTACAGACAACTTAATATTGAAGTAATTTAGAATAATGCATCTGATGTCTTTGTTTACCAAGAAATTTTTCAAAGCAGTATTATTTACTTAAATTTCAATCTGATTTGCTATTTTTTTCTAAATGAATTTTTTCAACAGAAACCTCATCCATGGTTCTTGTTACTGATATTCTCTTCCTCCAACTAATTGAATACAAGAAAATGTGTTACAGTCTTCCTTGTTCCTAAAGTAATTTCTAATTCTTATTTAGTGAGGTTTGCAATGTACAATATACTAACAAAACACATTCCTATTTTAATTATATTAAATAGTGACTTTGATGTTTATGTTCTTTTTCACTGAGAGTATTAAAATCCTTTTCCATGAAGATATTTAGATTCAAGACTTAAGTGGACTAATTCTTACAGCAAAACTTGCAGATACATAAACAAAAATGTCCTTTAACAATTTTTTGTGTATATTGTGTAGTTAATAATTAAAAATATCTCTCCAGAAGCAAGGTGAAGGATGAGTCACATACACATGCCCCAAAGAGTCCTCAGTGGATTAAAAGTGGAAACTTCAGGTGAATTGATACTGTCAGTCCTGAAAAAAAAACCCCAGACCTCAAAAACTGCCCTCTGTACAATAATGTAACATACAGAAAATAAAATAAAAGTCTTGAAAATAATCTGTAGATAAAATTATCTTACAGAAGAAGATTTCCGTTTTCAACATAACTTACAAGATAAATGGGTAAAGATAACATTAAACTGATAAAAGCACAATTGATAAAAGAGAGATGACCTCTCTTAAATTACAACTTACAATAAATTCAGGCAAGACAAATGAGGTTTTGAATTGATGCATAACAGAAGTCAGGGATGTCAAAACTGCATTTTCTAAGAGTTCATAACGAAATGTAACTAGCACTGAAATTAATCTTTGTGCTGTTCAGGAATTACATTACAACACATATCTCAGGGATGTGGTGAACAGGTTCCTATCTGTCCACAGAAAGCAGAAGTGACTTTTGGGAGTCATTAGTCAGCCTTGGACAAGAAAAGGCTCAAGAATTGTATTTATGAGTGAAGATATGCTACTGCAGGGAAGCTTATCTGTTTATTTCCCATCAGCTACATCCATCTCTTCTGGCTGATGCCTAGACTGAGAATGCATCGGCTCACAGATGTCACAGCCTAGAGCCCAGAGTTTCAGTGTGACAGGGTCACAGCAGCTTGACATGCAGCTTCATGAGGACAGCAAGGTGAGAGTAGCAACTGCTTTGCCATATGATTGTCATGTCTTTTGTTTCTGACTAAACATGGAGGAAACTCCACAGTTCATTTCTGTTCCTGTTTCAGTCAGTCTGCCAACTTCTGAGCCCTGCTCATCCTACCACCTCTGTGATCATGCACACACTGGAGGATCAGGAATGACACTCCCTTAACATCTTTGAAGGTGTTCTTCTTCCCCCAGGCTGGGAGCTGATCAGCACCAGATACCCCCACTTAAACATCCATGAGCCACTTGCACAGGCTTTGGTCTGCCAGAGCAAATGACTACAGCCCAAAAGTTTATGACCAAAAGCTTCTGAATCTCTGCACTTAGCCATGCTGCACAAAAAGCCTTTGACCTCGAAAATATTTGAGTGCCATGGACAACTTCCCTCTCACTGGAGTAGAGACTCCCAGTAATTAAGAACCCAAGATCTTGCCAGATTTACTCAGTTACAGGTACGTGCCACACCAGACAAATTCTGAAAGGTCCTGATGTGATAAATAGAAATAGGCTGAAAATTGTTTTAATGTCTGTGTCCACATGTTTTTAGAGTTGTGAATGTATAATGCCACAGCAAATAGAAACCCAAACTCAAAATTATATTCATCCAGAGAGAAAAAAAAATGCAGTTTTAAGCCAGTAAAACTATAACATATGAAGCAGATAGCTACTGCCTGTCAGTATAATCTGCTAGGAATACAGTTCTTAAGCATCATCCTTCTGGAGATGGAGGAAAAAGAAGTCATTACAACAGTGAGAAGGGACAATATTCTTTAAGGTCAGAGGGGCAACTCCAATTTGTTGGCAAATAGACTCCTTAAAGCATGATGTGATCAAAGGGACACTCCAGAGCAAAGCCAAGGCATGATTGCCTGGTTTTCTAATGTCACACACACTGAAGTGAATGTCAGATTAAAAAAATGCACTATTAGGCAGCACATGACTTCCAAATTTTGCACATGTGCAGTACCTTGCTAAGAATATTAAAATATTACTGTTGCTTTTGTGATGTGTGCTACCAGAAGGGTAAAATCCGATTACAAATACAACCCTGCCCATGCAGAGTCTTGTCTGCATTGCACATGATGTATTAAAAATGGAATTCTGCAACAGCTGACAGGACAGGGAAATGAGGACTGGGGAAAAAAAGAGAAGGAGTCAGGGAAATGTAGACCCCCAGGCGCAAAGCAACAATTTATTCAACCTGCCTGCTAGCTGTCGGGTACTTCAAGCTCACTAGAATATGTTCCAGTACTGATAAAAGAAATGTGTCACAGGGAGGTGGAGGAAAAATAGAAAAGGGTGTTGAAATTTGTGGTCAGAATTCATAATCCTTATTCAGAAATGCCTAGCAAATGAAAAACAGAACAAGCAGCAGTAAATAGTTTTTACCTGACCTTCAGCTAGGATTTTGTTACTATTGGGATGATTTGAGAGACTGGAAGAGATGCACCTTCATTTAACATTTGGATTTCATCTACTCTTTTTGCTTCATGAATTCCTTGCATTCACAAAACATTTTTAGGCATTTAATGTCCAAATTTCAGCTGTATCTTCACTTACTGGCTTTTACCTGGTACTGTTTCTTGCCCTGGTTAAGCATATAAAAGATTACTGGGAAAAAAACAAACAAACAAAAAACAACGAAATGCCAAAAAAATTGACAGTTTTTGCACAAATCTTCTGTGCAACATATGTTTGCACAAACCTATTACATTTCCACTTTTTGAAACAATATTCTGGTAGGAAAAATATCTAGAGGAGCTCTAGGAAGAATTCAAATATGAACAAAACTTCTATCTATCTATAGCTTCATTCTTGTCATTTATTAAGACACACAAATATAATGTGTCTTTTTTTCTAGTTAGCTTACTTTCATTCCCTAGTTTATCATCCAAATATCTGCCCATAGCTAGTGTTTCCTAAAGGTTTTTCCCTGTGTTGTAAGCCAACAAAATTGCAGCATAAGGAATTGTTGGCAGTTTGGTGTTTTTTCCTCCCTAGTGACAAGTAATACCTTGCAACAGATGCTATTCATTTCTTCTGGGGGAGCTTGGTTCTTACTGGGCTTGCAAGGTAATACAGGGGATGGATTGATGAATAGTGTAAAAGCAAATGAGTTTAGAAGAGTAATACTTTAGAAAAACAGAAATAGAGCTGGTGTGTGAAAATTGTGGTGGACAAAAATATTTGTGGTTAATGAAGAAGATAATTGGAAAGGGTTTTACAGCCTGCCTTGGCTGTTCCTATTAGAAGATCCAATCTCCCTTTTCCACAGGATGACAACTTAAAAGAGATCTTGGAGGCCGACAAAGTCCTCAGTGTTACACCATAATGCTACTTTGACAAAGAATTTGTGAGGACATGGCAGTGAAAATCTGGAGTCTCTCCCTTTCTCTGACAGAGAGCAGAAATATTAGAAAGACAAAAAGATACAGCACCACACATGTAAATAAGCCACATGCACAAAACTAAGTTACAGTGTCCAACACAACACTCCTGCAAACACGCTTGAACAACAGGTGCTGATAACTGTGTGTTTGAACAAAACTGCTAAATTTTGGCTAAAGCATCTACAACAGGATTTTCAGAGGCACTCAGTGTAGAGTTAATTGGTTTGCCAAAAGCAGCAGGGATGCTGCTTCAACAGAAAAGGAAGTTGAATCGTGTTTTCCTTTTGAATACAGCTCTACTAATGGTTTGTCTTTGACAAACTGCCCAACTTTTCTACAACACAAAATTAGCCACAGAAATACTCATGACTTTGATACCTAAGTATCACATTGCCATAAATCCCACGTTAGGCAAGGCATCACACTGAGATCAAGGTAAACTTAAACCCCTGCAGCTTTCTGGGACCTTCTGGTGATAGTGGATTTCCACTTGGGGTGTTGCATCAGTGCTTTGGGCAGCACCAAGGAATAAACTGTTGGAATTCGATGTGCTGCGTTTGATTAGAAAAGCCTCAAATGGTTTAAGAATATGCTTAAAAGTGAACGTGGCTTTGTGTGGTAAATACCTGAAGTTATTCTAACATGAACAGAAGGATTCTGCTGGTTTGCATTCATTTGGTAGGAGTGCAGATGAAGAATGGATGTGATGGCTCCCTGACCATGCCCTCACCTCTGTACTTTCCATGATGTGGGAGAAGAGGCAGCTAACACTCAGAAAGAGCAGAGCCATCGTTTAGCTTTAGCATGGTTATGGCTTTCTTCCATGCTGTTTGGTCTGAAATTGTAATTGTGGATTCCAAATTATGTTGGTAATCCAGAATTTGGGATGGGCATTCTCCCCATGACTTCCACCACGGCACTGAACTGACTCTACAAACACAGAATGACTGAAGTTAAACCACTTCATAGAAGACTTCTTCAACAGTGAAGAATGTTTCCCTGTAGAAAATTCACTTTTCTTTTTTTGGGATCATCTTTGGTTGTATTATTAGAGGATAAATGTCTCTCACATGTATTAAATTTTGACAGGCTAAGGCATGTCAATAGATTTGATTTCTCACCTTACTGTACTTGCTACCATATGATCAGAAAATACTTTTGCTTTAAAGTGTTATACCTTCAGCAAAATAAATGTCTTGAAGTACCAGCCCTAGATTTAACTATAACTTTCTTCAAGCAGGTATTGTGTAATATTTTACATCAATCTTTTTTATACTTCCAGAAAATTAACAGAGCTAATTGTAGATTTGATGACCTGGGTGCTTTGCCTTTTCTTTTGCAACATTTATGAGACTAATCTGTCAAGAAAATATAAGTTAAAAATTCAAATATGAAGAGGAAAGCACCTGCTAAAATGCCTCACTAATTAGAAATAATTTTGAAAGGCAGTTATTAAATTTGTTCTGCATTTGACATAAATGAAATATACTTGAACATTTCAAATCTTTTCTCACCATTTTTCCTAATCACAACTTCCTACGTTATCACAGCTTGGGAATCCCAGTGCATTATTTTTGGAAGTGCAGACATCTTCATAAAAAGTGACTATTCAACTTATATCATTACTGCTATGCCCTATCATTGTTCCCACTGGTGAAGAAAAGGTTCTGTCAGTGTGATGATAGATGGCCTGGAGTTAGAAGAGTGCAATTAACCTTTCTTAAGCTTATTATCATTTAAATGAGATAATGGAATTTGATTTTTGCTTTTTGAGGCTTCTGAGTTTTAAAAATTATTTTACAGTATGCAGGAGCCAAGCTCTTTCTATGTTTATGTTTCTTATGAAACAATTCTGCAATTTTTTTGTTATGTATTTTCTTGTTATTCAAAAGAAATATAACTGATTATAATTATTCCACAAAAATATAGCTCTAAATAACAAGACTTCCTGAATTAAAAAAAAAAAATTACAGTTCATATTTTGTGTTCTAGTTTGTTTTCTGGTTTCCTGATGATGACTTTAAAATGCATTCTCCTGAAGTTTTTAAAAATTCCTCTGAAAGCTTACTCTCTAAAAAGAGTTGAAAATGCTTCTCTAAAATAAGAATTAAATATGGGTTTAAAATTACAATATTGTTAGAATGGGCTAGGAACTGATGAGAATTTGAGCTAGAAGTGGAAGAGGTGGAAGTGTTGATTAACATGCACACACCTTTTCCTGGACACGAAAAAGGGAAACAAGTCCACTTGTCACGACAACTGCTTAAAAAGACTAAGTGACTTTTCAAAGTCACACAGGGATGACTTTGCCTTCTGATTTCCACTCCCTTGCTCTATTAGATCTCCACAGGGCTTCACACTCATCCTGACAGAAGGATGTTCATGAGCTTATTGTGATTGACATTTTGCTGTACTGTCACCACTACACAAGGAATATTAAAATAAAGGAACTGCAGTCTTTAAAGCAGGAGGCAGAAAACCTTAATATACTACTTCCCAACATTATAAATACATCACAATGTCAGTCAAAGGCAGAATTTTATCCCTTGGAAACAGGTGGTTGCACATTTAGCCTTCTATTTTTTTGTCCTGGTGAGAAGAGAAAATAAATAATGTCTCACAGCACAACAGTTCTCCTTGAAAATATTTTCCCAGGTGAAAAGGTGCGTAGCTTTTGGTTTTAAACTTTGGATGAATTTCATAGATGAAAATGTTATCTAGTAATTTATTCAAATGAATACTCAAATTGGCCTATATTGGTCAGAGGATTTCCTTTATGCTGGTCAGCCTGACTCATTTTCAACAGAAAACCTCTCCTATTGAAGGAGAGATTTTATCTGTGGAGCGTTGTCCCATTCCTGGCATAATAGAGCCACGATATCCCAACCTAGCTGTAGAGTTGGATGGTGAGTATGGGAGGTGCTCCTGATACAGGCAGCCAGCAATGAGGCTGATTCTCTGAAGTTTGTACAGTCAAGGAAAATATCCAGGGAAATAGAAAGCCAGCTCAGAGGCAGAAACAGGGAATCTTCCTCCAAGAACTGAGCAGGATATTGAATATAATGCCTTTAGCCTCTGGCTAAAGATCCAGCAATGCTCACTTGAGCACCACTCCAGACTCCTCCTGGCACAGCAGTCCTGGATGACCAAGCCATAAATGAGGATTTTCCAAAGGCTAGGCTGGGCACTGAGCTCTCTCTGCCCCTTAAAGTAAAGTGAGATCACTTGATAAGGCAAGAAGTACCTGGAGGAGCTACAGAGCACATAAAGGGTCTGACAGTGGGAATAAAATGGGAGAGCATTAAATGGATCCTTAAGAAATTAACATAATGAATTTACTGCTGAAAGGCATCCACCATTTGTGGAATTTTTTTTCCCCCAAAACTAATATGAATGGACGTTTATTAATTCTTTCTTACCAAAGAACTGGTAGTGTTAAGTGCAGAAAAGAGCACTAGCACATGCAGTGCCAGAGGAGAAATATGAACTAATTTCATATATCTTTATGTATAGTTAAAATTAAGATACACAGTTGAAGTGATTTTTTATTGTCTTACAAAATGACAGATTTTGTTTCTCAGGATCTGAAATTTATCATATTACTTGTCTGTTATTGCACCCTTCTTTTCCTTTGCACTCCTGAACTGAACAATTATAAACTGCTGATAGTCCACCTGAATGCATGTACAGAAAAATAGAAAATGCATTATTTGATTTTTATTTGCCCAAACAAGTAGAAGCAAAAACATGCTTTACATGCTCATTGTGTGGTTTGAGAGATGAGGCAGAGTTGAGAAAACATCATGTTTTGCAGCTTCCTACACAATTTAATTAATTCTTCACACCCCTATGAATAAAATAATGCATAATCCAATAGGATTTCACTGATAATTTATCATCAATTATTGTTCCTCTTTGTAGTGTTAAATAATACCAACCTCATTCAATGTGTGAAATGAGTCCCATTGATTCCTTTGTCGTTGTAATTGAAAGGGACAGTCCCATCAGTTTCATTAGAGGTTATTTGTCCTCTAACACATCAAACAAGATTTAGAGCTTAAATATTGAGGTGGAAAAAAATCCATTCCAAAACACAAATAAACCCAAAGGTAAAATTTATAAGGTCAGTGAAATACTAATATTAGGTTCAGCTGCCCAAGCATCCCAGAGACAGATAACATATTAGCAGCTGGTACATGATTTCCCTGTGAAAATTGCAATGAAAGAAATGACTGTAACTTAAAATCAATGCTAATATAGAGAAGTATGACAATACACATTGCAGGCCAGTGTACATTTCTGAAAAATGGACTTTCATAACTGCAGTATCAGTGGCTTTGCCAGTCACACTCATGTCACAGTCTGATTTAGGACCCAGGGAATGCTGGGACAGCAGAAGCATCACTATTCAATCGTATTATTTTTGGCTTAGGGAGGGAATGGGCTTTTTAAGGAAGCAATCCAAGCCATAGATAAAAATCAGTCCTCCTTAAATAAGTACTGGAATTGCCAAAGGAGCTTAGAAATACGAGGCAACACATTTACTGGTCAGGGCAGTTAACTGTTTTTATGCTGGAAAAGCATGAAAGTAATGTAATAACATCAGGACCTATACAGATGCTCAAGAGATGTGGTAGATTATAAATATATAAACAATTACTTTTTTCATATTCAGAGGCTTGGCCCATTTTAATCCATTGTTTCTAGAACATTTTAGTTGTGTTCTTTAACAACATGAAACAACATTTTCCATCTTGACCAGAAATGGCAAAGCAGAAAATAAAAATAGTACTTAGCTGTCTTGGAGAAACCAATCACCAGTGTGTTCATTGAGTTCAATATTATTATTCATGCATGAAAGAGCTACTTGTGAAAAGCTGGTATGGATTAGGATTGATTCCTCACATTAGGTTTCCAGAGTGAACCTTTGCCTTTAAGGTGTTATGCATTTCCCTGCTGTGAGAGCCCAGTTTTCTTTCTTCACTTTTTGGAGAGAAAAGAAAGCGAGGCAGAGCTGCATCTGTAACATCGTGTTACCTTGGGATTCCAACCTCTCCTGCAGCCCAAACCCCCAGATTATTTTCACCCTTCATATGTTTGTTCATTTTTGCCTCTCCTGGCAAGAAAATACATTTACAGGGTAAGGATCAGCTCCACCTGAGCTTTGCTTTTAGTGGGGGGGAGCATGAGACGAAATGGTTCAAGCCCAGTTATCTCAAGCAATGCAGATATATTGCCTTCAGTTTGAGAAAGATGAGAAAAGACTCTTAAAAACTATTTAGCAATTAGTATGTCACAACCAAAAAGATGAACTTCTACAAATAAATCTGTTTAATTAAACATAAAAGTAAAAATATTTTATAAGAAATTTGTCGTGTTTGCCATCTGAAAGTAGGTTTAGTTACAGAACGAAGAATTCAACACCTTAGCAATGTCTTGGTAATTAACTAGAACTCTTCTCCTTATGTAGTGTACTTTGTGTAAATTTCTTTCTTGGAAGACCAATGTGCAGTTAATATTTTTATGACCTAAGGCTTAGCTTGAAAACTTTGTATCTGAATACCATCTTCATCTTAACCTGCATTTTATTTTCTCCATAAACATGTCAAACATGTATTTCTGAAAGCATTGATTCTCCTTTCATTTAATATCTTTAAATGATGGATTTTTATCTTTTTTTAACACAAAATGCCAGTGAGGAATTTTACTAGACTATTTAATGCATACAATGGATATCTAAGAGTTAATTTCTTCTTTCTGAAGCAACAACTCAGCTTCATTCAATGATTCAGGCCAAATTAGCAATAGTTAATGAGACTTGGAATACAGAATAATGACACAAATATGTGTTTACTTCTATAGCTTTATCTGAAATAATGAAGCTATTCTCTATTTCATATTCAGGTTCTCTCACCAATATTTTAATAGAAGATAAGTAGCACATCTTTAAAAATAAAGGACCAACGGGAAGAAAATAGCACAGGCAAAATTTTTCCCAGCCCTTGCATTTTGGAGGAAAAAAGGGTTGCAACTTTTTCTCCTATGTAGACACCTACACAGCAGTGTTTCAGATTTTCCCACCTTCTGTGCAATACCAAATCTAGAGCTTTATGGGATGGTCAATAATGTTCTCAGGCTACTCGAGAAAGGGTTTCAAATAGAGTCTTTGGAATGAAACCTGAGTGATCCCTGGCACCAGGACAGATTTTCCCCTGCTCTGCAATGTCTCCAGCATGACCCTGATGAAGTCATCAGCTGCTTTATCTGCCCCTCTGGCCAGGGAGCCAGAAGGGAAATCTCAGGTAAAGGTCTTCGGGCTTTTACACAAAGCAACTGCTGTAATTTCCATCTGGGAGTTTGAAACAGAAAGTTGACTCCAAAATTCAGCACGTAATCTATAAATCAAACCAAAGACCCAGCAGTAACACGAAAAGAAAAAAGAAAGGCAAGAAAAGATGGTGATTTAGGGCATTTAAAAAAAGAGAGCTAATAAATAACAGCAGAACAGAGGATAAGAACAAAGAAAACAAGGTGAGGAGTGAGGTGACTAAAGGGAGTGCTGAATGGAAAGTACAGCAAATTAAAGAATTTTACCTCTGTCTGTCTGTCTTATTTTTGATAGCACAGAAATGTTTACAATGTTTCTATCACACTTTGAACTTTGTGACTTCCTAGTCTTCAAACACTTTTCTGAATACTAATTTCTAACTTTCATTTTGGTGATCATGCTACACTCAAGGCATTGTCTTCAAATTTGTGCTGCAATACTCTGGCACTAGTTTGAATAATTATTTCAATATTTTTTAAATTATTTTATGCATTCAGGAATAAGTCTTAAAAGAGCTCCACAGAAAGTGTAAGGGGCAAAACTGTCTTTATGTTTGGGGTACTCATTAATCTCAAAATAAGCACATTCTGTAGCGTTGAATGTCACAGAATCATCTGTATATTTGCTGTATTAAAAATAGATGTTTTTGTTTCTCTGCTCAGTTTCCTACCTTCAAAAAATATTGAGCCTATACAAGAACTTCCCACACTTTGAATGAAATTATGGATTTACAATATACTACACCTTTTTCACTAATTCCTTTTTTTTTTTCTTGGACAAGGTAGAATGACCCAAGCTGTTGTGTACAAACACATTTTTAGTGGGCACTAGAACTAGATAGCTTGCTATTAATTCCTATCTTGCATTATTTTCCCTGTGTAATATTTTTCCCGTGTTCCTTGAGAACAGAAGCAAATGGAAAGTGATGGGTGTGTTGTACTTGGAATCTGAAGGAGACTTTATGTTTATGTTTGCTATTGTTCCTTTTAATGTCCCAGTAGGGTTTCTCTAGGATATGCAGTCAGCATTCGGAATTTCATTAAGTCTGCTGGACTAGCTTATGAAATATGAAACCATATAAGCAGAAATAAAAAATCCTTAACTCCTTTCTGTCCATTTCTTTCTATTCAAAAAGAGTACACTGATGCCATCTCAGCATCTAGATATTATATTTTTGTATGTATTCAGTATGTTTTACTCTATTGCAAGGACAACTTGTATAACACAAAAGAGGATTTACAAAAAAAGATCCATCCCGAATCTGTAAGAAAATCCAGAATATGGAATTTGAAGCACTCCCTCAGCTAAAGGATGATCCTCCCTCTTTGTAAAGATAATAAGTCATTCCCCATTTTCATCTCTTTTTTCTTTGAAAGGGGAGTATGCATTTTAAATTCAGTAGGAATGCAAAGATCAGTATCACTGTGCTCAACAATTTGCTCTGATATAAGAAAAAAACATAATAATCCTACCAAAGTAAAAATAGAACCATTCTTGATTGACATAAATAAAATTTCAGTTTTGGTTACAGAATTCAGTCCTTTTTGTGGCCCTTTAAAAGTTCCTAACTTCCTAAATAGTCTTTTAATTTTTCAGCAGCTTCTTATGGTCCACTGAATATTGTACTTTTATATAGAAAAATAGCAATACTGTTTATTCCATTCTCCTGGTAATGACATCGGGAGAAAGATCAGACGGCATGATCTTTTTCGTGCAAATTAAAATGAGCAGATTTTTTTTTCCTAAATTACAGGATTTTGAATATTTTTAAATTATTATTTCTAAGCGATTCTACTTACACCTAAGTGAATCAAACTGAGAAGTAAGATTTTCACTTCTCAACAAAGGATACAGTGGTTTCAAGCCTATCCCAGTCTTCATCATGGTATACTGACAGATTTATTAACCATGAATCCCATGGACCTCCACTAATAAATAAAAGCTAATGACCTACTTGACATTTCTACAAATATGCTTTTTCCAGTTTTGCAGAAAAGGACCTGAGGGTCCTGGTAGACAAGTTGAACACGAGCCAGCAACGTGCCTTTGCTGAAAAGCAGGCCAAAGGCATCCTGGGCTGCGTTAGGAGTGCTGACAGCAGACAGAGCAAACTGATCCTGTCCCTTTCCCAGCGGTAAAAAAAACCACTGCCAAGGCCACACTTGGGGTGCTGGATCCTGTTCTGGGCTCCCCAGGATGAGACAGAGATGGACATACTGAAGAGAGACCAGCCTAATAACCAGTCTAATGGAGCAGCCATTCTTCATTTATTGCATATAAACAAGCAGAATATGTAAAAAACTGTTACTGAACTCCAGCATTTCCATGGCCTTCAGAACTTCAGATTTCTCGGGCTCTTTAAACTGCTAAGCAGTGTCTCAAATACAGTGCATGTTCTTTGTAGTAAATACCTTATACAATCCCAAGGTTTATCTTCTTTAAATTAAACTAGCCCTCAGAAGCTTAATGTTTAAATCAGGATTACTTCTCTCACCAAACCAACACAGGCTGCACTTGAATATTCCAAATCAATGCATGACTAACAGGATTTTTCCTGCTGCAGACTGACTAAATTCAAATATAATCTCAACTTCTGCTTCCTTTCTACTGATTACAGTGAAGGATGCAGCAACCTTTGCTGCTTGGGTGAACTCTTTCTGATATCTTAATGCAATTTACAGTACACTCTGGGATAATCCTTGTTCAATATTGCTGAAGTGGCTTTTTCACTGACCAATGGTTTGAGAAAAGCTCCAGACATTATTAGTGAGCAATCATTAATTACAACGGTTTACTTTAAAAATCATTTTAGTATATATAGCTGAGAAAATTGCTTTAAATATATAATAATCTGTGAATATTATTTTTTAAAAAATGTATTAAAATAATTCATTTTATCCAAACTATCAATTTTGTTAGACCCCAGTATTTTATTCAAAGGAAATTCAGTCAAATAAGTATGCACATTTTTGTACATGGAAAAAATGTATTTAAATACACTAATAATAATGTATTTCATAATTTTAATAATATAATAAATATGTTAATAACCTCAAAGTAAATATCTGTTTCTGATATATACTTGTATCAGTGGAATCAGACAGCCCTGGGGTCCCCAAGGACATGGACTTGTTTGAGTGAGTACAGAGGAGGCCACCAGGGCGAACACAGGGACACAGGGCTGGAACACCTTTCCTGTGAGGAAAGACTGAGAGAGTTGGGATTGTTCAGTCTGGAAAAGAGAAGGTTTTGGGGTTACCTACCTGTGGCCTTCCAGTATGTGAGAGGAGCTACAAGACAGATGGAGAGAGACTATTTGCAATGGCTTGGAGTGAGAGGACAAGGGGGAACGGCTTCAAACTGAAAGTGAGTAGGGTTAGATTCGAGATTAGGAAGAAATTCTTCCCTGTGAGGGTGATGAGGCCCTGGCACAGGCTGCCCACAGAAAAGCTGTGGGTGCCCCATCCCAGTTCAAGGCCAGGTTGGATGGGGCTCTGAACAACCTGGTCTAGGTGAAATGTCCCTGTCCATGGCAGGGGGCTCAAATGAGATGATCTGTGAGGTCCCTTCCAACCTAAACCACTCTGTGATTCTGTGAAACATCCTCCAGCTTTGCCACCAGATGAAAAACTTCTTAATGTGAATGACCAACCCTGCAGCACCCTCCCACCTTACAAATCATTTCCCCTTTCTGGTGGTTCTTCCTCTTCCCTGCCCAGTAGGTGAGCAAAGGCAGCTTCTCTGAAAGCACAAAGGTCAACTCACATATTTGGGCTGCAATTAAAGTGCCTTTCATCCATGTTGTAGTTTAAGGCCAATATTTCCAGGATACCTCAGGTTTTACATTTTGACAGTTAAGGGAACCAGAGTTACTTGAGAGTGGGTCAAACCAGACACACCCAGCTATTCCACCTTTCTCAGAACAGGCAGCAATCTCAGGTAAGAACTCATGCCTTTTACAGCCGATATGAATGTTATGATTGTTCTCTTTTCTGTGATAACAATTTTTAAAAAAATGTTACTGGTAGATCTTATTGTATTTATATATGATATTACATACACCATTCTGTCCCATTTGCACTGAGCTGAATCCATTTGGGAGGCTGAATAATGACAACTCTCTCCTAGTCCCTGCACTAGGCAGCTAAAGAATTGTTGATGAAACAGCCTGCTTAGTCCCTTTTGTCTCTTTTCTGTACTCCACATGCCTTGACCAAGTAAACCAATCTTTTTCATCCTCCCAGAGACTATTTTGCATGTGTGCTCAGAGCTTTGCTTTCTGTGTTTGGGGACAATGTCTATTTATGAGAATTCTCTGGCAGGCTCTCTCCACCCTGGGCTTGCTGTGTACCCACTCGTGGGCAGCTACATCTCCATCATTGCTGTGTAAGAACAGATGGAAGGCATTCTTGGGACCATTCCCTTCACTTTCCTTTAAAATTCTTAGAATTTGACCTACATACTTTCCTGGCTTTCAAGATTCCCCTCACTGAAGTATCTAAGCACAATATCACTTCTGCAATCTATTATGACACACCTGTGAGAAGGGAAGTATTTTTATTCTCCCTGAAATTACCTGTACTTCAGGCATGGAAAGTCTAATGGAAAAAATCCCAGAGCTTTACAGGGGATTGCCCTGTCCTCAGCCAATCCTATAAGCATTTCAATGTACTAAGTTAGGAAAGGAAATAAAATTATTCATTGTATCTATTCTTCTCTTCCAGAAAAAATCATGAGAACACCAGAAAGATAACACCAATGTGTTTTTGAATGAGGAACATCAGCTGCTAGCAAACTGTGTGTTTCCACAGCATTAAGGTCAACATGTAGAGCTTTCAAGTAGAAAACTCAAATCTGAACTGAAGTTATCATGTTCTGAAATGCTGTGACAAGCTAATTCTATAAGCACAGAAAAATTATTTGTTTTCTGGGCAAAAAAAACCTTCAACATTTTAGTCATGTAAGTAACTGGTTGGGTGACATTTTGGAGCAGAAACTACACAGTAAAACACTCAGGAGATTATTTTCTGCATTTTCCAAAGTAGTTTAGCACAAAGTCATGCTCCAACTTTTTATTTTCTGTTTTACAAGTGGGAGTTTCCTTCCCCTTCTCTTGCAATGCAGCTGAGAAGGTCAGAAGCTCCCAGGTGGCCGTCCTTTGAAGGCAACTTTCATTCTTGTTCCTCTGAGCTTTTTTTATATCAGCACACACCAATGTCAAACGTAATTACTGAAAATAAAAAATTTCCTAATCGATGGGAAAGTCTAAACCGAAATAAATGGGTGGAACTAAGCCATTAACCAAGCATTGCTCAGCATAGGAAGTGTTCTACAATATATGTTGCAAGAGGGATTAACTTGAGATATTAGCAATGAGCAAACCCAAGATCATGTCTGCCAAATTATAAATTAATTTGTTCCAAAGCAGAAAAATTAGATGGAACAGATATTTCCATTACAGTGAAATCTCAAGGTAGTTGTGAGAGGCCTTTTTTGCTATTATGGACATTTCTTTGCACCAATTTCTAATTTTAAAGCAGATCAACCTAAGGTTATCTCCAAAGAGAGTAGAGTTCCTCTCACAGTACATTTTACATCCACGGAATTAAGAAAATCTGAAGCTTCTATTTGTTTTGGTTCTTACCCATTACTAAAATGGAGAGAGTGGAATGGATTTTGGCAAATAATGGCACAGTCAGTCTACAGGTGGAAACAAGTACAGAGGGCTCCCTCAGGAGGTGTGATCAATGAGCAAACACATCTGCACTGCAGCAACCTGATTGGAAACACGGAATAAATCCATAAACCCCCACTTTAATTAGAGGCTTCACCCAGATGGTAGGCTTTGTACCACCTGAAAGACATTGTAGTTCTGATAATCAGGACAGAAAGTCAGAACACATTAAACAAAGACCATCTGTAAAACTCAGTTTAGCCTGGAGTGAAGTATAAAGCAGGAACAAGAACTGTGGATGTCCAGCCAATTGTTTCCAGAAAAAGTACCTTGAAAAGCACTGTAGTCAGGTAAAACTGGTATTAAATTAAGCTCAAAGTAGTTCAGTCCTTTTTTCAATCATCAACATTCAAGGCGAGTCACATGATTTGGGGGAAAACAGTTGCAGTTTTCACCTCTTTTTTTTTCATTTCCTTGTAGAAGACACTCTCTGTAATGTTCATAACTACCATATCTGTATCTGCAAGACTCATAAACTTACAACTGATTAAGCACTATTCCTTTCCGTAAAAAACCTCAACTTGCTACTGAAATTGAGGGGAAAATTTATCGTGATGGACTTCCCACTTATGTAAAAGCAAATTGTAAGAAATGTACTGTAATACACTCTCACACTTAATTTTCATCTGCTGCTTAGATTGCTATGGCAAATATGTTGAAAAGTGTCCCATATGTTATATTAAGGAGTGATGGCATTTTCACTACTGGCAGAAGTGATGATAAACATGTACCAGCAACAGAGGGAGACTGGACTGACCAGAGGCTATGAGGCTTTGCTTAAACTGTTTAAATAAAATCACAGCACGTGGTCAACTGCAGAGACAAGAAGGGAGAATTATTCCTACAGTGGTCGAGGTCTAGGAGACCATGTCACTGAAAAGTACAGATATCATCATGCAGTATTAGGTTTTACTGAATTCTTTGTTTCTTTCAGAGAACTGAAGAAAGAAAGAAAACCCCTTGGGAAAGAGCTGAGGGATCTTCTCAGGCACTGTCCTCAGAGCCTGCAACACCTGAGTTACAGGACAAAGCCACATCTTAGTATTGCTGCCTCAAAGCCGGGGATAAGGACAGTTTTGCCACAGGTATTGCAAACTAATAACCAATTAGCTGTTTCCAGGTTGCTGGCTGAAGTTGTATAGATTTTCCCAACCACAGAAAGAGAAAGCTTATAAAATACAGTCAGTATCTGCACACAGCGTCTGCTCTGGCAGAAAACAAACCACTTGTGGAGCTTTTTGGTGCAGTGTGAGGGTTGTTAGCCATGGCATCTGTTCAGCTGGGGCCCTGGGCTGGACTGTGGCTGTGCAAATCTGGGATAATCAATTAGGCAGGGTGTCAGCGTGCCAGCACAGATGTCCTCAGTCAATTGCAGATAATCATCGCGCTCTTTGAAATTTCCAGAGGAGATTGCATTACTCTTGGGACACCCTTGACCTCCCATCAGGAAAGGTTTCCCAGATAAGGAAAATAAAAGGATCATATCTTTTTCCTAGTGCAGCAATATATATTGCAGGCTATTCATAACCTTGAAAGGGTGAGTTAGAGTGATGCACTGAGAGCTGCATGCATGCTGCAGGACACAAGAGCAGAGCTCTGCTCTCCCTCCCCAGAATGAAATAAATACTGCAGCACGTTATGAAATACATCCAGGCACTTACTACCAGATATTTCTCCACGAACTACCTATCGTGACAGCCTGTCAATGAGGAATAAACAGTGCCATCAGTGATCTCAGCAGACATTCTTTACCCAGGAAGGCCAGCAGCTTTCTGGGTGTGTAGCTTTTGCAAGGTCACACAAAGGGAGAGGGTTTTTAATTTCAGTCCATGCTTATTCAAGATGGCACCAGGAATATAAGGAACTGTTTGTGGAAAAATGAGATGAAACTTCATCTCACAGGAGCTAAAAGAAACAATTTATCAGCACTTCAGATTTTACTAGTACTGACTTCAAAAACTTCCTAAGTAGGAATTAAATAAACCTAAAAAAGTTCTTCCACATCATCCAGTTTCAAATATGCTGTTAGAAATTTTTTAGAGCTGATCAAGGAATCAGTGGCACAAGCTTGGAAACAAAGCTTGATTTCATTAGAAATAGAGGACAACTTTTGAATCTGGAAGAACATCTTAGTGAGAAAACACAAGTGAAGCTCATTTTCCTTAATCCATCACTACACAAAGGACAATTATTGCAGAAACAAAGGTTAAAAATGGCTTTGATACTCAGGAAGGGGAGCTAGATTCAGAGGCCTGTTTTGAACTCTGGTGACCATATTGTGATTCTTAGTAGAATTACATTATGTATTGATTTTTTTTTTTTTTAAATAAAAGTTATGGGATGAGCAATAGCAACAAGAACGTGTCAACATGGGAAAGAACATGCAAGCAGAAGAGTCTTTTATTCAGCTGAGGTGCATCTGAGAGTAGAAGAACACTCCATTTTCCTCAAAATGCAGTTTCAAAACCCAGGCAGCTGCTGAGTGAATCAGGAGGCTGCAAAAGCAGGTGTTGGCTGCTTGAGACAACCCTAATTTCTCTGATCCACACTGCTTCAGGAGAGAGCAAAGGAAAAGTAACACTTCAATATAAAAAGAAAAAAAAACCCAACAAAACATCAAGGCTCCTAGGCAACAATGATAAATACAGAGAACTGGGCGTGCTGGAGTTAGTCGTGTCTACAGTGTAGTCAGGGCTGTGTAGCTGAGAGATAAACCTGCCAGGCTTTATCTGGCTTTGGTTTCAGCAGTCAAACTGTTGTGACAGCACAGAGCTCATCAATTCATACACAAATAACGGCTGTGACTGTATTTTAAATATCTATGGGCTTACTTGGGTGTGCACTGCATCTCCTCTACCCTGAGTTTATTCACTCTTTTATCACATGGTTGACCTAAAGCAGTGAGTTCCTACATTGAGTGGTGTATATTTTATTGGTTTTGTTCTATTAAGCATTACTCAAAGTGAAATAAAACATAAAAAGCAGAATTCTTTGTCTGCTCTTCCCAGAGCCTTTGGATAGGCAGCATTATCTTTTCCAGCAAATTTTTGCCCATTTCAGTCAGACCACTATGGAAAAGGAAAACGCCAATTTGAGTGCCCTGTGAAGACAATAATGGCTATCCTTGATTCTAAGTAGTGATATAAAGAGTCAGACATTCCAACTTACAAGAAAATGTTCATCACAGAGTCAGGCTGAAGAGACAACTCTGTAAAAAATGAAGTATATCACATACATTAAAGAAATTGTATTCCAGAGTTTGAGCATCTTGTTGCATTGGTCACTGTCTGACAGTACTGCCAATTTTGACACTGAGATATTGATGCATCAATTTCTCTGAAAGCAAGACTATGTAAAAATGTTCACACTAAAACTTGAAGAGTTCGTCTTATTCATTGCAAGAGAAAAATAAAACTGAGCCCTGAGAGTGTGAAGAAACCTCTGAAACACTGAGTTCTATGCTAGTGGCATTGATCAGATGTCAGTGTCTTGCAGGACTGATTTAATTGTTTTGGATCTGGCTGGACCACCCTGATTCTATTAAGGGTGTAATTGATTTTACTGTGATGACTTGCAGAGAAAAGCCCTATCTAGTGTGTATAAGAAATTAAGTCTCCTGACACAGGGAGAACATGGGCTAATCAAACAAAAATTGCATATCCAATTTTACAATTTGGGGATTTTTTAAATAGTCTGCAGAGATTCTATCCTTCAGCTGTGTGAGGTGGTATTATTGGGTGCTTAACCCTCCCAACGTTGTCATAATCTACTCCAACGTGAGTACTAGCATATGCTCTGCTAATGTGTGACCTTCTAGCACTGCATGCTGCCCATGAAGGCATCCCCAATACGAGAATGCTCGTGTTAAGACAGCCCAAGTGATAAATGAAATGCAGATTAAAACTTAATTGTAATTAATTACAAGCACACATAGCAACGCCCATGTTCAGCACCATATAAAATTGGATTTTTTTTTTGCTGTGGACACCTATCAATGTGTAAGGTTTAGATAACAGCACAAATTCGTGCTGGAGAATGCTAAATACAATAGCAATGAACTTCATCCAAGTCTGTTGACTAATGAAAGGATTTTAATAATGCCTTTGTAGTTAAATGCCTGGTACATGTTGCCCTCTTGTGGAAGCTGGGATAAAGTACAATTTCCTCTGAATTTGCAGGGATTTTGCAGTGATATTTTAATGCCTGGAATGCAATGATTTATTGAATTCACGATGCGAGTAATTTATCATGTTAAATACTGAGTATATTCTTTAAATGGCTGCACTTCACAAGCAAACCTAGGTAATTAAATCTACTAAATCAGGCTTATCTGCTGCAAATTGCATGGCCGTCGCATTTGTTTCATTTGCTCATTTGGAAAATAAGAAAATAAATATCATGTATAATTTTAGATCCTGGACTAAATTATTTTTTCTAGCCTTTCAAAATGATTTTTAGATGTTTTTAGCTGTTTCTTATTGAAAAACCAGGCTCATCTCACCTATGAATGCTTGTACCTGTATTACATATGACATAGACAGAATGCCTTGGATGTTTCACCTCTCACTACCAAATCACTCACATTCTTTAAATGCAGATTAATTAAAATACTTTTAAAGAACAACACATTTATTAATATTTTTAAATACATATTTAAGATACAAATATATTCCTTATCAACTAAGAAGAAAACAATTAAGCCTAATATAAAAATTTAAGCAAAGACTAGAGAATTAGAAAACACATTTTAGTGAAGCTAAAGAGAAGAATTAAGAACTTCAAAGGCAGTTTAACACATTATCAGGATACTTGAACTGATAAACACTGAATGGTACCTGGATTTTCCATGCTAAATACAAATATTTTGATTCCTTTTGAATGTCTGCTAACAGAAGATAAGTTATATTTGACACGCTTACATAGCATTGTATTTAGGGCAACTTCAGATACTTCTAAGTGGTTGTCTTTGTTGTTTGTTTGGGGTTTGGGGGCGTTTTTTGACATTTCAGAGATGAGACAGTTTAGTACAAACTTGATCAAAGATTTCCATCAGCTGTGGACAGAGGTCAGGTGTCCATGTTAATGTTATCAGTGGTCTGTGATACTGCTGACAGCCAAGTGTCACTGATATGTCTGCAGGATCTGATGGATTTGGTGTGATTGCTTTATTCTTCACCCACTGACATTTTATTTAGTTTGGAAAAAAGGGTTGAAGGGAGGTTGTGATTAGCTAACACATTTCAGCTCACCCTGTCCCATGACCCTTTGCATAGCGCTGGCACAAACTAAACATTTTACTTGATTTGCTTGGATGAAATCAATCCGAGAGGCAGAAGGCTTCAAAGTTTAACTGGTTTGCTATCCCTGGATTGTCTCATTAAAAAAACCAACCAAACAAACAAACAAACCCAACAAAAAAACCCCAAAAAACAAAATCAAAAACAAACAAACAAAAAACAACAAAAAACCCCAAACAAAGCAAACAAACAAACAAACAAACAAGGTAAATTTACAGGATGTTTGAATTCTTTCAATACATGGGATCATTTATGGAAACTTGGGGCCACAGTGTCATTGATAAATATTTGGATGAATGGAAGTTTTCAAGCTTTGTTTTTTGCTAGCAACTACCTCTTTTCTCCCATGTGAAGTTCTTGGCTGTAGCTTCCGCCTGCTCTAGGGAAACACTGATTAATGGGTGTCCTATAAACTGAAGCTATGTCGACTGACAGGACCCTAAACCACTGGCTAACATCCTCAAATAATTATTCCATATTTCTTCAAGACCAGTTTTCTAAGAAGAGCCTTGTATTTCTTGGACTTGTACCTTAGAATTTTGTCTAAAATGTCCCTTAAGTCTGGTTCTGTGCTTTTACAGCATTAGGATGTGTAGATTTCTGATTAGAAAGAGGTATCATATGCCTTCTAACATATATTCATACATGCTTGTTGGATGTAAATTACTTGAGTTACCCTTTCTTCATAGAAGAGTGTTAAGGAAAATAGCTTCTGCAATTTTTAATGCATTATGGCTTATCTATTGTCAAGCTCACAACAAAATATAATCTCAATAATATTAACATAGACACAAAATTATTTCATAAGGCTTATGTCGATATGAAATACACTGATTTGAAAAACAACTTATGTTTTTTCAGTGTTCATTTTTCAATGCTGGTCTGATCCACTCTTGGAGCTGACTTTCCATTCAGCCTCACACACATTAATGCTGGCTCAAGGCAGGCAGAAGGGATGCCTGGCAGAGAGCACTGGGGACAACAAAACCATTGCTTCTGCCAACAGCATCAATTTGCTCTGACTTGATTGAGATATGAAGCAACACCACAGCTAGATGACCTGGGTAAATTGAGGTTTTAGCAGCTTGAGGTCAATAAGGCCCAGAGTTGAAACCCCAAACCACCTGCACATATCACAAAGCATTAGGCTCATGTGTTCACAGAGAACAGCAGCACTGACACAGCCCCTGCCCTTCCTACGAGCTCCTGGGACTTTATCCATGAAGGAACATCCTGTAGCAGAGCTCATCTCCACACCAGAAAGCTATGGATCATGAAACTTCAGCAGCACTTAGCATAACATCCAAACTGAGGATAAATGAAAACTATATATTAGGGTGACTGCTTTTATATTCTTGCTCAAAAGCAGACATAGATACAGCAGCAGTAGATCTAGTAATAGCCAGGGTGGCAACTACTCTCATTTCAAATAACAAAACATAGTCTCTTCTAGCTCCTCACCTAGCCAGTTGCACCTTATCTTATCTCTCTGGTAAATAATTTTGGAAAAGTACCATTTACCAGAGTCATGAAGGCACTGACAGGGTATTTGATATTTCTGTTTTTTCTGACATATGGTTCTGACATATTCATAAAGAAAAGAAAATATTCAGTGCAAAAAAAGTTTTATTCATTAAAAAAACCTCCAGAGAAATGTGAAAAAAAAAAAAAAAGTCAAAACTAGAGTCCTTCACATGCAGCATATACACAGCTGCACATACACAGGAAACTAAGTGGAATTTGTAAAATAGCTTTTTGGATCTATGGAATCCAGATACAGGCAAATCCATGTCAGCAGTTTGAGTCTTGACCAGCCTAAGAGCTTGTTCAGTCCAAGCTTCAAAAATTTTACTGCAATTAGAACTTCACAGTGGAGCTGCCCTGTCTTTAGGTCACTTCAGCAGAAAAGAATTAAAGAATTGTAGCTTCAGAAAATCAAGGGTGAATGTGTTTGGTGTGAAATGCTCCAAGGAAAAAATGTAGGCAATATCCAATATTGCCTTCATTGTGGGTGGAGGATCCTAAGGCTGAGCCTCTCTGGCTTCTCCTTTGCTTCCTCACAGCAGAAACACAAGTTGCTGCTCGCAAGACTCTTTTACTAATACATTACTTAGCCCAAGGACTATCAGAAAACTCTGCTGACAGTCCCTCTGAAAAACAAGTAAAAGTCATTCTGTGTATACACAGTACTTTCAGTTGAATAAAACATTTCATGGGTCATGATCAATGTTTCATATCCTGATAAATTTAGATTAGCAGCCATACTCCTTTACAAAAGTGGGTGAAAAAAGCTGCTTGTTCAATAGACCTTCCAAAGGCTGGAGGTCTCAAAAAGCTTCTAAAATAGCTTTTCTTTTCATTTTTTTTTCTCTATTCCAGAAATCAATATGCTTTAAACATTTTACCTGCAGGAGTTATAGCACTTTAAAAAGAATGAATTAAAGGCAGGATTATTCCCCCAAGATATATTTTTAATCTAGCTTCTCAATATACAATATTATTGTATCCCAAAGTTTGAACTCAACAATTAAGGTTCAAAACATATATTCTTCTGTCATGGCTATTTTTTTTTTGATATCCAGAACTCAGATGAAATATCTTTATTTCACACCCTTCGGGGGGGTGGGGTGGGTAGGAAGAAGTAAGAGCCCACAAGATTATCCCTATTGCATTCTTTTTTTTGGCTTTCCAGCTAGTATAAGATTTACGTGGTACTTCAATCTTCTGCTGAATTCACTTCATAGTGAATATGCATGTGTAGCAACTTTACAGCCAAAATCAATGTAAAACTTGCAGATCCCATTTTATTAGTCTGTTAACACAAAGCTCATCTTTGCAGTAACATCTTGGCAAAGCAAAATTTAATACATTTTTGTTATATTGAATGTGATTTTAATTATCTTAATACAAAGCCTGTATGAAGAAGGAGCAACTGCAACATATTAAAGCATTTTGTCCTGTTTCTTGTCTAAAACTGAACCATGATAACAATGATTTTCAAGCAAACCTGATCAGGAATGCAAGGACAAGGAATATTATCAGCATTTGGCCCAAAATCTCCATAAAGACATTGAAATCAGTAGGTTCTGAATTAATACCTCCAGCAACAGCCAAGGATTAGAATGAGCCTAAAGCCTAGTACCAAAAAGTTACATCTCTTTAATCATGGAATTTATAGATTCTCTGTCATTTCTCACAGATATCTGCAATTTCTGTATTTTCTGCTCTTCACTGTTGTCCCATTAACTCTTCCACATTCACTAAACACAGCTGGTGACAGGAGCCATGGCCACAGTTTGAGGGAATCATGTCAGATCAATTAAAAGGTACATGGACAATATTATGCAGAAGATATCCTGGGCAAAACACAACAGGATTCACCACTCCTTGACAGCTACTTACACACACCTTGGAAAGTAAATTTTAAACTGACAAGAACTACTTACATAAAGTATGGTTGCTTTATTCACTCACATCAAGAGAGCAAGAGATCATTAAAAGGGATGGGAAAAGCTTGCCCAGGCCAGCCCTGGAAAGAACAGATGTGAGACTGCTAGCCTATGCCACAGGCCTGGAAACCAGTCCAAGTGCTATTCAAAGGGAAAGGTCAGGGCCAGGGGTGGTAGCAGGCTCTGCTGGCAGACTGCATCTCTCATTTTCAATTTTCACCCACAGGATCAGGAGGCACCTTTATATCTTTGCTGGCTATTAGCATGGCCAGCATAAAGCTGAGTATTTTCTCTTTGCTCTTCAGCCAGAACTCTGTCAAAGCTCTACTCCACAGCAGCTGGGAGAGAAAAATTTATTTTTGCCTACATTGCTGAGAAGCCCTGAGTCAGCTCTGCTAGAATAATTCCTCATGATGAAAAATTTATGGTTTTTGCTTTGCCTCACTCCCTGCCTTTTAATATCCTTCCCTTTTCCCCACAGTGTTTTTCCCAATTGGATTTGGCAACCTCCCCAATTTGTGTTTTACATTCTCCATCATCATTTTCAAAATAAATGTATCTAGCCTCGTGCCTCTATTTCAAGACCTCTCTCCTTTGTTTCAAGATTGATGGATTTTAAAGGGTGAGCCAAATCCCTAAATGCTCTAAATCAATATTGTTCTTTAAGAGTCTCTTTAATCACTTAGATGAGGCACCTATTTCTGGCAACCCTGTTGAAGGAGTGAGTTACACAAGACAACGCCATCAGATGTGAAATGCTGTCACCATCCAGAGATGCTGGAATGTGCACAATCATCTGAAAACAGCCAGCCAAGCCCAAAAATTGTCTATGAAATAAGGAAGCAAATCAAGTAACACCCCTCTTTCCAGCTGCCTGCAAATTACCATTCTCTCCACCCACCACAGGGCTCCAGCCCATGAGGGTTGATGAAAATCAACAGCCTGGATGAGAGAATGGATCTTCCCATCAATGCCATCTGTACAGGAGTGAAATGGGAAGGGTCCGCCAAACAATCTACTTGCTGGTACAGTAAATGAGCACGGAGAAAGTCAGGGTAAAACTACCACTGGGTTTACCCCAGAATTTTGTGGGCTTCATTTACAAGGAAATTTTGCATCTCAGAAAAAAGTCACAGCTCAGAGAAACATTTTAAATTTTTTTTTTTGTTCCAGCATAGTATTTTAGAAACAACTTCATGAAAAACAGACACAAACATTTTCCTTTGTTTTGCCTAAGGATTTCTCTGGATCTCATTTTGATCACTGTACTTTTCCCTTGCACTGGTTTATAAAAATCTCTTTGTTTATGATCTCCAGTAGTGTTTCTGCCACTTCAACAAGCAAATGAGAAGAACTGACCTAGATGCCAACACACTTTTATATATTATTATTATTATTCTTTTTATGTCTATTACTTGTTTATGAGTAGCACAAAAGAAACTCCTGCTCACACTCCACCTCCCCTTGCCTTTGGAACAAAGGAATGCTGCATCTGTGCTCAGAGGGTGCCAGATTGCTGCCTGTGCCTGCCTAGACTTGGCTGGCAGGCAGCCCACTGGGGTGGCACAGCAGCTGGTAGGAGCTGGGACAACCCTTCAAGTTTCTGCTTTTTTCCTAAAACTGCACCAGCCCTTGTCAGGATGTAGCCAAAATACCTCAATTATCCTAAGTTATGCATTCACAGAAGCATGGAATATCCTGAGTTGGAAGGGACACACAAGAACCCACAAATCCTGATCCAAGAATCCTGGTGTGTGCCTGAGAGTGTTTTCCAAACCCTTCTTGAAACAAGCCCTTCTTGAAACCTGTGAGGCTTTGTGCCGTGACCACTGCCCTGAGAAGCCTGTCCCAGTGCCCAGCTATCCTCTGGGAGCAGAATCTATTCCTGATATCCAACATAAACCTTCCCTGGCATGGCTGCTTGCTGCTTCCTTGGGTCCTATCACTGGCTAACAGAGAAGAGATCAGTAGAGGTCTCCCCTCAGTAGTTACTGAATAATATGCGATTACTAAAAGCCCATGGAATGCTGATTCCAAAGGAATGTGTAGTATTCCAACACTGTCTTTGGTGAAATTTTTGCTTTCTGTGTCTGCCATTAACAGATTGTCTGTGTTAGCAGAAACATGACAAGGATTGATCAGTTCTTTTCTTTCTTCCTAAAAATAGGAGCACTGCCTTTAATGAAGGACTAGTTTCAGTTCAGAGACAGAAATTCCAAATAAGCCATAAAGAGGTGGTTGCACCAGGTAGCAGAGCTGCCTGTACAGCTTCTGGGCGCTGGGAATCAGCTTTTGGGGGACTGTGTGGAGCTGGCTTCCAGCTGGAGCCCCCAAGGGAACTGGAAGCAAAGCCACAGGCAAGGACCCACCCATAAAGACATTGTGAGCAGAGACAGCTTTACAGAAGTTTGGTTTTTTTGAATCTGATTTTACCACAGCCTGAGCACTTCAAGAAAACCATCTTGAAACACATTACACCTTAATTCACTATTAAGAAAACCTGTTCTCCAGGCAGCAACAGCCAGGTGAGAGCAGCACAGAGATCTCCCAAGCAGGGGGAAAAGAGACACCGTGTTCTGCCTGTCAAAGACTGAGTCAGCATTCACCTGACCTTCACACAGAATAGGCAACCAGTGTTAGGGTTGAACACCAAAAGAATCTCATTTCTGATTACTGGTCTGTGGACAGTGTGAGTTCCAGAGAACAAATAATATCAAAAGAAATATCAGCAAACTAAGATCTTTAATGTAGTGTAAAATATTTTTTCTATCTTTACTGACTGATCCATGTATCTGCTGAGCTAGTATTTCAGAAAATGCTGTTAACAACAGGAGAACATCCTTGTTTCTATCAAGAGGAGCATATTTTGACTGCATGCATGTACTGATGAAGGCAATAGCATTTCTAGGAAAACAAGTTACAAGGTTTTTTATTATTTGTGTAATTTCATGCTTTTAAAAGAACACTTCTTTAAATGAAAATGTTGTCTGCAAGCTGTGCATTTTGTCAATTTTTTTTAATTAACATTGCAAATGTTTCAAGCAATTGAAAAAGGTGCCAGTAACATTGATGTTGTGATAATGATAAAACTTTGTCTGTAGAATAATGGAGATTAAAACGGAGTAGATGCTTTGCTTACAAACAGGAAATACAAATAGAAGAGTGTATTTGTTTCATTCTGGAAACAAAATAGATTTGTTGAATTTTCTTACCCACATATGACAATGTAAAATGGAATCCAATGATGGCAAAGTGATTTAAAAAATATATTTTTACCAATAGCCAAACAATGTAGTCAGAGCTATGTTTGTTTACCGTTTACAGCTTTGTAACTGTAACATGGAATTAATAATATGTTCGAGTGTTTTGAATCAGCCAAAAATCTTGTGAAGCTAAAATTGCAGAATACACTTGAAATATGATGATAAACTCATTACCAGGATTGAAGTACAATAAAGTTATTTTCACTTTATATTTATATTTTTTATTTGCACTTTCTATTTATTTTTTTTAAACTATAATGCTGGGAGAAAATAAGACTCTTTAATTACTACTGACTGGAGCATGCTAGGACCTTATATGAGTTTTTTAGCAGTTTTTTCTGGTGCCTTGTCTTTTGCCTGCTTAAAGAGCAATACGTACAGCAGAAAGAAAGGAAAAAAATCATCTCTTACTTTCTTTTCCCCCCCCTTCTCATTTTCCTTCCCATCACACCCTCTTACTGGAGTGTTTATCTACTCTCCCCCTCATCTCTTTCATGTTCACTCCCATGCCCAACAAGAACAGATACCTCTGGCTCACGATTTCTCTTCTCTCCCTACTGCATTATCAGCATAATTTGATGCACTAAAGTGACAATGAGGACAGAGAAAATATGCAAAATAAAGTCAACATGCTTCCTCACCTGCAGTCACTTGAAGACAGGTGTTGGATGAGGAGGCAGCAAGAAATCTGAGCCAGACAAGCTTTGCTTGTTGGCATAGCTCCTTTTTTGTTTGCTGCTTCATGATAAATGACTCTGTTGTCCTGAACTGAAGGCAGAATATTCCCTCCCTTCTTTTATCTTGTACCCATTTAGAGCTACATCATGTTTGCTTCAGGTTTTCTGCAGAGCACAGGCTGTATATTTGCTCAAACACATGTGTTTTCTCTGTGCCAAAGAATGGTAAGGAGTGAGCTCTCAATGAAGGGCCCTTGCCCGCTCCCACAGAGAAAATGTTCCTCTGCTCTGGACAAGAGCATGAAAGTCTGTTATTTTAGCATTATTAAAATAGACATCAAAACATCCTTAAGCCTTTTGTTAGATAGAAATTAAAATGTAGGTTTTTTCAGTCTTTTTCCTCTTCTCCATTAGTTGGAATTATGCAATCATTTTTCTTTTTCACTTTTTTTTTTTTTTTTTGTGAATGTGGACAATTATCAAGGTGCATACGTTGAAAATTTTGATTCAAAATGGTAAAGCAATAGGGTGTGCATAATGGTAGCCAAAATGGATTTGAGATTACTGCATGGCAAACAAAGCAGCTGAGATGTAAATTTCCACATGAAATGTAAAAATTGTCTGTGGCCAACTAGAAAAATACCAGAGCTATGTGCCATTTCAATACACAGATGAACAAACTTATCTATCAGAGGTTTTACTACTGCATAAATAATGTATTTATACTTGACAGTTCCAAATAGGAGTGTGATTTTGACTTAAAAAAGCAAATACTACTGTTTATCTGTGTAGAACAGGAATATGACTGGATGCTGAGAAGTTATTGTGAAAGGAATAAAGACAAGGCTGGAGGCTGAGTGTTACAAAATTCAGACTGAATAGGATATATTTTGACATCTGAACCATGATAAAATGCATTGCCTGGCTCCAAGAACACATCACAAAGACTTGGCTTATAGGATAAGGGCTTTCTGCAGCAGCAAAATGCAATTTTCCTAGATAACTTGGAAACACACTAAACATAAGCATCCTGCCGCTGATTTTTGTGTAGTAGATTTTTTCTTTTGGTCATAAGTTGCTTCATACCAGAAAATAAAAAGGAAAAGGTTGAACATGGAAGGTTTTATAACAAAAATAAATGTCACATTTGATGGTGCAAATAGGAGCAAAGACTCTGTTCTACAAACATAAAATGAGCTGTAAATTTCATGAGCCACATCTGACAGGAAACAAAACAAAGAAGCCTTTTTATTTTTTTTACTTTATAGATATACAACATATAAATAGAAAAAGACAGGATTATATCTCACAGAAAGCAGAAAAGAACCTCAAACCACTTAAAACCTGTGAATTACAATTAAGAGGTGAACTTCTTCAGAGCTTTTGTGTGCTCTAATGCTGTTGGGGCTGTAGCTAAAGTTTTTGAGGATAAGCCCTCCATATACCAAAGGAGAAGGAAGATGGAATGAAGGAAGCTTGAGGGATGCTTGGACAAAGAAGGTGTGTGAAACATGAACTTACCACCCTAATTGTTAAAAAATAGAAAGAGAAGTAGGCAAATATTATTTTCTTGCATCTCTTCAAAATAGGACAGAAAAATCAAGTACAGTTACAGACATTTTAGAGATTTTGAGAATTTGTTTATCTTTTGAAAATGAAGAACATTAATTTTTTTAATGTCCTTAATCCTTCAAGTTACCATGAAGACCAAAAGGGATTCAGATCTGAAGGAAATGTGAAAGCTTGGTGTTACAGAAGAGATATGATGTACAATTTCCTGATCCGTCCTTCTCATGGAGATTTATGCTATACTGTGCTGCTCAGAATGCCAACAGGATATTCTAATCCATATGTTTGTCAGAGCTATCAACAGATCTCTAGTAATTATAATGTTTTCTTTATCACCTTTCAGCTTTCTTATGCTTTTAGAGGACAGTGCCCAGAGACTGATCGGAGATAGTATTAAAATTGGACAAGGAAGACTTGGAACATCCATTATGCATATCAGAATACAGAGTCTTTGGGCACTTCATGGAATTATTTAAAGCATTCTTATTTTATCAGCAAATTTTGATCACATTGCAACATATGAAGAGAGAATTTCAGATTTTGAGACAACAGATGAGTCTACTTAGGGCTGGAGACATCTGCAAATTGCAAAGTAGTGTAAATCCATGCAAGTCCACTGAAATTAAAGCATGGAGTGGAGTATGGAATCTGATTATTAAGCATAAAACTATGAAATTGTCTATTTATAGCTTTGTATTCCTTTTATTTTTCCCCTGGAATTTCCCTCCCTATTTCTTTAAAACCTCATTTTTCTCCCATCAATTTCTTTGTCTCTCAGCACCACTGAGATAATTCTACTCCCAAGTATTCTCACTACTATTCTTGCTGTCTAAAGTTCGACCATGATTCCTTGCATGTGATTTACTTGCAGACTGAAAATTATCTTCATTCCAGACCTACAAAGGCACAGCACAGCTCAGCTTCCCAGACAAATCACACTCTGGCTCCCAACACGACCAATGCCTTTCCTTGTCATTGCTGTGGCCAAATGTATTATTACTGCAAAAGTGAGGGCACCTTTCTTCTTCCCATCCTCCTCCTTTCCTCAGATATTTATCAAAATTATACTTCTTTGTGAAGTATAGCTCTTTCTCTTCAAGAGCCATATTTCACATTTCTGAGAATGTTTGTTTTGCTTTCTTTTTTCCTCAGTCATAATACTATTTATTAAAATTTGACTCAAGTATGTAAATAAGCAAATAACCCTCTCCTCCCTCCTCACCCTCCAAAAAAACAAACAAAACCAAAAAGCTCAAAAACCCCACAACTACTTGAGAAAAACCAACACAGAAAAGCAACCAGCCAATTAAGTAGAAGTTAGTAGTGGTAAATATTGGCTTTGCAACATTTGAAAACGTCTTCAAGAATCTTTGTACTAACCAGAAGATAAAATTCGCTGTAAACAAAACACAATTTAAAAATGCACTTAATTGATACTTGTTTTGTTCCAGAGTTTAACAGGGATCCCATGAACACATTTTTGTACTATAACTCCCAGTTAAATAAGTTTCCACACCATCCCTAGGCAGAAGTAATTTATCTGATAAAGAACATCTTCTATGGTCTGAAAGAGAACCAATAATTTTCTAGCTTTAAGAGCCCAGATAATCAACTAATTATTCAGATTTCAAACAGTCAAAACCAAGTAGTCTGAACCACCCCCCCCCGCCCCAAATATCTGAGCAGTAATTTTGCAAAATGTCTGGTGACTATTTATAATAACAGATGCATGGTAAGAAACAGCTGGATTCACTCTTAAAATTAGATTACTCTTATCTAAATAAAGAAGAATCCAGAACTGTTGGACTAATACAAGCATTTACAGCTGTGCCAGTGAAAAATGTTAGCCTAGATGATGACCAGGTAATTTTCTCTCTACAAGAGCAATTCTATTTAGAGTACAAACGATGCCATTTGTATTGAGCCTTTCCCCATCTGTGCTACATTTTTGTCACACTAAGAAACGCCATTTTTTCACCTTCTTTTAAAGTGTTTTCTTATTCCCTAAAATACGCTTCAGAATCACTTTGTTGAAATGAAATTGGCTATTTTAAACACTAGATGGCAGAAGGAGGCTGGAGCTGAGCATCGGAAAAGGCTTGTCTTCAACTGAGCTCGCCTGCATTTCCAGAGGTACCGGTTGAAACATTTCACCTGGTTCTTCCTACGAAAGTTGTCTGTGGTTACATAAAAATCATCTTCATATATTAAAACCCACACACTGGTTTCGTTCCCTGAGGAAGAAAAGCCGGAGGTGTCACTTGGGCAGGCTCTTGGCACTTCCCTCCTGTGTCCACCTGCCCGTGGCCAGGAGCGTTCACTGTCCCAGGACCACAGAGCTGCAAGGTCAGGTCCTGAAGACAAATCATCTTAAAATCTTGAGCTGAATGCTTAAGCTAAAAAAATGACCAAGAACTCAATGTAGAATTTAGGCTGAAGTATAGATCAGAGAAAGGGATTTGCTTTTCCAAGCTTATGAAGAAATCTAACACTAGGGCACACAGAAACAATTCAAGGACATAAAACATTCAAAGAAAGAAATGAACAGATGGATTAAAAAGATCTGTTCTACACTCTCTCTTCTAAAATTTGAAATTGTTCTTTATAAACAGCATAAAATTAATTAAAAGTTCAACAGAAATTAAATTTGAATGGCCTTCCAGTACCTGAAGGAGGCTGACAAGAAAGGAGAGAGATTTTTTACAAGAGCATGTAGTGACAGGACAAGAGGGATTGGTTTCAAAGTGAGAGTAAGTTCAGATGGGATATTGTGAGGAAACTCCTTACTGTGAGAGTGGTAAAGCACTGGAACAGGCTGCCCAGAGAAGATGTGGATGCCCCATCCCTGGAAATGTTCAAGGTCAGGTTGGATGGGGCTTTGAACACTGTGGTCCATGAAGGTGTCCCTGCCCACAGCAGGGGGGTGGAACATGATGATTTTTGACTGCCCTTCCAACACAAACTATTCTATGATTTGATGAAATTAAGAGATTAACACATAGACTATTTCACCTTCATGCTTAAAAGAATATGACATACAAATGCACCTGAACAAATTAATAAAAACAAGGTGCAATTCAGTTGCATTGCCACTGAAAATGATTAAGATACCATTTTGTTCACAATCAGACTCAAAGGCTCATGTATCCCACTGTCGTTATGACAAATGCCACTGCATCACTTCAGTGGAGCACCTCACATTTTGGGTAAGTGGGTAAAGTGCAAAAAAGACCTGTGTTGGCTCTTTGAGAAGTTACATCCACCAAACTTGAGCAGAGTCACATGTGATTTTTTGCTAACAGCACTGGCGGTAGGTTGCAGATTGGACAGGAACTTTCACTGAGGCCGCACTGCAACTCTGCCTTTGATTCTGGTGTGAAGGAGCCAGCTGTGGCAGCCAAAGGTTTTGCAGACAAGCAACCACGCACCCATTAAAGCCCAGCATGTGTTGGGCAGCTTCATAAATAGAACAATGAGTACACACGTTATCCTCAGCCTTCCACACACCACATTATTTTTCTCCCCACTGCTAGAGTTATACTTTAGAAGCTTCAGTCTCCCATATTTTGGAAGAGATCTGCACTGCAGCCCCTAAAAAGGTCTGTGAATTTACACAGAAATGTCCCAAACTAAGGCAAAAAATGGCCATGAAGCGATGCTGAGCTGCTGCTCCAGGGAAGGCAGAGCTTTCCTGTCTCACTCAGAGCTGCCTCTGACACTGCCACAGAGGGAATGTGCATCAGGAATGGCTTGAGCAACAACCTGGCTACCACTGGTAATCAAATATGTAATTCATGCTGCATTATTTCAGGCTTGTCATATCCCATATATAATATTTCAGGCTTCATGCTGAATGATAGGCTGAGGATTGCTGCTTAGGGTGGATGAAATTGTATCATCTGCAAAGAATCACTTTACAAGCATGTAAACTACAGATTAAAAACAGGGAAGGGAAGGGAGAAGGAGGAGAGGGTGAGAGTGAGAGAGAAGAAAAACTCACTCGTTGTATGCCACTCACTGGCTCTTTTGTTCCAATTTTGCCTCATTCTTAAAATGATGCATTTAACTGGGATTAAGCAGGAATTTCAGGCCAAATGGGCTGAAGTGAGAATACATCTGGCCTGCCAACTCCCCTGTCCCATGAGCAGCTATGTCCATGGCACTGCAGCAGCAATATCCCACATTTCCCAGGGCCCTGCTGGTCCTACTATTCCTCCTTCCCCAGCACCCCTTTGCAGTCCAAAATGGGAGCAAGCTCCAAAATGATGATAAAAGAACACAGGGAAAATCAGAACACTGCACCCCAGATAATTCATAGTTGTTTTCCTTGTTCTCACAGATGCCTTGGCACTGCACAAAGGAATTTCAGCAAAAGGGATGCCATGGTAAGTAAATAGGAATTTCCTTCCATTGCTGTTCACACCTGAGCTATGCAAGCCTTTAGGCCTGGAGTTTGGTATTGCTCAGGTTAATGAGACACTGCAAACTTCCCCTTCGAATTCTTTAAAAGCAGAACAAGAGGCGTTTTCCCATCTATAGTCATAAATCTCAAAATGTCAAATTACAAATATATAATATAGATTAATTTCTTACTTTCTTTTTCTCCCTCTGGGAATTAATTACCTGTTTATCAATTGAAATCACTCAAGCTAGCATAGAAATACTATGGGGGAGGATTCCCAAAGTCTTCACAATCAAGTAGGTTTTGGATGGATCCATTTTTGTACCATTTTTCTGCCTCCCTGTGTCTCATCTCATGTACAAACATCCTCACATATATACTCAGAAATCCATCTCACTGCTCTCTTTCAAGCCTTTCTTTACCATCCAAGATCACTGCACAAACGCTGCAGTGAAGGTAATTTCACAGCAGCTCACATTGCTCCCATCTGTTTCAGACCCTGGGCTCTTTCTCACCTCAGGAGAACAAAGCTATTCATTTTTCACCTCAGACTCCAGCCTCTTTGAAGCAGTTGCCAGGTTTTTTTACTGTATCATGATGGCTTAGTTGGCATTAAAATAAAAAGAATATATATATTTGTGTATATATATATACATATATATACATATATATACAAGCACAAAGACACACACACATATATATATACATATATATAAGTTTATATATATATATATACACATATATATATTTGAAAAATAACAAGGCTACTAGGCTTTCTGTTTGAGTGTGAACATTATACAGATGAACTGAAATATGACCCTTACCATGCATCATGCAAACTTCTGGGAGCATATTGATGACCCCAATTTTTATATCATCTATATCTATCTATATCTATATCATCTATCTCTATCTCTCTGTATCTATATCTAATCTATATCTATATCATCTATATCTATATCTATATCTATCTATTATCTCTATATCTAATCTATCTATATCTATATCTATCTATATCTATATATCTTCCAAATTCAAGAGCCTTCACACTGAGCACAACATCCTCTTTCACTGTCAGAAATATCAGCTTTCTGGCCTGTCGACTGGATTAAAAGCAGTAATACCTATGATGAATTTATTCAAGGATAGGAAAACTCTTCTCTAGATAGAGCAGAAGAGCCACGGAGCAGCAATAAGTAGGTGGCAGCAGGTGACAGATTTATACCCTTTGGAGCACTTCCTTCTCAAAAGCCAAAGAAGCCATTGCACTGTCTGACACAAAACAGAGATGATGCTAAAAGTTTACATATCAAAAACATTTAGACAAATTAATGGACAACACTCACTCTCAATAAAGACTGTTAAAGACACTACCTTGGGCTGGGAAATCCCTTGAAGTGTTTTTTGGGAGATGGGCTTTCCATGTGCATATATTGCACATGCATTTGCTCTTGGCAATTTTGGATTTCAGGCATCAAAAGAGGTGGGACCCGTGATTGCCTTTTCTACCTTCTTGTTAAGCTTCATTTTATTTTGATGAGTGAAATATTAACCTGCATCAATTGTTTCAATGATTACTATAGAATTTAGTTAAAGAAACACATTTTCACACTTGTTGGTTTTAGAGAAAATACTTCATCAGTAAAGCTTGTGCATTATACTGTCCCTGGTTACTCAGACAGCAAAGCAAAATCACTAGCTTTTCTTGGCTTTCCTGCATTTTTGTGTATTTTCTTTCAGATTAGGGCAAATTCCTGAGTAAACAGAATTACTGCTGAAAGTATCACTCTAATCATGGGGAAAAACATGATATCTTCACTAATAGTGAGCATAAACAGAAACAGCTTTTAATTTTATTAAACTAAGTAAGATTTCTTGGACAGTAAAATAATATTTAACCTGATTAAGCCCAGCAGAATCAGTTAGTGTGTGAGTTAGTTCAGATTATTTTTATATTGCCTTTCTGACCATGGAAATAATAACTTTGGTTTACTATTGAAAGCTGATAGCTGTTTCTGACTTAAAAGAAAGAGATGATCCTGCTAGTCATTTACAGGGGCTTGCTGTTTTATTTTGAAAAGAAACACCTTGTCACCTGTAGTTACAAAAATTGCCTACAGCCTCCAGTTTTGTAAAAAATTCAGGCCCACTTAAACTTCTAGAACAGTCCCTACAAATCAGCACAATAAAAATCAACCCCCCTGGAAAACCTTGTATATTAGAATGTGACAGGGGGATCCAAATGCTCATTTTTCTCCTGTGCTGTTCTTGATAAACAATGGCTTAAATTCACGAGCAGGGCTGGGGTTGGGGCAGGCACAAAGCACCACAATAGAATTGGAGGAAAAGCCATATCTTTGCAGGCAGGGATGTGTTGCTGAGGTGGGAATGTGACAAGAGCAGCTCACATGGAATGCTGGCCCACCTGGAGCACCAGAATATGGTTCCTTCTTGGAACCATGAGGAATAAATTCCCACAAGTGCCCATGTACTCTGTTGTTTTGAACCCTAGCAACCAAATGGGTGAAATTAGATGCACCCTGGGTTGAACAAATTTTCAGTAATGAAATTCTAAATGTTAGGTAACATTACTTCTCTGTATATCGCTGTCTAAACACCAGGGGATATGTTTTAATTCTAATGCACAGGGGAGTCATATGCATGACCCTTATTGACAGCAGCACATATAGGGAAAATCTTCGTGTACTAAAAACTGATTCTATTTTTGTTAATTAGGCATACTGTATTTTATCAGCTGTCTCACTACAATTAATCAATAAATAAGCATGTCTGACAAAAAATGGGACTGTGAATGACATATAATCACAAATTCAGCCCTTATTACACACATAAGAAGAGATCATAGCTATTCTGAGACAGCACCAGTTCTATTTTTTATCATCTAAACTGAGACATTACAATGGTAGGTAGGTTTATGACCCATGGAGTTTTGGAAGAAGACCAGCTGAAAGTGGAAAGCAGTTTTAGAGAATTAGAACTACTTAAAATAAAAAAGAAAAAAGCCAAACATGAAAACGTTGGCTCTGCTTACATTTTTTCTCACTTCGATTCTGAGCAGTGTAGTGAATCTAGGTGAAAAAAATTATGTGACAAGAGAAACAAAGTATGCTCCTTGCAAGGACATGAGGAAGAATTTTTGCTGCTGAACTATTGAGTCCTGTTCCCAGATCTGGACACTGGGACCTCCAGCTCCATCTGTTTTTTAAACAGACTTTATGAATCTCTTCTGCTCTGAAGTGCAACCCCACCACTCACACACTCAGTAGCACCTCACTGCTTTCACAATTTCACTAAAAATTAGTGGGACTATCCAAGCTGGTTGGACATAAACAATGGCAGTCAAAAGCAGAAAAAGCAGAGAAAGGTGGAAAGATAACACCGCCCTCTTTGCCAGAGCAGAACTGTGGTTCATTCCCAACAGTTTGCAAGGAATTGCTGGCAGGAGCCAGAGCTGTCTGCAGATCTCCTGAGCCTCAGCCCAACATCTGTAGCACCACATAAACACCACTAATGCTCTGGAGGTACTCACAGCTTTGTTCTCCTGGAGAGGTCAGTGCACAGCATCACTTCTTTCCCAATGACTGCTTCAAAAAGCAATCATCTCTCTCATTGACAGGTATTTCTCTCTGTCAATCTGTTTTTTAATGGCTCTCCACATATTCTGGGTTACTCATATTTTCACTACCGCCCTAGAAAACATATTTTTAGATGTATGTGATGCTATCCAACAGAGATAAGTCACAGCAGAGGTAAGGGAAAAGAATGTTTTGCTTGCCCATCTCCAGGGGAGCTCACAGCCACTGGCCTAGGTGATTTATTGTCTTGGATGGTAAACAGCACACTGTAGCCTGCAGTAAAGACTCCTTGTAAAACAGCAAGGCATTCTGCTTTTATATTCTCTTACACATACTGCTGTCAGCTAGGACAAATCCACTGAAGTCAATCTTCACTGATATAAAACCATACAATAGAAAAGAGTAGAGCTCTAAATACTCTGGTATTGTATCAAAGAATTAAAAAATAAAAAACTACACAAGCATAACAATAAAAAAGTTTCATCAAATGAGAACAAGATATTCTTTCATTCCCCACTAGGAAGCAGTATAACCATGTTTCTGACAATCTGGAGGTAATAATTATTCAAGCCAGACTTCTGGAATATTTAAAGAGAAGACCACAAGACAAAAAAAAAAAAACAACAAAAAAACCCCAAAAAACCCCAAAAACAAACAAACAAACAAAAAACAAAAACAAAAAAAACCCCCCAAAAAACAAAAAAAGCAAGCCATTTCAATCTGATGACTACATCAACTACTTGTGACACTGAATGCCCCTGCAGGAAAGTAAAACTGGAGAGAATTCGAAACATGATGGAAAAGCTTCATGGAAGGTATTTTACTCATTATCAAAGGAGACAAGCCTTTGCAACTTTGCAATCTTTCTTGCATCCTTTCTGCACATGTTTAGCAAGAAAAAAAAAAAAAAAAAAAAAAAAAAAAAAAAAAAAAAAAAGCACAGAGGACTTGCTACTTTACTGTATCATTCCAGGCAATCTGCTCAGTTACAGCTTTTAAAACTTTCTGATGTCTTTGTAAAATGCTTTTATAAAGGTCTGAGGGGTGTGCTGCATTTATAAAAACACGAAATAAAGGACAATATCCTCCTAAAAATCTATGGAATTAAGTTTACCAGACTGGATTTGGGGCTAGATTATTGTTTAGGAGATGGAAATGGTAATAACTCTTGCTACATACATCATACTTTGTGATAATGAGTTTTGCATCTGTCTTTAGCAAGAAAAGGAGTGAAAAATACTTCATCTCTGTCTACAGGGTCAATGAGTCCATAATCCTCTTGACCCTAAAGTCCTAAAGAGGTGCTAATTATTTCAGTAGTAAGATGTCATATTCTTAACTGAGATTTCACGAACAGGAAAAGTCTGAAGGTTTAGATTCTCTTACAATTCAAATATCACAACAAGAATACTTCTTGTGGTAATGGCACTTAACATTTACATCCCCTCATTCATCAGCTACTTCACAAACATCAGCTAATAGGGTAGACTTGGAGGTGTTTATTTTCTTCACCTTTTAGACTAGAAACTCAATCCAGGGAAGTGATTCATTAGTCAAGAGCAATGTGTGCTAAAGCCTGCAATGTTACTTTCCCCAGCCTTTTTTTTTTTTGCTACCTGAAACCACTCTGTTCCACTTCTTGGTATATATCATGTTTCAGGACATTGCTAAAGTGAATGCACTGCTTTAATTCCTAAGATATTTAGTACTTTCCAGAGCATTAAATGCAGTTATCTTACATCTTAATCTCAACACAAAAAGTTGGTTATTTTTGAAATATTATCAAATGAAAACATTAGTTTGAGAAATACTTCATAATGTTCACCATTCAAAAATATGTTACTAGTTTTATGCTAATACAAATAATGTTTATCTCCCTTACATATTTTCCAGGCAGAAAGTTTCAAAAACAGATGTTTTGTACAAAAATGTTGATATTTTTTCAATCCTGATTTGTACTCCCTAGAACCTGTACTCCAAGTGATACTACAAACACTTCTCATCTCTTCTGAATCTTTCATATTTTCTCTTTCTTGCACATCAAGACATTTCCCCTGCTCTTTCTAATTTAATTCCGTCAGCTTTGAAGCCTGCTGACCAAGCCCTTGGCAAAACACCCTGTTGGTATTTATTCTAGCCTTAATGTAAAATGTCATTGAAATTCACACACACACACAGAGGATCAGCATAGACATCGCCTAAGAGAGCTTACATGACCCTCTAGACAGAAAGGTCATCACTAGAAGGCAGATTAGGTTGGGCTGGGTAAACAGTGAAGGCTGCAGCAAAAATTGCTAGAACTGCACATTGAGGACTTCATTCTGGCTTTAGATTTAACAGTTCTCCCCAGACCTTTTGGTGAGCTTGCTCTGAGTCTTTTAGGGGCAGAAGGAGGGAAGAGTCTTTTGTACATTAAACCATTTTCAAATTTATGCTTCATGGTAATAATAATACATACTCTCTTAAGCAGAAATACCAGGATTTCTTTCAGCACCCCCTGGCCATGAACTCATTTAAGTATAGGAAACAGGATGAAAATATAGTACCATGCATCACAGCCAGCAGTATAAACGATACAGAAATGAAATATAGCCTGGCTGGCAGCATTCCAGCCTTCTTGGCTACTTATCAACCCTCTGATGTGATGATGTGCTGCATGAGATTTGCCTCCCTATCTTTTACACATAACCCTTACCTGACTGGGGTCTAGACAATGGTCTTCAGAGGAAACAGGTTATGAATGCAGCACTTTGCATTTCAAGCTAAATTCCACAATTAAGTATAATTATGTGCCATATGTTTTCATCCTTTCAATTTTATGTTGTCTTAAAACTAAGTAAATATGTAAGCCCATCAAATAATGGGCTGTGTCCTTGCCCTGATGCAGCATCTGCAGTACACTGCTGCAATTCTAAAATGAAAATACAGTCAATGTAATTATTCTAAACTAAGCTATCAGAATTACAGGGTGGCTGCCATGTGTGTGTGGAGCAGTTTTGAAAGTTTGCCCATTTGTATTTTTTACTATATTCAGGTCCCATTTCAAACCTCTTAAATGTTGCAGATCACAAAGGAACCAACAGCAGTTCTCCTTAAAGCCAGCACAATTTCCCCAGAAAACAGATGAAGGTACAACCTCTGCTAGTATATTCACAATGAGCATTATTGGCAGCTATCATTCTCTTCTTTCTTATTTACCCATTCAACAACCGGAATAAGAGGAAGAGCTCCTTTGCTGTGCAGTGACCAGCAACAGGAGCAGGTTGTCTGGAGAGGGTGTGGAGCCTCGATCACTGGAGATTTCCAGGAATCATCTGGGTGCAATCCTGTGCCCTGTGCTATGGGATGGCCCTGCCTGAGCAGGGAGATGGGACCAGCTGTGGTCTCTTCCAGCCTAACCCATTCTGGGGTTATGCCTCTGCAAGGTCAGATCCAAAATAATCTAATTTCATTAAAAAAATTAAAAATCAAAAGATATTATAGAAATGCTTTTAATATAAGCCTCTAAATTCAAATGCTTTTGTTTAATTTCTTTATTTGGACTTGGTTTTGGGGTGATTTTCAAGGCATTTGCTCACTTAGAAAGAAACATGAGTTCAATTAATAAGTTGTCAGATACTTCAGGAAATTTTAATGTTTTCTTCTTTAAAACAATGAATTTTTTAATACTGTGCAAACACTACAATGCTAGCCCACTGAAACCCTAAGACTTGAAAAGCTGTTTCATTTACAGAAACCAAATATCCAAGACTGAAAATAAAGTATTTTAAAGGAGGATAATTCTAGTAGAGCAGACATGTAAGCAATTAACTTACTTGACAGTGCAGCAAAGAAATTGTCCTATTCTTATCCACTTAATCTATTTTTTATTTATAAAATATGTAACTATGTAGTTTTAACGAAACATGAGAAAATAACTAAGCCTTATACATGCTCAATGTTGCCCTGTTTCCAGTAGGATAACTATTAAAACAAAGTCCTTTTTTGCCTTTTAAGAACTGTGCAAAAAATGGACTCACAATGGAAGTGCTACAGCAGCCAGAACGACACTATGGCATCAGTTATGGCCCGACCTGGTCTGATGTATTTCCTCACCAAAACCACCCCCCCAAACAACAACAAACCAACCAACCAACCAACCAACCAACCAACCAACCAAACCACCCCCACCATTATAATGATTTTTATCTGATATTTTAAGTGGCACTTTTAGGCCCAGCATTAAAATAAAAAAATATGCCGAGAAATGCTTCACCATAAGAAAGGTAGCTGAAGACTCTGCTAATCAGATATTAAGAGCTCTCTGTGATTAGTAGTTTTTTTCCTCCAAATAATTTTCCACAGAATTGACAATTACATAGTTATTATTAGCTGTTGTAACAATTAACATTCACTATGGTAGTTTGTGTACACAATAATATATTAAAAGATATCCCTGCCTATAGAATAAGACTATAAAACAAACAAACAATGCTCCATTGTCTGAATCAGCAGTGAAAGACAAAAAAATCCAGCTTTAAAGACAGCTGGAAATCTTTCTTCCATAGTGTATATAGCTCCTGGAGTGCTGCTTTTTTGGTTATTAAACATTCACACTAGAAAAAATATTCTAGGAAAGAAACTAACAAACCATGAAGACAAATTCTCTGTGGTGACCTTGGACTCCTAACACAGTTAACAATCTTGCTACAGATCAGCACCAGTAAAATATAATTTTCAATTAAGACTGTGAAGAAATGTACCACAAGTATGAATAAAAAATAATTTTTTATTCCTACTTAAGATACATTGTAGCAGCCAGAAGTCAGATACAGATAAGAACAGCTCTTTTTTTTCAGAGTTTGAACAATTAATACTCTTGGTCTATTGGAATGTCCAACTACTAACCCAAATGCCACTAATTCTTGGCCTCTACTCCAATAACAAGCTGCTTTGAGCATTTTAATATGGAACAGACCAATTCAAGATTATTATTATTATCATTGACTTTATTGAAGCACTGCACTTCCATTAAGCTAATATGCTGCTGCTGAATTTTTACAGTTAGCCTAAAATGCTGCACTTATTTTATAAAGATAATAAATTTCACTCTTCATCTTGCAAGTGATTCTAAAATGAAACAAAGTTCAAGAGTGAACCTTCCAAATATATTCTAAAGGTTCTTTTTCTGATCTTGCACAAGCTGTTCCTTCAAAAAAGTAGTCAAGATAGCATATGTGTGGAGCAAAGGGGCAAGAGTAAATCAAAGAGGTAAAAGAAATGAAAAATAATTTAGCAGACACAAGAGAATGAATCAAGCAGAACGAGCCAAGATGAATTTGGGGCTCAGCCAGGAATCAACAGATTCCTCTAGCATGCATGCAGCTGTATATCTAATATGACAAAAAGAAAAAGTAGGACCTTAAGAAATCATATTATTTCATATAAAGCAAGTGATTAGCAGAGTCCAAAAGACCTGTTGACTTTCTCAGTATTTTCAGACACTGCATGGCTTGCACCACCCCACAGCTTTCTCTGGAGAGATGTATATCTCCCTTTTACTCTTACTCTAGCAGAGAATCTGTGCTATCCTGAAATAAGAACATGCCTGGAGGCCTGCAGCAGAGTTCAAGAAGCATTTCATGGCCCAGGGCCCAAACTGAAAGCTCCCAGTCAGCCTGATCTCTCTCTGGTAGTTCTAAATATCCACTTAGTTGCATAAATCTTTAAATAGCTTAAACTCTCTCTTTCCATTGATCACTGACAAGGTATTTAACAAGTTTTGTCCAGGGAAACATTCACTACCTCTGATTTCTTTAAACTATAAAGAAGAAAATAAACGATAATGTGCTAAACACATAAATTTATGATTACCTGGAGCAAGTTTCTCTAATTACTGGCAGACAGGTTATGTCAGCTTCTGTACCATCTTGTGTGTTTGCTTGTTTACGCATAAAGGCCATAAAGCCTCCACTTATTGCTCCCCTTCATTATTTCTTTTTAGGGTACTAAAAGTGATCTGAGCTGCAAGGGCAAAGATTGTGTTACAGTGAAATGGAATTTAAATTCTCTGGTCTTGGCTGGGCTTTGGAGTGATGCACATAAGACTCAGAAAGCAGAAAAAGGCATCAAGAGATGTGCACAGTGACAGTTTGCTGCTTTTACAGCACTGTATGGATCAACCAGGGAGGGATTTTGCACAGAACATTGTGCTGGAGATCCCTCTTGGTTTTTCCTCTCTTAGTTCTCACTGGCAGTGGAACAAAATACAGCAGGTGGCTTGGGCTCCATCTGGATCCAGTGTTTAGCATTATTATGCCACTGTAGAAAATCACAGTGAGTCCATGGCTTGTGTACTACATACACATCAAAGGTAGTGTTTAGCACAAATAGAAATAATACAGGAAAGAGCAACAAAATGGATGGGAGACAGGCAGCAGAGTTTGCATGAGGAGGGATAAGGTAGCCTAAGATTTTCAGGTGGTTTTGATTCTGAGACTTCACCATTTATTTGATGCCATCGATTTATTTAGAAACAATTCCCTGCATATTTTCCTTTTTCTCACTTTTAACCTTTTTTTCCTAGTAACCAAAAATTAAACTCTCTCTCACAAACTCATTTCATTGCTTAAATTACAGCCCTGCCTACCACAAAATGTTGGAAACATCAAAACCAAAAACTGTGAGTGCAATTCCCTGCAGTGGAAGACAGTTCTGAGGAGATGAACATGGGCTACACCAGCTGGTGAGGTGCAGGCTGACAAAGGAAGCCAACATAGGCTACAGAAGTGAACAGCTGTGAAGGTTCTGGCTTCTTTTTTTCCTTGCCAAGGTCAGGATTAATACACAGGAAACGTAGGTTTCTAGTTTGGTCTTGGATGTTGATTATTTCTTATCTATTTACAGACTCATGAGCTGTGAGCTCTAACTAGCAAGTTAGAGAAACGAGGTAAAATGGAGTACTTCTCTTTCCTAGGTCTTTTCAAGGACAATCCATCCAATTATGAAATGCCACCGAAATTATTTTTATTTTAAACTAAATAACTGACTACTCGAAGTCTGCAATGCAGACTCCATCAACTAATTACAGAAAACCACCTAAAGCCATGAAGAAGAAGGAAGAAGAAGGTGAAGAAGGACCCAGACAATGCCTAAAGCCCTTCATCTTGACTCACACGTATTACTATTTACTAAATTCTCTGTTTCCAGAATTCCAACAAACAGATAGCAGAACCTAGAAGAGAGCAAAGGGCTTGTGATGGTTTGAGCCCATGTTCTCCTTCCCAGCTGCTGGGATCACCCAGCCTTTTCACTGGGATTTACCTTAGTTGTGCATTTCAATTGTGAAATCTACTTATATTTGATTACTAATACTACTACAGCACTGTACTAAATCAAAATCCCAAGCCACACCAGGTAACGTCAAATAAGTAAATATGATATTCACATGGGAATATAAACAAAGAAGCTGGTCAGAGAGAAGTGGATTCTTGACACTAATGCAGTCCAGTGTGGTCTGATCACTCAATGTAAGTAAAAGCCTCTAAGGACTATTAAAAGATCATTATTCAGTGCAATCATTCACCTGAGATTCCCTAATCTGCATGTGAGGTGAAATACCATCTTACAATAGCTCTTCTCTAAGGTGCTGGTCATAAAAATACCAAGTTGGCCCTTTAGCCTGATCTGGTACATTGTTTTTCGCATGGGATAATTCAGAAGCTCTAAAATACATCTCTCTGTTCAGCGTGTTTGTTTACTGGAGGTGCAGGGGGTCAACAGCAAAATCTGGTTATTTATTCTCAATTTTCATCTTCTGTATCTAAGTCAGTTTTTGTTGTGATCCAACACAACACTTACAGCTTGCATCCCATGACTATTCAATATTTTTGTTAAGTGTTACCAGAGATCTCTTCAAAGTCTTGGCGGAGTCTAAACAGAATGTCAGTTATGATCTTCTTAATATGCTCATTTATTAATGTGTTTGTAAAGATTCAACAGATCAAGAAGGGAGAGTTGTTCTTTTTCACACAGCCTTTCCTGCTGAGGATTGTCCTGTAGTTGTTTCCCAGGTTCTCCCTTGCACTAATAGCTGAGGCTGACCTACATGGTTTGGAGTATTCCACTCCATGATTTGGAGGCCTGCAGCCCTTTAGTTCAAACACAGACCTCTGTAAAACATGGATGCAATATCTGTCACTCATCACTCCTCCGAATAAGAAAAACTCACATGTTTTTAATAGCCTCTTGTTCATTTTCTATTCCACTTTCTTTAGCAGATTTGAATCTGTCCTATTTGATTTTTTTTAATAGTGTAAATAGTCCCAGAAGCTCTCCAAATTCTCAGTTTTTATTGCCAGAAAAAGGAGCTGTTTCTTCACACCCATGTGTTAGCAAGTCATGCATACAGTTCATTTAGCTGCTTACCACCTTCCATTGCTCCCATGATTTCCATTTCTACATAATCAACGCATTTCTTACTTAAACATCACAGAAAGGTTTCCATATGAATTCTCTGTGTAAAACAATAGCTCTTTTAACGTGTTTAAATGAATCTCAATTAGTCCTAAATGACAACGTTAGGAATCTACTATCTTACTATCTTACTAATCTTACTATCTTACAGCAGTTATCTAGATTGGCTTCACCACTGGTGCATACACTGATACAACAATTCCAGCTAAAAGGATTTTATCTGTTACTGTGGCAGAGAAGTTTTATATTATCACTACTGAAGATATAGGTAAATATCAAACACCCTCTGACATTAGAATAACTATACTTCTGATTAAAAACTGAATTTAAAATTATTTAAAAAAAGAAACCACTCAAAGATTAAACTAGACAGAAAACAAATGAAATCCTACCTTATTTTCTGACAGTTAATAAATCAACTTTAAACAAATTAGTGCATGTGCTCAGAACAGGCCTGCTTGAAAAATAATCTTCTGAGCTCGTGGGAAGTGATGGTTTAGTGAACAAACTTAATTTTGGTGTTTTCACAAAGAAGAAGAATGAAACAAAATACTTCCTGCATACATCTATGGACTCACACCTTCAAGTTAAATCCTGCCATAATCAACAAGCAGAACATTTGACAAATTCCATTTTCCAGTTCTTCTTCTTTTCTTTTTTTTAAATTTTTTTTCTAAATCTCTTGCCACTCTGCAATTCATCATGCTAAAATCTTTGATCCCTAGCATTGAACAGACACGAATTTCCTAAACGACTAAAACTTATGGGTGAGTGTTTCCTTTTAGAGCTGTATGTAAATGCAATGTTAAATTTTATTTTTGTAATCTCTTTAATCAGAAACAAGGGAATTAGCCAGCTGTTTGGAACTCATGTTAAGATCTAATTAAGCATCTGATTGGATTTCTGCGCATATCAAACAGCAAAGGCTGGTATTTGCACACAAGACCGATTGCTTTCATTAAAATAAAAATCCCACCAAATGACAACAGAAAGGTTTACTCCAATGGTTTGCCTCAGAGATGTCCCTCCATGAGAAAGCACACATCAGGGTGGCAAAAAATTTGCTTTATGTGTCAATCATACCAAGAGAATCCTTTATTGAGTGACACCTAGCTTTCCCCTACATCTGTACTGCATGCTCCTGCAATACGCCAAGGAATTGCCTGTCTTGAAGGCTTCATACAGGAAAAGAAATTTCCCGCAAATTGTCAATTACTCCAGTGTGGAAAGAAGCTTTACTGCCACCTGTGCATGTTTCATTTTTATTTATTTGGTGGGGAATGCTTTTTTGGTTTTTAATTGCTAGTGAAAGATGTATTTAAAAGTATTACTGATGAGCTTTACAGCACATATTTCCAGGACTATTATATATAGTAAAGTGAAAATCAAGTTTTCCCCTTTTCATGTGATATGTCCAGAGATTATTACCAAGAAAGATGAAAATGTATCCTGTTTTTTAAAGCTAACAGATAAGTGCAATAATGAGCTAAATTTCAAACTCAGTTTTACCAGGGTGAAAACTGGTAAACAAATTGTTGTAGAAAACAACTTAAAGAAGCAGTTTCACCTCAAGAAAGGCAGGAGCATCTCCTTCACTATTGCAATCAGATCTGATCTGGGGCACTGATACGTGGATATTCTCTATGTGCTAGCTAGGAACAAATCCTAGGCAGGAAGGACTGCCATTAAAGTAGGGTAGTTAATCTCCTTTTGTCTCCTCAGTTTCCTAGAGTGGATTAGGGTTAAAGCACAGAGATCAGTTTAAAAATTCAAAGGATTGTACAAAGTTTTCCAAAGAGTAGCCAAAGTGGTTCTTGCTAAAAAAAAAAAAAAACCAAACCGTGTTCCATTTATAACAGAAAACTCTATCTGGTCTAGTTATTATAATAAGGTATATATTTCTAGAAAGAATTACACTCATATTATTACATATTATCACAATGCTGATGAGTTAGAACTTTAAATTTTTGAGTAACTATTACTGTTTATACCAAATATCTACATGGCCACTAGAAGGTATTATGGGTGAAAGAGTTTCTTCCACAAAACAAGCAGCCCATATGGAAGATCCAACAAAGAGTATTTTGTCCACCCCAAACACACTGAGTATTCTCCTCTGTAAAGAATTAAGAGAAAAATATTTCCTAAGATAAAAAACCACCTGAGGTAGAATATTTTTGCTTTTTATGTAGTACCCCAAGCAAACACAACCTCCTCTAGAACAGATGATGCTAGAATTGGATGTATGTAGAGAAACTACATACCCTTATGTCTACCAATATACATTAGACACACGCACACTTTTGTTTACACTTAAATATGTTTTTCAACACTGATTTTGTTCAAAATCCAGGGCCTAATATCAACATGATTGTCTAAAAAGATGTCTGTCACTATGAAGACTTTTCCTCTCTTAGTACCTCCAGCCATGCCAAACTGAATTCTACTCTACTCATAATATGTCTCTGATTGCAAATAAACTGTGACTTAATATGTGGTTATTAGTCTATGAGGTGTCAACAACAGAATAGCCTTTCTATTAACTCTCTTTTCTCATTAAAGTTCCCTTTTTCTTGGAGCATAGTGATTTTGAAATTATTGAGTTCTCAATATTTGGTGAAATGAGGAGGAACAACAATAAGACTTTTACATTGGACTTCCAGAGGGCAGACTTTGGCCTATTTAGGAGATTTATTTGGAGAATTCCTTGGGAAGCAGCCCTTAAACACAAAGGAGTTCAGGAAAGATGGGCATGTCTCAAAACAGAGATCTTGGGGGCACAGGAACAGACTGTCCCTGTGTGCCCAAAGATAAGTTGACAGGGTAAACGTCCAGCCTGGATGGGCAAGGAGACTTTGGAGGAACTCAGGAATAAAAAGAAGATGTATCATCTCTGGAAGGAGGGTCAGGTCTCTCAAGAACTATTTGAGAGGGTTGCTAGGGCATGTAGGAAAAAAATTAGGGAGGCCAAAGCTCAGTTAGAACTTAATTTGGCAACTGTTGTGAAGGATTGACACTCTTGAGCACATCCAGAGGGGGCAACGAGGCTGGTGAGGGGCTTGGAACACAAACCCTTGTGAGGAACGACTGAGGGAGCTGAGGTTGTGTAGCCTGGAGAAAAGGAGACTCAGAGGTGACCTTATCACTCTCTACAACTTCTTGAAGGGAGGCTGTAGTCAGCTGGGGGTTGTTCTCTTTCTCCAGACAGGAGCTGACAGAACAAGAGGACACAGCCTTAAGCTGTGCCAAGGGAAATATAGCCTGGATATTAGGAAAAAGTTTTTTACAGAAAGAGTGATAAAAAATTCAAATTGTGGGAGGTGGGGAGGTGGTGGAGTCACCACTCTTGGATGTGTTTAAAAAAAGACTGGATATGGCACTCAGTTAAGTTGAGGTGTCAGGGCATGGGTTGGACTCGATGATGATCTTGAAAGTCTCTTCCAATCCAGTCATTCTGTGATTCTCTCCCAGCTACTGAAGGGTTTAGAAACTAATATTCTAGACGATAGCAAATGGCGACTGAATTGATCTTTTCATGACAAAATCAGTCAAAAACCAGTTCTGATTTTTACTTATCAATTATGTTTCATAAACTAATGTTGGTTGGGAATTTCTCCTGTCCTTTTTCCTTGTTCTGTAGGACAATCGTTAGATAAATTCCCTTATACAAAATAGCCTACACACAAAATTAAAGTTACTTTCCTATAGCTACTCTCATCCTGGATAGTGAACACAGCTCTGCAAGTAAAATACACTGTGGTAGATAAGATTTGTTTTCCTCAAGCTTTGCTCTTTAAATATTATTCTAAAAAAACATTTACTATCATGGGATAGACTCTGCTCAGTCAATTTAGTTCTTCAAAAAGTAACTGTTTTTTCACATTGTGACTTTGACTAAAACACTTGCTAAGGTTTGATCTGTGTGAAGTGAGTTTAAAAACTCACTTTACATGTAGACCTCTCCATCTCTTTAATTTGATAAAACTTGATTTAGAAATGAGGGAGTCAGCTATTTTGCTTGTGCTCATTGGCTTTTTCCTGAGATTTGGACAAGGTTCTATTCAGTCTAGATCTCTGTAATCTTTGTTCTAGGACTGATTCCACTACTTACTGTTTGTGAAACACTAACACCTGGATCTCTTGTGATGGATCAAGGTCCAGTCAAGATCTGTCTTAGTGAACAGCAAGACAAAAACTGGCCCATTGCTATGAAGCTAGGAATTTAGCTGAAACTGCCCAGCATTTTATTAGAGCTTTAAATCCTCAAGTTCTGGAGTCACAGGATTCTGTCAAACTCCCAATTTATTTATTAATTTGTCTCAAGAGAATGAAAAAAAAATTGAACCTCAAATAGAGAGAATTTAAATAGTTGGAGAGAAAAAGAAATGTATTTTTTTCTCAGCCTATATCATGATTTTTTAAAGCTTTGGGTAGGCAGTGTTGGATGTGAGTGACATTTTCAGCTTTAACTATTTTTTAAATAATAAATGTTATTCCAGTTTCTAGGTGAAGAGGAAAAAAAAAGAAACCAAACCCCAAATATCAACTGTGATGCAACCATGCTTCAGAATAGACAGGGAACCCTCACATAGCGCACACTGACTGTAAAAATGGTTCTATAGATCAATTGTGAAGCAACATTGACTGCAGAAAACAACTTTGTAGAGAGAAATCAGAAAAGATAACATTCACCTGGGAACTCTGATATTTTCATAGCCTATGGTTGGGCTCAATGACCTTAAAGACCTTTTATAACCTAAATGATTCTATGTTTCTAATTATTGCTGAACAGAAGGTCTACACACATTTCCTGAATTCTCAGTTCAGAGAAAATTTATTTTTCATAGTTGTTATTAATATTTGTCCATAAAAAGTTTTCCCAAGCCAAAACAAAACAGAAGAGGAGACATCTTTCTCAGAATACCTTACAATTCAGATCAAACATTTGCCCACAGATGAGTATAATATTTGCCAGCATATCTGAAATCAATTCCTCTTTCCATGGTCTGCTGGCTGGAGACTAAACTGTCTTAATACTCACAGGTATTAAGAGTAGAGCTTTTAATTCACTTTAATTTTAAATGGAGTTGATTTTAGTTCTAAGTGAGACACCACATGTCCCTATGCAATGGCATCATAGGCATTTCAGTCACACTTCACCTTGGAGGCTCAAGTACTTGTTGCCTTGGCAACACCATGCTTAATGTTTCATTTTGCCTCTCTTCTTCTTTTGTGAGTGTGAACTTAAAAATGGAGGAGAAACTAATATACCACATCTTTTTCTAATCAAAATCCTATTAAAGTAAATGGTAATAATCATCATCATAATAGTAATAATACCACCATAGGAGTGATCACTTCATTGGCAAACCATGAAAACAATATATGTAATCGAAAAAAGACAACCTGTTCTCTCAGAACTGAACTCAGGTATTCAGGTTTTTATCTTTTTGGCAGCACCAGATGCTGTTTCCTTCAGAGGATAAGAATGAAACATGTAATTTTTCCCTTTGCTGACATTTACTTATTATTTTTATTTTAATAACAATAAAAATTTAATAATTTTATAATATTAATTTTCTAATATTTTATATTTTTACAGCTCTTTACACACATGCATATTGGGTTTTAATAAATATTAAAATAATTTATTAATATTTCAGATTTTACAGATTATGTCCATGAGTTCAGTGAGATCACTGACAACCTTCACAACCCCTGCAGCATCTTTGCTGCTCTGACAACACCTTTTAGCAATGGATAGGCCAAAGGCACTGTACAACTGCACAAAAAGATGCACATATTCTTCTCCATTCCTCACACTGAGTTTTACACACCTATGTAACATCCACACTCACAGCTGCAACTGAACATAAGGAAATCACAGCACCACAGCTCTTAATTCTTCAGCAGGTACAAAATTAGCTCCAAGGGGAAGACACAAAGTAGGCACTTCTGATATAATCCTCTCAGCATCTCAGTTCCTCATTTACAAATCAGGGTAATGTCTCTCTTTCACCTTATAAGAGTCATCTGAATATAATTTCAGTGGTATTTCTAAGTCACTCAAATACTTTTGGAATGAGCAAACTGGGAGAGACCACTATAAAATTAATTGCTGTCAAAGCTAAGCAGTTAATTCAGCCTGTATCCATAAAACCATGAATATTGTGCATTACCAGTAGTTTTAATCACCCTTCAAATCTGCCACACTTCTGTCCTTTAGAAAAGTTACTGGCTTATATGAGCATTTCAGAAAGAGCAGCTGATCACATGGTCTGGCACACAGATTTTATGAGTGCGCAGTTGGGATTGTCACTCATGGGTAGCTATGTCAAAAATTAATTGTATAGATGAGCCTGAACAAATGCAAACAAAGTGTTTCTGTTGCATCCTTATGTGTTTTCTATGTAATGCACAGAACACTATTTGAATGAGTGATTTGACAAGGACCTAAGAGGTTTCAGTAGTTTTTAAATTTTAACTGTTACACTCATCTCACTAGATGCTGTATAATTTAGTTCTGCAATAGACACACAAGGTTTACTTGAGTCTACTTGATTTGGCCTGGCTGGAAGAAAAAGGCCTAAGTGAAAAGGGTTTTTCCTCTGTTTAAAATACAGAAGAGATAAGGCCATTACCTGATTTTAAAATAGAATTAGTGTTTTATTTGGAGACACTTCCAGGGTGCAGTGTTTCCCAACTATCATTACCATGAATGCTGTGTATGCTCTGCTGGAAACTGAGGTCCTATTTTAACATTCAAGATACCATACACTACACATAATCTTTATTTAAAATAATGATCAATTACTCCTTTCCTCCTAAAGCCCTATATTTTTCCCCTACTTCAATTTCCCTGGTTTTATCTTACCGTTACAGAAGGCAGATGAATTTCAGTACAAATTTAACAAAGCCATGGTGGTATGTAACATTCTTGTCTGTTTTCTTTTGGGGACAACACCTCTATTGCTCTTTGAAAGAGTCAGGCTTTTTCCCAAAATTAACACTCTTCTTGTCACCATGTTCTCTGCACCTATCACATAGCCACATGCACACGTCTGTACACACAAAGGAAAAAACACTTCTGGCATCAAGCAAGCAAAAAGATTAAGCTTTTTGGAAAAGAAATGTTGTATTTTAGCTCTGCAAGGTTATATATATATTTAACCAACTGGACCAAACCTAAGTTCATATAATAATAACTGTACAGCCAACAATTAATAAAGTAGTGCTGATCTTTAACTGTGGGTCAAACCAACCCTTTACATCCTCACCCTAAGCCAGTAGGAACTGGCACAAAAAGAAGTTTTAAGGTTTTATACAATTGCTTTATATACAATTTGCTCATAGTTTCTGCCTGTGAAACCAACAACAACAGCTTTCTTCCATAAGTAAGCTGGACAAGAGTGTCTTTAATGTTGACTTATGGGGACAGACAGTTAAGTATCCTGTTACTTGGGTCTGACCATATATCCTTAAATGCATAAAATACTACAAAGATAGAAGACACAGAACAGCATGATTTCCAGAAAGCATCCCACTGAAACATTTAATCTCTGCTATTAAAGGCATGATACGAGTGTCATAAAAAAGTTGCTCATCCATTTATGCTGTCACTAAATTGATTAATGATGAAGAGGGGGTGAAAAGTTCAGCAGAGTTAAGCCCGAATCTAATACATACCAAGGCACAAGCATTTGCTGAACAAAAACAATCTTGTTTTTATTAGTTAGGTTCAGATTTGATGGGATGAACCATTCACCCAGACACAGTCGTAACTCAAGAGAACTATAAGCAACAATAAAGTGTCTCTTCTACTTTGGCATTTTATATCTAGATGTACAGACATAACATGGGTCAAATACTTCCCTTTATAATTAAAATGCTTGATAATATATGATCAAAAATATTATTAAATGAATGTACTCTCATCTGAGCAGGAGTACTTGCCTACCATAATGCTTCACATTTTTCCCTTTCAATCGTCTCAGGAAAAGAAGTAACTCAAATAGGTTTTTTTTTTAAGATAAGTAATGAAACAGGGAGTGTTCATAGCTACAAGGAGCCTATGAACAATCTGTATTATTGAATTTCACAATTCCCTTAAGTTTCTTTGCTAATGGACCATTGGGCCAATGAGTGTGCCTCCTCACGTATTTTGGGTATAAAGAAAACTGTAAGGAGGAAATTTGCCCACTTTTTTCCTCATTTCTCTCTCTCTCACTGAAGCACATGAAATATGCAGAATCTAACAAATGAATGTTTAAAGGGCATTGAAAGGACAATTTAGGAACATATTTGCAGTTCCTAAAAAGATGTTTTTAATCACTCATCATTAAGTACAGTTATCATATTAATCTGTAGTAGTGTGAACCAGCAAGGATATGGACCATGGCCAAGTACACTGGCAGAGGAATTAAAGGGCCAATGAAAATTTAGAAGTAATGTATTACACAGAAAACAACTGAACTACATTATATGATCAAAACCAATGGAAGTAAAATCTGACAAACGAATTGTTTAAATATTCTAAAACTCTGGAAATCTTCAACTTAAAAAGTATGAAATAAAGAAAACATATTTCAAGGTATATTATCACAAACTTGTTAGTAAATTTTCAGTTCTTAGTGATTTTATGTGCACCAAAAATTTAATGTTATTAATAATTTTTAATAATTAATACCATTAATAATGTATTAGTTTATTGGGAAAGGATCAGCACCCATTATGATCTATTTGAAGCAGCAGTAATTGTCAGGATGCTCTTGTCTCCTAAGACTGGTCAATTATATTAATTTCCTTAAGTGATTATAATTATTTGTTTAAGGGTATGTATTGTAGTTTTTAACTAGAATCATTGTGATAGATACTACATAAGCAGACATACATCTGATGTGATTGTTGCCTGAAAACTGACATTCCAACTGAAAGGAGCAATAGAATGATTATAAGACAAGTCAAAAATGAAGGCAGAGTTCAACAACAAATCTTTTTGCTTGCAAAAGCAACCATATGCATAAATAATATATTCTCTACCCTTTAATGTATTCCATTTTCAAATGCAAGCTTCTATTTGATCTGCTTTTCCCTAGTTTCTCACTAATATTACTGCTGAAATAGATTCTGATGCAAACTAATGTTCCCAGTAAAAAGGGAACAGCCTCTATGTGTAATCTGGAAACTTTCTGAACTTCTGATTTCAGTAGACCTGTCTTATGAAGGAAGTGTGTGCACTGCAGTTACAGTACAAAACACTGCCAAAAGTGACTCTCTGGTCGTTATAGTTAAGCCTCTTGCAAATAAAAATGTGCTTAACATTTGAGAACCAGATCAGTCTATTAACCAGGACACACATACAGATGTGTATCCTGTGGGTACTTAAGGACATTAGATAAATTCCAATAATCAAGTTAAATTAACATGCAGAAATTATCCATGAATATCTGAAAGTACTTTAAACATGATTAGTGAGGTCTGGATGATAATTACATTAGGAAACCAGTAGCATTAAATAAAGATAATTCTGTGTAAAAGAACAAAATTCATCAAAAATTTTAACAAATGGGTGAAAGATTATAGACAAAAGTCCAACTCAATTACAGTCTATGGCCCCAGTCCAGCAAACCACTTAGAGCTTAAGTTTAGTTTTATCAAAGTTAACAGACCTCATCAGTCTAAAGATAAGCATCTGCCTCGGGCACTTTCTGAACTGGGGCCTATGGACTCTGTGCAACTGTACCAAAACACACATATTTGCTTGGCAATACTTACATATATGACTATTAATTAAAATGCTATCCGTGTTCAAACAAAGTGTACTCTAAAAGGTTTCAGTGAAACACAAATGATTATGTTTCTAGCCCTATTACATGCTGCCTGATCCGGAAAATTTTCTAGAAACTAAGAGGTCCCTGATCTCTAATTGCAGAAAGAGGCAAATTTTACAACCTTTTTTTTTTTTTCTTTTTCCTTATAGTTTATGTCTCTTAGAAGCACATTTAACCACTGAAAAAAAATTCCATGATGGCTGACTGAAATTTAAGCATAGCCACTCTGCCAGCATTTAGCATTTGCTTCAGCTTTTTAGGATAAAAAACAAGCAAAAGGCAAAGCCTTTTGGGATGATGATAACACTGCTGTCATCGGCTCTGACCATCAGTAAAGAGCTCTGCTGAAAATTAGGGAGTAAATCTTATTAGTAATTATGTTTTACATTGAAGATACAGCTTAGGAAACAAATACTGCCCTTGGGAGTAGGCCTATCTGCATGTGGAGTTTGATGATCTCTTCACCATTGAATCACCAGCTCCTGACACAGTTTTAGATGTGGCTTCAATAAGAAGAATAAACAAACAGAACAAAGTAGTTTAAAAATAAACTCAATTAATTACATGCTAGTTAACAGTAAGAACAGGTATCTAATATAAAGTGAACCTGTAAACAAATGTTTAATCACAGTCAACTCAATACAGAACAAAGTGCAACCAAAAAACCCAAAGGTCAGACTGTGATATTCCCATGTAATGTTGAAGACAAGGTAGAAAAACAAAACCAGAGAGATGCCAGGTTTTCCAGACAAGAGATACCTCTATCAGAGAATGAGCAAAGGAAGGACTAGATGAACAAAAGGAGGTATATCTTCTTAAAGTTGCTTTTTGAGGTCATAAAAATTGATAAAATCTGAGAAATTTTGACTACATTAAAATATATTTTTGTGGATTTTAACAGTCCTTGACAATATAATTTTACTTTGAAATTTCACTTAAATTATTTTTTCCCCCTTTGGCAGTTGTAAAAGCAAACAAACAAAGGTTGATTTCACCCAGTGGCTTGATGTCTCAGGATTTGATTCCCTAAGAAGAAAGTTGATGTTGTTGATAAAGTGCTGATGAGTCAAAGTGTGGTGTTGCTTGTCTTTTCTTATAAAAATCCAATACCAAGTACAGAAAATTCTAGAGAAATGTTTCAGTTTCTTCTCTGTTTGAACAGTTTCAACACACAAGATCTTATCTCAGGGAGTGACAAATGTTTGAAGTACTAATGATGAAGAACTAATGATGGACTGGACACGGTTCTCAATTCAATTCTTCTATAAAGGAGCAAGGCTAAAGCATAATGTTTGCAGAGACACCCTAACCAGCAGATTAGACAAAAAGTGTCTTCTAAAACACAAACATTGTCACAAGAACACCAGGGCACAGACATTTGTGATGGGTTGACCCTGGCTGGACATCGGGTGCCCACCAAAGTGGCTCTATCACTCCCCTTCTCATTGGACAGGGGAGAGAAAATAAAACCAAGGTTTGGGGTCAAGGTAAGGACAAGGGGAGATCAATCAGCAGTTCCCATCGTGAACAAAACAGACAGGACTTGAGGAACTTAACTGAATTGATTCCAAATCAAATTAGATTATGATAATAAGAAATAAAACCATTTTTAAATGGTTAGGGTTTTTAAAAAAGAACATTCACCCTATTAAAAATTGTTCCACTTTTCAGCTAAATTTTTCATAATTTACAATTTATGTGCATATTAATTTCAGTAACTTGCATGGGTAGGACCCAGGCAATGCATTCGGTGGAAGTTGGCTGTAACAGTTCTCTCTTTTTAATCGGTGTCAAGACAGAAAGCAAAACGGTCACGATCCAGTTCCAGGGGATATACATGATCTGGAACTGCCAATCTTGCCCCACAAAAACCCCACTTCATAATATGCAATTCTATTTGAGATCCCCAGCTGTGAAAGCACTGTTTGTCTAAACTTGCAGTGTTAAATTAATTACTTTAGAAAGCATCTGGGTTAGGGTGTCACTCTTCAACTAACGCATATTTCTTTCAACTCTAAAAGAATATTCTCTCTAAAAAGCTGTCAAGAAATAAATAGGTGAACTCACCATGAAATCAAGTATATATCTATTAGTCTTTAGGTATTCTAACAATTCTATAATGTAATGCATCAGATATGCTGCGTTCAAGTATTTTCCTTTTTAAGAACCAGAACATTTTTGGTGTCTCAACAAGTTCTTACTTACAGAGCATTTACAAAGACTGCAATATCTTTTTCAACAATAACTTTTTTTTTTCTTTAAAATAGAGCAAACATAATTTTCAAACAAAATCCACAAGTCACTTTGTCTCAAGTTCTCCCAGCAGGATTTTAAATTTTTTTAGCCTATTTAGTAATAATTGAGGAAAAAAGTGGTGTCAAATAAACACGTGGAAGCATGGGTTTTTAAGTGTTTCATTCCTTCCTGTTGCAAGTGGGAGACTGCTAGTTCAGCAGGTGTGAAATTCCAGTTTAAGTACAAGCTACTCTAATTTCACAGTTGAATCACAGAGTGGCCATAGAGTCCCCATTGAGCCAATTCCACATTTGCATGCATTCAAGGTCCTTACTGAAGGTGATTGAAATGAGACTCGACATCTCCATTTATTTATTGTCGGAGAATGGGTCTGAAATTTGCACTGGCTCTAATCACTCTGATTCCACGTCTGCATCAAGGTTATTGCAGTCTCATCTTGCCTTGTCAAAAGAAGAATTTCCACTTCTAAAACACGAGCTCTCAATAAGTCCCATCTTTGATCAGATTTCAAGCTCAATAATTCAGGTACTGCACAATCTGCTAGTACATTGCTTCATCCATTCATAATATTACCTCTCATTGCATTATGAGCATCCTTTTCTTTCCTTTACTATATTGCAGAACATTTCATTCAATGAGGTACCTCAGCACCTTAAATAACACGGAATACACTTTAGAATAGATGCATACTTGTGCCTGTGTCTAACAAGACAACCCCTTCTTTGCAGAAATATATTTACACATATATATAAGCATAAGGTATACATAATATATATTCCTAAAAATGCAAATGTGCATCTAGAAAGACTCATTTAAAGAGAGAATTTAGACTTTACACCCAGATAGAAAAGAAACAATGTGTGATGACTAACAGTAATTTGAATCATGGTTGCAGTAGAAACTCTATAATGAGAATAAAAATCATCCAAATATTGAAGAGTACTGAAAAATCTTACTAAATATTTAAAATTAAAAATAATGGTGCCCAATAACTGCTTTTGAAAGTGAAGTCCTGAACTTCTGAAAAAGATGTTATTGAAAAAAAAGCCAGCATATTTAAGTCTCAATTTGATTACTCTTAAAGTAAGAAAATTTCAAAGGTCTGTGAGCAGTTCACATGAATGGGACTGTTTTACCTCTATTACATAGATGGAAAAATTTATGCACAGAAAATTTACAATGCTTGAACAAAATGACACATTAACCCAGAAGTGTTTAGAAGCCACCACAGACTGTGCAATTCCTTACTCTAAAAATTATATGATTATAACCGTGGCACTATTCTTTTCAGAGCTTGGTCAAATCCCAGGAATCATTAATTTCTTTTCTTCTCTAGCATCCTGATGCAGCTCCTGAAGTCTACAGGTTTGCTGGTTTGGTTTAACAACATATTTTTCAGGCTTTGAATTTGGAACATGCTTAATTTAGTCTATGATTGATCATATGTAGTTATTATGAAATTAATTTATTATGTCAGACTAATTCATGAAGTCAAACCACCCTAATTTGAAAGGTCCAGCTATATTTTCTTGGATTAACTTCCATGGCTAGATAATCTCTAAACAGACTGGAGAGGCAACTGCTATCAATTGATTTTCTTTCACTCGTTAAAAAGCTTTCTGTTGAGCTGAAAAATAAGCAGTGAATTGATAAGTGTGAAATCAATTCCTTTTTACTCTTTGCAGGCCAAAGATAAATACCTGTAATAGACTTGGAATTTACAGCATGCAGCTAACTTTTGATCCTTGTACTCCCTGCACTGCGCTATATGTCAGAGTTATCAATCAGAGTTTGTCTGATTCACAAGCCCATTTCTCTTCCCTAAAAAAATTAAGTTAAAATGTCACAATAAGGAACCATAAAGAAGAACATCAATAAATAGTTACTTTGGTCACTACATTCAAATAAACTGGTCTTCCACTGGGAATTTTGCTGAGATTAATACAGAATATTCTTCATGTTACATATTTAAGATCTTTTCTAGGTATGCAGAAATAGATAATGACTTTAGTATCAGACTTCTGATACTACTTCTATGTTTATTCTCACATATGCCTATCATTCAGGAGCATTGCTATCTAACTTCACAAAATAACAGAAGATAACACAGGTGTATTAAATGAACTTAATTTAGCTGCACAGGCATTTTACATAAAGGACAAGGAAGGAATACTCAACACTGAGTATTTTCCCATGAATATTTACTGACACTTTCTCTGGGAAACATTATCTATCCATCAAGGGAGTGTTCAGTACATGTAACCAGTAATAGGGAAAACATTCCTTCTATACAACACAGTTTAAAAATTTGTTTCTAAATAAATATTTTTATTGCTGTTTAATTAATAGTTTCACTCTTAAAAAAAATTAAAATGATGACTTAATAAAGCAAACTTAGATATAGACCTTTTCTTGTTTCAGCCCATTCAAACGGAAAAATCATATTTCTTCTAGATTATAATGATATCTGATAGAAGTGTAACTAAGTAATATGATATTTTGCCTTTTTCTATAATGCAAAATCTATGGAAACAAAGTGGGGGAAAAAATACAAGCCAAAGAAAGTGCTAAAATGTGATCATGTTTTAAAATTGTCTTTCATGAAAAAACACTGGAGAACCTGCTTTGAATGATGTTCATAAATTCTGAATGACAGATCGCCTTTTAAAAAGACAAAATTGTGGGTCACAAACACTACTCTTCTTTCTAAAATACATTGCAGATAATGATAAACTAATTCTTGAAGTCCTGACAACTTATTTTCTGAGTCTAAAATGGATTTGTGTTCCTTGCCCATTGATTTTATGACAGAGGTGAGAAATGTATCTGGGATGCATTGATATCTAATGATTTGAAGGAAAATATATCTTTTGAATGCAAACCTCAAGTTTTATCTTGTCTACCTTGTTTCTCCAAGAGGTTTTTGCTACTTTGTTTTAGAAAAAGGAACATTTTAACCTTGAGTTCTAGGTTGCGTTTTTGAAAAGTAGAAATGCAGCATACAGAAATCAATCAGGGAAACACTTCTTAATAAATTCAAGCTGTCTCAGGAAGCCGGAGAGCGAATTGTACCTTGACAACTGGATTTACAGAAATCTACCTTGTTTATAGACTCATTTTTCTCATTTTGACATATAAAGCCAATGTCAACTTGTTTATCTTTCCTCTTTTGCCTTGGAGAAGATGCTACCAAGGCTTTCCCCAAGAATCCTTACTTCAGGGTAATATAGAGCAGCCATAGCCCAGGATGGGCACTGTGCCTAAAGTACCTTCCTCCTGCTTTATGTATTTATCTTCACAACACACCTATCAGGAAGTACTGCACAGTTCTACTTTTCTGATATGAAAGTCAGTCAAAGGTCCAATAAAAGAAACTTAGGGACATATACTGAGTATATCTTTCAAGAAAAGAGTAATATTAAAAGATGTATATTATTATCTTCATTGAAAGAATGAAATAGCTACAAGAGACCATATTAAATACAATTAAAACCAGAAGAGAAAACATTTAGTTAACTATTTTTTTTCCTTTTTTGTTGTTGTTGTTTTTGTTCGTTTTAAAATTTTGGCCAGGGAGAAATACATGTGGAAAAAAAAATGTACTGGCTTTATAATTCTGCTCTTAGCAGTCTGTCCTAGCTCAGAAAACTCCTTCAACTATTAAGTTGCAAACTACAGAGCTGCAGATCCCACACTAGCAATCACAGCCTATGCAGCAGGTGAAGAAAATGGTTGAATCCCAAGCTTAAAAGCAAATATTGCTGTGTTTGTTATTTCTGACTCGTTTCTACTTCCACTGAAATCAAAACTAAAATATCCACTGACTTCAGTTGAACTGGATCAAATGGAAATGCATGTGTTAATATAAATGCAAAATAGGGCTGGTACAGAAAGGGGTTGCATGAACACAAGGTGGGAAACTCAAGAAGGGAAAACTCAAAGAAATCTGTTGGATGAGCCCTGAAAAGGTAAAACTTTGGTAACTTCATGAACAATCTGAAATGGTAAAGAATGCTGTGCTTCAAAAGAGCAACAACATTATTTTGATGCCTTGGTTACGATATATTCTGATAATGGTTTTAATTTTATTTTTTGTAACATTAAATTTTTCAGAGAAAAAGGGGAAAAAATCAGGTAACCAGCAAAGGCAGATAACCAGTTCAGCAATCTGCATAACTGCTGGTTTAGATATCACTTTAATACACAGTCTCTGACAAATTTTATACATATTAGTTCCTGGCATCAGAAAAGTAAAAAAATAATTGTCATCATAAAACTGATACTTTTTAAAGTCTAAGCCCTGAACTTTACACTTAGCTGTGCAGCCAGTGGAAGAAATAGCTGTAACATAAGTAAATAGGGAGGTAGTTTTATACAGATCTTGCTTAAAATCTTATTTTATATAAGAACAGCTCACCAAGGTCTTAGTTCCTGCCTTCAACAGCAGACAGTGATCAATATCCATCAAAGCACATATCTGGGCAAAGGAACAGTGCTGCCTCCCTGATGTGCTTTGCACATGTTCAACAATTACCAGGTCATGGACTTCCACTGCTAAAAGTAGTGTTTGGTATGGAAGAACACTTTTTCTTCCCTTAATTATTCCAGTCAATTTTTGATGTGGTGTCTTGTGGTAATTAGTCCTCCAAGCTAGCTAAATGTTACATAAAAGAAGAACAAGGTGATTTGTTCATGAAGGTTTTGTTTTTATTTTTCCCACATTTTCTCCTGTAAATATTATTGACTGTTTCCAGTACTTGAAAAAAAATCTAGTGGGCAACCTCTCCAAACTCAGTTTCTCTGCTACAATCATATTTTCTAAATCTCATTTTTCCTACCTTTAACATCTTTCTCAAAGGTAGACTAGTCCTAAATTTGCAAATCAGTCTGTCTTTCTATTCAGTCACACTCACTGTTTTTCTCCATTTTCCAGCTCCACTACAGACTTCAGAGGTGATAGGACTAGAACCAACTTCACACAGCATTCAAAACCTTAGCACACTAGAGATTTTTATATCTGCATATCAATGTTATTTGCCTAATGCTAGATTCCTTTCCTAATAACATCTAACATTTGATTTGCCTTTTTCTTGACTGTTACTGAGCTCAGAACTGACATTTTCATAGAACTATCAATCATAACTCCAAAATCTCATTTGCTCGTTTCCATGTGATAATAGTCAGCTAGGAATCCATCATTACATATGTAAAGTTGGAATTGTTTATTTCCCATGTTCATCACTTCATATTTGTCTAGATTGCACTCCATCTGCTGTTTTACTGCAGTTACTTTGCATGGTAATATCTTTCTTCCCTTCATCATAGTCAGCTTTGTTCCTATTACCTTAAAAATCTTGGTGTCATCAGTAAATTCTGTCCACACACACTTTTTCATTACTAATGAAAATATTGAATAACCCAGAAAGGAGTGACTCTGCTAGTGACCTCCCTCTTCTCTCAAGAGAAACGTTTTATTTTTGTTTTCTCATTCCTGACTGACTTGACTCTGCCTACAGACTGCAGTTCTACTACAATTATCTTTGTTTTCATTCTTTTTGCTAAAATCTCTTCAACATCATCCTATAATATTCTAGGCTGGTGTCCAGATGCCTTCTGTAACAAAATCAGCAACAGCTAAAATAGGTGACTTTTGGATAGGACGGCTGGTACTGGTTACACAGGGATATGTATCAAACCTAACCCTTATTGTGTGTATTATTTGATAGCTATTGTAGGGTTAGGAACAAAAAAACCCCATACATAAATTCCAAAAATATTTTATAATCATCTTATACATACAAATGAAATCTCTGTGTCAGAAGTAATGAGGCTGAAATGACTGCTGCAAGCTGCAATACATCACCATGGTAAAGAACCATGAGGGGTAATTCCTCAGTGAAGAGCCACTTGTTGTGCCACTTATTTCTGCTCTTTTAATGCCTTGCCAATTTTTTTAGAAGAGTTACACTCATTGTGAATCATATTTCATCTGTATCCCTTTAGAATAGGAGCAACTCCAGCTTCAATATCTGGCTATTAAAAACAGTTTGAATCATTCTGCAGCAGTTTTCAAGAGTATGTAAATACTTATACATAATATGAATGACCCTTTCATTATAGTACATTGACAGTATTAATCTACCACAAAATAGACTTTCCTCTCTTTGGCTTTTATTTGGACAGCATGAGACTTTCAAATGAGATCTCTTTACAGTAAACATAGGGATAAAATTGGAGATTCTTTTCTCCTATTTCCCTGCTGAGGCTGATTCTAACATCACAATGCAGGTACCCAGAGCTTCACAGCCAATGATTTCCACCTTCAAGCAAGTGCAGGGGTAGTAAGAAAGGTTTCCTTCATTGCAAAGTGGTCCATTTAATTAGCTCATATGTACTGCAGGTATTAAAATGCTTCATATGAGGATGTAAAGTTCTATACTGCTAGTCCCACCTTCATGCTTTTCTTGTTTGCCTGCCCATCCTTCTCAACTCTCTTGCAAGAAGAATCAGAAGAAAGATTTTTTTCTGCAGTGTTATTGCCTTTTTTGCTTCTGAGATCAGTAAAGGTCTAGACTTGTACAATCTACCCTACTGTCCACATAGGTAACTCTCACACTAGCACATGACACACCTTACACTGACATCAATAAGCCATGGCCAGGATGGGACATACCTTCCCTGTTCAGTGCCTTAAAAAAACAACACCACATCAAAACCAGACAAACATACAAAAACAAAAACAAAGAAAAAACCCACAACAACAAACCCAACCAACCTGAAAACCCCACTTCCATCTGAAAGTGAGAATACTAATTTTCATATATTTTTAAGAAATGTAATAGCTACTTCCAAAATGAATCCATTGCTTTTTTTCACTGCATTGATCACTTGAGGTTTTTAGTCATCACAGGTATTTTTGTATGTATATGAGGAAGTTTTGAATGTAATTTGTGAAAGACTTTCTATAACGTTTTCCTTATTCTGCTATTAGAGTCTCTTTTGCTTGGTATTCAAAATTCATTAAAACCATAAAGCACTGAACTAACTTGCATTTGACAGTTCATTTAAAATAATCTAGTATGACATATCACATTTGTAGAGAAAAACACAAATTATGTATCCCAGCAATTTTATGAATTTTCCCGGATGATTTATCCACACCAGTAATTTCGTACTCTTGAATGCATCCCCAAAAGAATATGTAAAATCATTTCAGCTTTTCAGATCTTTTCTGGCTAATCTTTTAAATAGATTTTGCTGGCAATCATTCATTGCCCCCTAAATATACAGGCATAAAGCTGGAGTCTGAATCACTACATACAGTGAGTACAGATAATGCAGATATTAAACACAGATATTCATACGTAGTCCCAATCTCTTCTCTGCTCATAAACTCTCACGGGAAGTAGAACCATCAGCAACATAATACATATTAAACATAGCTACACAGAATCTCAAATAATTATTTAAAGATTAACTTTTAAAAAAGTTACTGCAATTAAATTTGCAACATGGCATACAAACACCTGACAGGGCAGATCCTTTTCTAATCACAGACACAAACTCAATCCTGTGAGTACAATTCTTCTTTCACTTGAAATCTCCTTTTAAGTCTAGAATTAAAAGGAACAGATGAAAGAGTCTATCCCATCAACCTTTTCCCACCCTGTACAGTACACAGGCCACAGTAAGTAAACAGAAAGAGGTAGTGTTTCACCCAATTAATTTCACAGCATGAATATTAGAATGTGGGTCATAGTAGCTGAGTAGTAATTCTGCATTCTCTTAATTTTAATGAAAAAATAATAAGAATTGACACAGTTCAGTACTTCTCAATATGACTGGCATCTAAGCATATTGTACATGTCTTTCATTAAATATATGTGTTAATTGCTAACAAAATATCATTATCTTTCTGCTGTATGACAATTCCACACTGGAAAGACTGTGTGACCACTAAGTATTTGTTGATAAGCCATGTTAGAAGCTTCGGTTAAGATGTTATAAAGAATTATCAGTAAAGGATTCTTCTTGTTACTGTAAAAGATACAGAACCATCTTTTCTGACATTACTGGCAAACCTACATTATCATGCTGGTGCACTAAAAAAGTCAGCATCCATTGAAAAGGAAGGAAGCACTTTGCAGTGATGGGAAAATGAAGATAACAGACAAAAAACTGAAAAGAAAGAGGTTTGCATTGGATATAAGTAAAAGCTTCTCCCTATGAAGGCATTCAAACTTCGGAGAGGTTTTTTTCAGACAAGTTGTGTAAACTGAGTCTGGACATTCCCAAGAAGTGACTGGAAGACTTGTTTGACCTGGTGGCTGACCTTGTTTTGGACACTGACCTCCCAGGGATGTTCCAGCCTGAACTATTCCACATTCCTGTGACTGTCCCCTCTGTCTACAAGCTGGTGATGTCACCAGGCTCCCACCTGGAGCATAATCTTGGCTCCTTACCAAAAACAACCCAGTTCCTGAGTGCCCAGAAGTGCTGGCACATGTGTGAGTGTGTGTACGCAAACACCCCACACAATCTCTGCTTTAATGGTGTCTGATGCAACAAGAATTCCATCAAAACCAAAATTCCAGGTGGTACTGGGTACCATGTCCTGATTTATGTGACACATGTATTAAAGTACCTAGGATTTAACTTGAACAGAAGGACTGTCTGTGAATGTCTTCTCACTTGTCTGTGTGTTGATATTGTCTAGGGTTGGGGGGAAATTTAAATATTGAGAAAACATGAATAATGCATTAATATATTTCAGGAAGGAGAATTCCTTCCACACGACGACTTCACACTGATCAGGTGGACTGAAAGAATACAAGGATAAGACTTTTAAGCTGTTTGATGGAACATTTTAAACTATGCCAAATGTCCTCCACCTTTACCCAAAGTAATTAGGCAGCTTAGGCTGCAGACTGGAATTGGTTGCTTGGCTGTGAAAAATGTGTGGCAGGGTAGTATTAATTAATAGGAATTATGACAAAATCCACTCTGAATTGGCAGATTGGGAATAAAATATATTTTTAAAACTATATAGAATACATACTAGTGACAATTTCATAAATAAAAGTAATTGATGGTCTGTTCTCACATTTTTCACAGCTCACATTTGCATATCCAAGTCCTTCCTACTTTTGGCTTGCGTGATCAAGATTACTTTGTTACTACCTGGCATTTCACTGCTACCTTCTCTGAATCTTTATTTTTATACCTTTCCATTACATTGTGTTTCCTCTCAGATAAAAGACCTTTCTCTGTTGTTTCCCCACCCTTCTTTATCCCTCACTGCATTTACAAGGAGAGAAAGCACTTTCTCTGTTAATATAATTACATCAGACAACTCCCCAGTCTGAACTGACTTAGTTTCACTACTGTGTCCTATAAAAACAAAAAGCCTTCATCTCATCATCCAGTACCTTTTAGAATGAGCCCTTTACTGAAGTTTCCTCGTGGTTTCAGAGTCTATCAGCCTATAAAGCAGTAGTTTCTACAAAAAGCTCAGGAAACTTCTCAAACACAACTTATTGAGAATGTCCTCCTGAGTCACGCTGTAAATTCTGAGCTTTCTGAGTAAAATCTGAGCTACCCTGGAAGTCAATCTTGGTATAAGCTTATGGAAACTTAGCTGGGGTTAAAAGAATCTCACATTTAGTGAGGCTCTTCATTTCAGATGGTGGAGTTCAGCAGTCATTACTGTGTGATCAGAGAGCTGAACTCATGCTGGATTCTTATTTTACTCATTTTCTAATCCACAAGTCTTCTTCATTGCTGACTCTATTCCTTAAAAAATAGAGCCAGGTGAAGGCTAGGAGAATGTTTATTTGACATGTAGGATAGATTAAAACACATAAATAAGCTAATACTTATTTATGAATTTTCAACAGTTACTTTCCACATAACTGATTTTCAGAAGATAAACTCAGCATGAAATTGTTTTAATTCCGACATAATTCCATCTTGATATGTGGAAAATACTACAAGACATCACCCTGTGATTCTTTCAGTGCCCTGAGAAAACTGGCTCAGAGTATCAGAGGAGTGAATCTGCATCTCTGAACAGTGCCCTCAATCAACTAATTTTGTATTAATTCTGAGACCTGTAGTAAGAAGTGATGCATATTTTCTCTGTGCTCTCTGTTGAAAGTGATTGCTTTGTGGTTAGAAAGGGACAATTTTTAGTATAGTTAAAATGAGGTTTTTCTATTCCTGTCTCTTATGTTAATTTTTAAACACTAGACTAAAGTCTAGTCAAAGAGCTTCTCAAAGAACAAAAAAATGCATTAAAAAAAAAGGATCATAAAAGTAGCATCGCTTCATGTGAAAGCAAAATCCCAACATAAAAAAATCAGTATTTTGAAATGATATCTGACCTTCTTGAGACCAATAAGTTTATCTATTTGTTCTAAGTACTAACCCCTTGATTATGGGATAAGTTTCTCTCTGCCAGATCCTGGCACAAAACCCATAAGTCTTCTTTTGCAGTGATAAAATACAGTAATATGCATTCATCATCTTGCTTCTCCTTGAGCTGGCCTTATGCTACAGCTGTGTAGTTTCAGCAGTAAATATTAACTCCAGCTTTTAAAAATATATTTTAAAAACTTCTCTATTCTTTATTACTGCAGTAATTGAGAGAGTACACAATTTATTATTCTGAATTCATATAAATTCAAATAAAGTCACTAATAAATAATTTTCTGAGGAATCTATTCAGAAGTACACTTCTTGCTCACTTACCTGAAAACACAGTAGTTGCCTGAGCTACTGATGTGTTTTGATATAAAAGCATTAAAAAGATAGAGTGACTACAGTGACTTCTGAGAAAGACTCAGTGGCAGTCTGACACGTTTGAATTGCACTGTGAGTGCTAAAAAAATCTCCCTGAGTGGCACACAGGAGGTTAATTCATGTCACCAGACATGTCACCACACAGAGCTGAATCCTTTAGTCAAATGTTCTTTTTACTTAGCTTTTCTCTTAGAAAGGAAATGTTTTATTCCTGGGGCTCCTTTCTCCTTTTCTCTTGCCTTTGGGCTACAGTTCTAGTTCTCACATTAGTTCTTGGGTTCTCAGGCTGCTCACTCTAAATTCTAACAGCCAGTGAGAATGTGCCTCAAATATTGCTGTAAGGATACAACTTGTAGGATTTCTACCTTTCATTCTCTCTTCTCTCTGTTACTGCCTTGCTTTAATTTCTCAGATGTGTTTAGTAAAAGCCTCTCAGCTATTTATTTAGCAGTTTCCCTCAGCCTTAACAAGTAATCTCCCAAATGCATGAGTTTTCTCTGCTCCTTGCCCTCTGAGGTCAGGGAGTAGAGCTCCACAGTAAAAGGAATCTGCTCTTCCTTTCAATGCATGCTATGTCAAAGACTTGGACACAGCAAAAGCAAAAACTCTTCTCTCTCAAAATTTACTCCATTCATATTAAAAATTAGATATGACTTGATGGATTTTATGTGTCTGTAGAAATATCAGTCTTGTGAAGCTATTAGCAATAGCTCAGCAAAAGCAGTATTCAGTACCCCAAAAACAATACTAAAAACCCAAAAGCAACAGAGAAAAGTAGCATTTGAGTGATAAAAAAATAGCAGTGAAAACCATCCATCTCCTTTTCATTATCAGCATGTAAACTGGGATCACTGCTCCATTATTCACATGAGAGTTTAATATTTGGTGGTTCACTTGTGCAATATAATTTTCAGAAATCAGGAAGTAATTTGGCATTTCTTATCCTTAGGTAAGGATGCTCACTGCTACAGCAAACAACTACACTGAATAATAGCCCTAACATGGAAATCACCTCTAGACCATGCTGGAGCAATGACTTCTGTATGTGCAAATTAAAGAGGCTTTTAATAATAGAGAAATAAAATCTTTCATGCAGAAGTCTGGGTAATAAACAGTATCAAAAGCACAGCAATAATAATATGTATATTTTTACTGTGCTTGCAGCATTGGATGCTAACTACATCTATAATTCACAAAGCGTGTAAAAATGCAGGAGCAATAAAACACCAACATGCTGAGTCATTAATCAGAAGATAAGTTCAATTTATGAGTAGCAATTAATCCTAAAGGACTGTGATCTCTGTTGGTCCAACAATAATTCCTGGGTTAAGTACCTGAATATTTTTAGGCTCCAAAGAACTCCAAATATTTATAAAGACAAGCATGGAAAACATTAAATTTCTACATTCCATTTCACTTCAGTGAGCCAGTCTGGGGTTTATAAATATCACAGGCCTTTGATAACTCATGTAAGAAATCATGAGGAACTTTGTGAAGATCTAAACATTTTCAGGTATGTTTCGGAGTGTAGGAGAGATTTAAAAAGCATGACATCAAGAAATAAAACAGTGTTGTGGGAGTAAAATACCTATATGTAAAATTATGCAAATACTATCTGCGTGTGCTATAAATTTGGGAATTAGGATGTGCCTGTAAAGTTGGAATGTGAAGGTTTACTTTCATGCTTGTGAAATGAATAGATTGACATTTGAATTACAAGCAGCGTGTAAGATGAAGGACTTCCTATGCATTCTTTCTCAATTTAAATTTAAATTAGTTCAATTAAATAGTTTCAAATTAGTTACATTAGTTCTAATTATTATAAACCTCATTTTCCATGCCTTTTTTGAAGTCATTCCCTGGAGCAAGTCTTGATATGACCAGGCACCCCAAACATATTATTGTGTACACTCTTTTAGAAATCTTAAAACACAAGCGTAATTTTAAAAAATGCAGCATAAAGCAAAATTTAAAATTACATTTGAAAATTAAATATTCTGTTTATCTTTTCTAACTACCATGCAGAAAAAAACCCCACCTAATTATTAACTTGGCAAATGCATACATTCTAACAGGAAAGCTTGGTTCTTAGTTCTGCAGTATTCTGCTCCCCTGTCCCATGCTAGGGATTTAATAATTTTATTGCTATGGTATATTGTAGCAGAAAAGGCCAAGCAACTTTCAAAACAGATTATTTCAACCTTAACATTATTTTACTGGTCTTCTACAAAACTGCATTGTCATACATGGGTTTATGGTGGTTTCTTTAATTTAAAGAGAAATTATAAAGTGAAATTCAACATTTGGGGAAAGTCAGGAAACTAATTCTATGCAAAACATTAATTTCTTTTTTATTCTTCTCTAAGTGTAAAGTGCACTCATGTGGTAGAATAACTCTTTTAGTGCAAAGGCAGAAGATTGGTCACTATACCTAGTTTCAATACTGCATTTTGTTATCTTCTATAAAACTGTGAACCCATTTTATTTAAGGCAAAATCTGGTAATAAATTACTTTCTCTGATGGTTCCTACGTTGTCTTAAACTACATTCTTAAGAATTGTTTGGTGGTTTGTTTTTTTTTAATTTCTAGAAGAGGAGAAAAGCTGTCCCAAGAAATAGCTTGCGATTTAATCTAACACTCTTTCACTACACGCACATATTCTGGGACTAAAATAGAATAAGGCAACTGAGAATTATCCTTAAAGCCTGAGACCTGGAGAAGCTCAGGGATCTGAAGAGAGTGGAAAGAATTTCTTCATCCCATATTAGAGCAAGTCATATCAAGGCTCCTTCACCAGGTTGGTACTGTTTGTTGTGTAGCATACAGATTTCCCAGCTCAATAGAAAATGAAACACAGGTTTTAGCCTGGAGAGTGTGGCTGGATTTATTTCCTAAGAAGTTCTCGTGAGTATCTATATAAGAAAACAAAGGATTCAATCAATTTGATCCAAAATCAGACATCCACCCATATCATTGCAGTTTCCTTCTACAGCTAATGGTGAGGCACAGGTAGTCAAGCAATAACTCAGCCCCCTTCCACCTGGGCTGCAAGGCTGCCCTAGCTCAGATGCCCCCACTTAACATAAGCTGGAATGGATTCAGGCCCTCATAACTACTCCCTAATTTATGTCCTTGAGCTTTACAGGGTTGAGCTTTTGTCTCCTGAGTCTGGTTAACTTTCAGGCACTATGCCCAGAGTTAAAGCTCCAGGCATAACTCTCTCTCCTCTTCTGAGATCCGAGATGCTCTCAGCCAGCTGCTGAAGCTTGTGACTCATGATTCAAGCTTTTCAGCAGACTCACTCCAGGGTCCCTTCCAAGAGGATGCAAGGGTGCTGAAGGCTTCACAAAGCCTTTCAAATTTCCTCATTTCTTAGAGCATCATGTTCAAAGGATGCCGTGGAAATATATCACACGTTCCCACAGCCTTGCTTACCTTGGGAAATGCTAACGAATCCCTGATACTTCCACTCTTTGCACAAGTGCTACAAACCTTCTGCATCATTTGGAGCTGCTGCCAGAACAGCTTACAAAAAGTACTTCTCTTATATCACCTTTAGCTCTCTTATCAGCTTGACAATGAAACAGATCTCACATCTAAAATCTAAAGATTTCTACGCTACAACAAAATAAGTGGGCCTAGCAGTACATCCTCAGACTGACCCCAACTTCAGGCAGGCATCAAGCACCTTTTTCCTACATTTGGTTTTCCTGGATAGAAAACAGGAACACGCAGACTACAGCACAGCCACATAACACTTTGCCTTCACCCTTCATTTGGATAATTGCAGGACAAATAGGAGCAAGATACACAACAGCAAATTCACTGTTTAGTCTAGAGGCAGCCTAATTGTCAGGAGAGAATTAACAGACTCCGAGGATGGGATTTAGCTGACCAAAGGTAAACTCACAGTCTTTAGTTTAGTTGAGGGGGAAACCAGACAACTAGAGAGGGCAACCCCCAACAGTGCACCAAGAATGCCTCAACTCTACTCCGAATTGCCTCACTTTATTGGGTTATAAATGATGTAGAGCCTCAGGGATCAGTTCAGATGTAAGTATCTACATCATTACATCTGTGATGCTGGTTAGAAGGATGAGGATCAACAAGTGTCAGCTGAAATGGAAAATCTGCGTATTTGATGGGTCCAAACAATTTATTGCAATCTTGCATTGTGCTACAAAAGACAATGGAATTTCTTGGTTAAGATGTTGCTCAAAAATTTTAATTTTTTTTCAAATATTTACGTATTTGCTAAGTATGTACATAAAAGTTACAGTGCTGTTAGGCCACTGTTTTTGAGCAGTTACATGCAGAGCTCTGCATAGAGCTTAATTATTGGTAAAACCCTATTGCTTTTTTCTCTCAAAATCTGTAAAAAATATTAATAAATATACAAAAATATAAAATCATGCAAGAGAGTTTTCTGTTGTATTATTTTATCATTGCCACAGTATACTGTACTCTCAAAGTATGTGAGCTTCATTATTTTCCCCATGTACATTATTATTTCTTCCCTTACACAGAAATGGAAAGTATAGGGAACTATAACACATAATACCAAGAGTTCCCAGCAATACTGCACAGATAAACTGAGACATGGAAGGTCTCATTTCTAAAGAATATTTCAGATCTTAACAAGCTTATTTTGTGGTGAAAAATGTATTTATATGTAATTTTAATGGCAAATGCTCAGACCTGATGGAAAATGTATTAATGGGAATAAAATTAGATAAACCATGGAATGAGATGTGGACTATCAATTTGTTTGAAGTCTTTTGTGCAGCAGCACCTGGGAAACCTGTGGCAGATCCATGGACGAGCTCCAGCCTTCTGTGGCTGCACAGAACACAAGGCAGACATGGTAAAATCAGCAGTTCCTATTTATATTACCCTGACAGTAGTTTAGGAGCACTGTGCACTCAAAGATGGGGGGGATACTGTAGAAAAAGATACTGTTCCATAAGCCATAAATCCAACAAAGCACAGCTTTCTCTCCTCACACATTCTCCCAAAATGATAATCCCAGCTCTTTATGAAATACCCTCTGAAATCTTTTCAGTGATGACTCATTTCTGCTGCACTCTGTCTACATCCTTCTCTACACAGCCCAGTTCTTATGTGAATGTCTCATCCCTTCAAATTCCCTTTTCCTGCAACATCCAAAAAAAAAAAAATGGTGAACAGATTCCAAGACTGGTGAAGGAAGGAGAATTAAAGAAAATGAGAGAAGAGCAGCAAAATTTATTAGCCTGTGGATGTACATTACTGTCAGATAAGCTAAATCACACACAAAATATCAAAGTGCACAATGACATGTCTGCAGCAGGAGGTTTGAGGGTATGATCACAGAGCTGATAGCATGAAATGCTAGCTCATGTCATACTAAACATGATAATGACATGAATAAATGGGCTTTGAGCACAGACATACTCAACTGACACAGCATATTCTATTTTGCTAATCCTTTGGTACAACCATCCTCTGACATTTCCATATTGATGCCAACAAATTAGCTCTTCCATCCAGCACCTCCCTCCTGGAAATTTATTTGGCATCACCTTAAAAACACAAAATATTGGATAATCTTCCTGATCATTTTAGCAAAGTCCAACTCCTAGGAGCAATGATCGTAGGATTTACAAGATTTTCTAAGAACAAAAAGCCTTTTTATAATTCCACTCATATACCAAATACAACATCAGCTGCTGAACAGGAGAATTCCTGGGCATGATGTAATTTAAATGTACTGGAGTACATTTGAGGTAAAAATTTTTAAGAACTGACAAGAAGGTATCAAGCAAGCCCCATGGTCGGTTTTAAGTTCTTGCTCCAAAGTGTTAAGGACTTATTAGCAAGGGTAAAAGAGCTGAGCTTTTTTGGAAAACAAATAAACAAAAACTACAATCCACACAAAACTCAACAACTCTGAGCCATTCTTCCTATATTAAATAAATATTAATTTGGTTCACCTGGCAACAGAAAATTTCAATCTAAATGATTAAACTAGTCAAATGATAGGTCCTAAGTGGAGCTATCAATATGGTGGAGTTCATTACTTTATCACAAATGAAGACTGAAATAAACTTTCCAAGTGATGGAGAACTTTACTGTATGGTTGGACCTGAATAGGAAAATAAAGTAAAAGATATTTGCACTTGATAAAAATATCCTGCTGCCCCTGCATATTTTAGTGACATAAATGGGCTAAAAAATAAAAAATTCTGTAGATAAATGTGTCATAAAGCAAATAGAAGGAAATATACACAAGGTAGGAATGCAGGATTCTGCAGTGAAAATGCATTTAAACCATTATTTTACAGCTGGGAAATGAAACAAGATGTACCCCTATGAGGCTGAATGGAGGCATTAAAAGAGGAGGCAAGACAAATGTTTCAACTGAAGAGGACTCAGATCACTTTATCCCTTCTGCTTTGGCAGAAGTCAATGCATTTGTAAGTTTTAATGGTGACTGTCAGTGTCCTATGGAACTTCAGGTGAATTTTTTTACTCTGTTATTGTAGTATTAAAACATTGCTCATGCTTAGTTACTTACATGAATGTTTATGTCACCAGCTGTCAGAATAAGGATTTTACACAACAGGCCAGAATGGAGCAGTTTTACTTTAGAGCTTCCTTCAGATTCAAAAAACATGGGAAAAATGTGCTTTTATGAGTTTCAAACATATTATTACTGTAGCCATATACATCATACGTTCTTTTAGGCTTTTCTTTTTTTTAAAAAAAGAAGGTAGACTAATGGACTAAATAGTTTATTTATTTCTAGTTGTGTCAGTCTTTCTGAATTAGCCCAAAAGACTGCTCTGCAAGTGCTGATCAAAGAGTTTCAGTTATTTCTTACAAGGTGACTGCAACACAGCCTGATTGGAATTTCTGCAGTAATAGAAAGGTTAAATATTTTGAACTAGAGCTCAAAGTCAGACTTGACACTGACTGAATACCTTCATAAGCTACTACTGACCTCAGATGCTCCTTTTTCTCACTGTACTAAGTTTCTTTGAAATAATAGAGGATGCAGACTTCCCTGCTAAAGCACACACAACTTAAAACGTTTTAAAACCCCTCTGCACAGCCTTTCAAAAGCCATGGGAGACAAAATCTCTTAACAATAGAATATGGGGGAGAAGAAAATATCAGGAATCAGAAGCCAATTTCATTTACAGACTATATTATAAGTTCTAAAATGTCTACAATAGGACAAAACACCAGAGCCCTGGAAGAAAAGCAGCACTGTGAAATAAAGACAGCAGACAGTGAAAGAACAGAGACTGCAATGTATAGTCAAGGTGCCAGGGTAGCTTTAAATAAGCTCACTCAGGTCCCAGAAGTAATCTAGCCATGACAGCAGGGAGCTCAATTTGGGAGAGCTGTCTGAATGCTGCAAAGAGCTGAACCTAAGTTAACATTTTGACCTTTCCATGTAGTAAGCGCTTTCAAGGACAGAGAAATTTCATGGGGGAAAGAAAAAAAAAAAAAAAAGCTTTAAAGGAATAGAAAATAAACCAGGTAGGCAGCAATCATTGTTCTATAAGTTTCATGCATCTTAGTTCAGATTCAGAATTGGCCGTATATTTTGAACATTTTTAATTAAATGCACACAGCAGTTGGGATCAGTATGTAGGATTGCCATGATTAACTTACCAGACCAATCCAAATTACCTTCTTCATCACAAGTTATTTGCCTAAACCGAAGTTATTGCCTAAGAGGTTTTACCACTGCAACAGCTCCAACCTAAAACCAGAAGCCCTCTATGAGTGTTTTTTCAGAAACAGGCCACCAAAGAGCTGAAATTTAAAAACAGGTGTTACCTTCCTTGTGCAAGGAGGCTGCATGGCATCTGCAGGAAAGTAAATCGCGGCTATTTCAGATTGTCAATTGTAAACAAATCTAAAAATTTTCTTAGGCTGTTTAGAAGGCTAAAATTCTAACATGTTTAAACTCCAATTCTGAATCAGCACAATGCTCAGTCCTGATTTCAGAGGCAGACAAAATTCAGCAGATCTGCTCCCACTCCTGAGCAAAGATGAACTTGAGAGGTGGCAAAAAGAGATGATGGAAAGTGATGAACAGAAGGGGTCATGGGCAGCACATCCTTCAAAAACGTGATGCTTCTGTATGTGTTACAGGTCAAACAAGCAAAGAGGTCTAAGTGTGCGTCAAATTTCAAAAGTTAACCTGGCCCAGATATTTTAAGTAACATACCCTCAAAGACAATGCACTTACACATTGAGTGTCTTCAAAAAGCACAAGTGATCAGCTCAGTGCTGGGTCAGTGCCATGACCTTTAATGAGTCTTAGTGAATGTAACAAAGCACATATTCTGAAATGGTATTACACATGAACAGATCATTTAAATTTTCATCTCTATTTTTAAGTGCCAGATGGATGTAAGTAGAACTGGAAATTGTTTAATCTTACTGCATGTGAATGCAATCCTGAAGGCCATAGCTGATCCATTTTGCAAAGACAGAAAGGAAGGAAAAAACCCCACAAGCATCCTTTTGTGGCTTACCATAAACTACCTTTTAATTTTCATATTTTCATATATTAAAAGTGACCTTGGTGGTCTCCTGTGTGTCAAAATGAAGTAGGTTTAAAACCTCAGTCGTTTATGATCTGATTTACAAACCACGTTCTACGCAACATCATTAAATTTTACCTTTAGGGGGTAATACTGGGGAGAGAGTTAGAAAAAAAAAACAAAAAAAAACACCCAAAAAAACCAAAACAAAACCAACCAAAACCAAACACAAAGAAAAAACACACCCAAAATGTAATTAAAGCAATGTCTAAACATGGGAACTTAACAGCAAACGGGTAACCAGATGTGCTTCCCAGCACTTTTAAGGGTTCTTTTATCTTTGTGGTAGCCTGTAACAATGCCTTGAGCAAAATCCATTTGTAAAGGATAGGTGTTTCTTTGTTTTCATGCAGCAGAGGAAAGGGGACTGACTGGTTTAGTAGTAGCTATTACACAGAATACATATAATAATAATGTTCTGATACATAGAATATTTTACATTTTATTTTAACCATTCATATACAATAATTAATGTAGAAAAATGTTTAATGTGTATTAAAAATAGAAACTCACTGAAACTTTGAGCACCTACAGCCTTACACTGCTAAATTTATCAAATGTCAAGTATTGACTCCTCTGAATATGGGCCATACACAAGTTCTCTTCTGGGACAAAAATAACATGGGGCGATTATTAAACCCTCACTTTTAGATAAAAGTAAAAAAATTTCATGAACGTTTATAAAATCAGTTAAAAATGGTTGGAATAAAGAAGATGCAGCAATAGTTAGCTGAACAATGCTGTACTGATAATGTCATTACAGTATAAATGCTTGGAATAAAGTTGTTGTCAATCTAACTCAACAGTTAAGGTTGAGAAATAAGCTTAAAATAAGACTTGTTTCTTTCGCTAACTTCGCATTGATTTAAAATTCAAATTAGCCAAAAGGGAGTAATTTCCTGTTTCATTTATGCAAAAATAAGGTGGCAGACTGACAAAAGGATATTTTTGTCTGCATATGCAGATACAGGTGCATATAAATCACCCTTTGTCAGGGAAGGAATTCTGCAAATATGTTCAACACTTATTAAAATATCTAATAAAGCATCTCTAGAAACTCTATTTCACTGAAAATAAATTAGCAAGTGCAGATATGTCTACTGTAACCCCTTGAGTAGTCACAAGTGAAAACACCCTTGTAAATTGTTACATTCTTTTACTGATATGACTGAAATTAGTTTTATAATTGATGTTAAAGACATGAAATTGCTTTGAAGCATTAACAGACTGATCATCTAAATAAATATTAGAGCCAAGAGAGACTATGTCATTTTGTGCTCTACTTTTCTAACTGAGAATTATTCTCAGGATAATTGAAAAATTATGTAAAGAAACAAGTATTCTTGTTAATTTTAAGATGGGTAGAACAACTTATTGGGAAAATTCTATTTGCATTATCTCCAAATGTAGACAAAGCATTTATGCCAGTGTCTCCATTAACCATATGAAACACAGTCTTTACAGAAGAATTTAAGCAAATGTATTTTTCTTAGGTTCTAGTGTGCAAATACCTTGCATATGAATATGCATTATAAAGGTATAATCAAAACCTGATTATGCCAATCTCATAATTGGCATATTCTTGTTTCCAAGAGGCTAAGAGCTTCAAGCAAAACTAATCATGATACACAGAATGAGTATTTACCAAAAATTTTACCAATAAAAACTTCAGATTCTGGTGTACATATTTACAAAATCTTTAGCTGCAGCCAGCCAAGTGTCCATCTAGAAATACTGATTGTATCCTTATTATATATACTCAAACTTTTTAATATCTTCATGATTGTGATTGAAATCTTTTTCTTCTTAAAAAACCCTTAAAATTGATCGTAGTGGGCAGCCTTCCCAAATTCTGATTTTGAGATCAAGTTTGGTGAATGCTCCGTCAGTGCACCCAAAACAAGTAGAATATCAGTATATTTTGAGGAAAATCACAGGCATCAGCTCCTCAAAGGGAGAAAAAAAAGGATGAAACTACATCCTTGAAAAGTAAGAGAAAAGAAAAACAAAGCAAAGTGTTCCTCCTCACACACAGAGAAACAGCTCATAAAGACACCTACCTAGAGGCACAACGACAGCAGCTGTAGCATCTCACCTCTATCAGTCATAATCTAGAACAGTGCCACTTTCTATTAACCAAGCAATAGAGGAACTAAAATTACTTCTCCTGCTCTACGCCAGCCACTCCGGTTGCTCCAGTGCATTTTGATGACTTAATTAGGGAGACGGAGCAGCACATGTGGTTTTCTAGCCAGGTTCATCACAAAGGCCACATCATCAAAGCACAAGAGTTGTGTCTTCTACAGCTAGATTAAAAATAGGGATTTCTTCATTATGTGTCTTGCAGCTGACTGTGCCTCTTGGTTTGTCTCCATCTATTCAGACAATTAAATAAAGTGTCATGCTTTATTTATTTCTTTTTAAAGGCTAATAAAGAAGCTGTGAATTGAAGTACAGCTGGCAATCTTTTTATTTATTAAGACCTCAGTGTACACAGTGACAATCTCTGGAAGGCAAGGCACGTGCTGGGATTTTTTCCCTCTTTTTAATATATGTTCCTTTTGCAGGCACAACATTTCTCCCAACAGGAATGAGAAACCTTTGTCATCCTCTCCAGCAGGGAAAGAAGTCAGAAAAAAAAAAATCACAAAAAGACTAAAACAATTGAAAAACAAGACAAAACTAAACCTATCATACAACAGGGAAAACCTACGGTCACACAAAAAAAAGCCCACAAATGTAAAATCTAAGTACACAAATCTGAATACTTTGAAAAAGATAGGTAAACGACATAACTGTAGAAATTAACTGGCATATCAGAAAGTATTTAAAATTTGGTCACAGTACTTCAAACTAATAAAAAATAGTTATTTGCTTTTACGTCTATCAGCAAGGATGGATAACTAAAAAAATTACATGATTGTTATGTAGGTATATTAACTGAAAATATTACACAAGATTTACTACACCCTTTTCATTTCCTGATAACAAGAAATTATTATCTCTTGTGTTATTAAGTAATCTCATTTGTATAGCCATAATGGAAATTATGCATGGTAATATACCATGGAAACATTATAATATTTCCTTGGTAACAAATACATTGTATCACAACATAATGGCATCTAGCATTAGTCCATGAATATTAGGACATTTCAAAAATATTTTACAAGGAAGGATGAAATACTGCTCTGCACTTCAAAGAAAGCTGAATGCTCCATGAGGCAAGATGACTTTCCAGTCTCAAGAGTTACTGACTGATAATTGTATGTCATTATGCATATTTACAAAGGCATATGGACAGGCATACAAAAAAAAAAAAATAAAGCAGTGGTGAAATGAGATGATTTCAGGTAGTAGTTCTTTCTTTCTGAAAGAAATTTAAGGATGGCCTATGCACTTTGCAGGGATAGGAGTGAATGAAGAGGCAGATGTGAACGCAAACAGTCTTTACCAGAGCAGAGATTTCAGGGTTTTTTTAAAATTTCTTAGCTTTCTTTTTATTTACTCAGCCTAAATAAAACTCTTTCTTTGGAGGTGCCAAAATGTGAGAGGTGTTTGTTTTGGGTCTTGGTTTAGAGTTTACTTTTGCAGTTGTGAACTGCCAACAATTTCTGTCTGTTTCAAGTTAATTGGATGTGCATGATAGAAGCACATCTTTCTACCTGTTCCTTGACCCCAGCAAGGCCTAAACTCTCTGTCTGTGCTCCCTGAATCTGACCTTGACTTCCACAACCTGCAAACTTGGGGGCACTTGCAAGTGGAAGCAATACATTAAATCATCACCCCTTTCTACACGCCACTTACAGATGCATTTGTCACTGTTATATTAAATTAGGATCACAAAAATGTAATTTATGGCCAAGAGTGACATTTCATAAAACCTGTGAAAACAAAATTACCAGAGAACATGCAATGAAACACAGCATTCCTTTCCACTGCAACCGGTCAACAGAACAGATCCTTCATGATTATGCTCTCTACAGTAGAAGCTGTGTGATGGAAAGTTTAGAACATGACAAGATGAATCTGGGAGCCTGGTTGGTGAGCTGGATTTGGTTTGGCACTGGGCCCTTGACCTAGGGAAGGCTACCATCATATTGAGATGCTTTAGTGAGAGGACAGCCAGCAGTGCAAGGGGGATGGACTCCCTCCTGTTGTCATTCATGAGTGCACATGGAGGGAAAAGAAAAGAAAGAGTTCATCCAGTGCAGAATAAATTACTTCCATGAGCCTTCCAATCCAATGACTTCCCTGATTCCATGGGTGTCCCTACATCTGAGCTACTCACTTCCACTCACATCTATATCTATGTATTCAACAAAGAATAGATAAACATGATCTTCGTTTGGGCACAGATTCAAGGACAGAAATGGAAATTGCATGGAATTTGAGGACTTATTTTTAAAAATCTGACTCTCTCAAATCGTATCCTTCCTTCTTCAGAGTTAACAGTACTGTAGGATTTGCAGCTCAGATAAAGCTGCACCTTCTCAGATACAAAGTTTTTGTTTGGATCTTTTTGTTTCTGTCCGCTGCCTTATTTATCCTGTGACCTAAAAATCAAGCTTTGGAAGACTTACTGGCTCATCTCACAATAGCTACTAACATCACTTTACTTTCAAATAATACAAGTTTATGACAAAAAAGCCACAAAGCTATTTTATTTTTTAAATATGAGCTTTACTGTTGGATCACTTGCTCAAGAAAAGGTGAAAACTATCCTCAAGTACCTCCCAGTTGATGGAATTTAAATCTGTATGCACCACTCTTCAATGAGTGAGAAGATCACTTAATTTTCTTAGCTCAATGAATCTTCACTCTTTGTTTACATCTTCATGATCAGAGACTTACATGAAATTTAAGTATTCAATTCTTTTTGACTCTCAGTCTATGCCAAAAGACAGCCAATAAATAAATCATGGGTTGGTTGAGTTTGGCTGAACATTCCCCCTTTTAAACATTATTCTCAGAAAAAGACCTGCCTAACCCCAAAACTAGCTAAATTCTTCATCTGGACTATCCAATGCCTTGTTCAGTCATTGACAGATTTATTTTGAATATTTGACTGGAAAATTCATTCAGGCAATTAAAAAGTACAGAAGGTGGCCTGAATGCGTTCTACGAGACCCTGGTTTTCTTTATGAAGCAGCAAATTAAGATCTGCCAGTGCTAGGAAAGCTTTATTCAAGATACTTTCACAGGCTGCAGAAAAATTAGAAGAATGTGGAATTTCTTATCAAAATGTATCAATCAGACATACGAATCCTAAGCATTATATTCTGAGAACAACAATAATGTTACAAGTAGGTCAAAACCACAAATCTTGTTTTCCCCAGCCAGATGACAAATTTTGAGTACTAAAAAGCTAACTGTGATTTAAAAAAAACCCAAACAAACAAAAAACAAACAAAAAAAAAAACCCCAACAAAAAAACCCCAAACAATTTAGTTTCTTATGTTACTGAATTATGATTGACTTGACAAAAGCTCTAATGAGAGAGTATTCAGATTCCAAAATAATTGCCTCTTCCACTGTCTCTAAGATGCTACAGTAAGCAATCTGAATTTATGGGGGTTTCATTATGAACTATCTCCTGTTGAAAACAGGCAAACAAGGTAGGACGGTGAATTTGTTTCCTGTAGTGTTTTAGTAATAAGCCCGGTAGTATTAGGGAAAAGGAAATTTAAAATATTATTTTCTGCCCCAGGAAAACTCAAATCTGAACTGATCCTCTTCAGTAAGCTTCTATGACTGCCAAAGAGAATTGTTTATTTTATGGTTTTTTACATTTACTCCCATGAACAATTTCTCAAATTTATGTTTCATGATGTATGTTTATATATCTTATGCTATGTTATATATCTGCATCTCTTAAAGGAAACTTATTTTCACAGTTATTGTAAACCAGAGAGTTCTAGAAGGTCCTGACAAAAATTTCTCAAAAATCTGGGTTCAAAAGAGGTATTTTCCCTATCTTCCTCTCCCTAAGACCTGCAGAGAATTCTGTTGCAAAAATCTATTATAATCTATCAGGAGCAATTAAAAATTTTTATTTGTTTTCAGCAGTGCTGACAAATTTGTCATGTTTTTACAAGCCTTTCTTTGTGCTAATATCTCTGTGAAGCTCAAGGATTGCCACAAGAGAAGTGGCACCTGCTCCAGTTCAGATGGAGAGACCACCCACAACACTCACTGTTAAAGAATCGGGTTCCAAACCCAGCCACATTCAGCAGGAATGCTCCTGATTGCTCTATTAGCAGCCCAAAAACTTGTAAGCTTGCAGCTACTGATGTTGAAAAAAAAAATCAGCATAAATTATTAACATATTTTGCTGTATGTCAGATGTATAGTCTCTGTTTTTTGTTGTTTGTTTTTTTTTTTTTTTTATTTGACAATCTAGTAACTGGTAACTTTAAAACACTTTAAAGACTTAACTGAAAACACAGCTCAACATATGCATCTAAATATAATATGGCATTAATTAATGCCATGTTTTCTTAGATCAGTGCACTTTAAAATCAACTATCAGGTTTTTCAGCCTTTAAATATGCAGAGCAACTGGCAAGGAAAGAAAAAAAAAACCACATCTTTCCCAGATAATGTTCAATCTCTGATTAAATAAAGATGTGCCAAGGCAGAGATACTTTATGCCTCAGGAGACAGCCATAGTGGAATTGTGAGTGTATTTTATATGTGAATTAGAGGTGAGATGTAATGACATGAGATGAAAGGCTCAGCCATGATTTTAATAAAGGGGGGAGACAGTGCTTCCCTGTGGACCCCATATGCAAAATAGTGAGACTCAACAAGAATATATGAAAAGATTCGGCAAAAATTACAACAAATGTTTCCAAGTTATAAGACCACCATTAAAATTCATCACATTTTACTGAAGCTGAGTATTCCGGATCTGAGGGTAATCTCTAACACATTTTCTGATAACTTTAATTTTGTATGACAAACTATGTCATCAGTAAGGATAGAATAATTTCAAATTTTAGGTAAGACAGAATTTGAGACTTTGAAACCATAGTATTTCATTTTTTTAAAAGTTTCTAATAACATGCTCTAAAAATAATTCCATTTAATTTGTTATTTTAAGAGCATGTTTTTAATTGTAGTAAAATATCACAATTTACTAGTACTATGATGACAGACATTTCAGCTGCTTAGTGCCTTTAGCAATCCTCAGGAAAAGCTATTACCTATTGCTCTATTGATTTTTTAATTTTTTTTTTTATGGCTACAGCAGAATTCTAAAGAATCATTATTTCATTTTCCCTCATTAAATTAAGGAGAAAGTTTGAGATTTTTCACAGTTCTCTGTCTATCTCTACATTGAAAAAAAATTAAAAGAGACATGCCTTTGTAAGGAATAGACATGAAAAGAGCAAAATGAATGGGATGAACTGCTTAAAGCAGAAAAAAAATAATCCTGCTTTATTTGATCTTTTGTGATAATCACATTCCTGGCACCCTGCCAGCAAGGCTCAGCATGCTGATGTCTGGCCAAGTACAGTAATCTCTTGGTTCAAGTCTGAGGGCTGTGATGAAAATTACAAAGCAGGGACGAAAATCAAAATGCCACCTGTGATTTTATTCTGAAACTAATTTCACGGGAAAAGTAATACAATGAAAACAGTTATTTTAGTAAAGGCTACAAGACTACGGCTAAATTGAAACCAATGCAAGTGGATGGAGGTAGCTATCATGCAAATACATTTGGATTTGCAGGTATTCCTTTTAAAATGAGCAGTAGATGTCTTTGTGACAGGTAAATTGCTTTGAGATTATGTTTGAAGTCCAAGGTCAAACTTTTAAAATGGTAATTTTAACTTACATCTTCCTTTATTCTGGAGTCTTTCTGCATTTGAAACCAACAAAACCACGAAAAAAAAAAACCCAATTCATTTCTATATTTTATTTTCTGTGAACCATCGTTCAATACAGTCGAACAAATCCTTGAGGAAACATTTTTCCTTTTTCTTTTCATTCAGTTGTCTATATTTGAGCTAGTTGCCCAGAGATATGGGGAAGAGAATGGTATAGCCACAAAATTCTGCATTCACAATGTATTCAAATCAGAATTTCAGCCAGTAAAGTCTTCTAACTTATTATTCAGATTGAAAGCAGAAAAACAAACCAGTAAAAACCGGCATGCCACTTTTTTTCTACATAGTTATTGTGTTTTCCTGAAAGATTGTACATCATTAGCAGAACTGAGCAAAGTTTGTTTAGATTTTTCTTTATAGACAATGAAAAATTATTCAGAATTACTTGGAAGTTGCATTTAGAGATGTATTCTTAAACAAAAACTCAATACGACAGAACATTTTGTTTCCTTTGTATTACTAGAACAAAAATCCACTATTTGCTGATGTGATACATGCTCCCTATTTTACCATCACCCTCTTTATAAAGTTGGACAGCATCTTGCCATTTTTATACACAATACTCCTTTCTGCACTGGCAAGAATTAGCATATGCAAGCACCAGAACAATCCCTGATCTCTGGGCCTCACTGAAACACAGCATTTCAGCATTCCCCAGCTGATATTTTGCTCTTTCTTCAGGAAGTTTCTCTATAGATTTCCAATTCTCTTTGATAATCAAGTCTGTTTCTGCACTCTCTATCCTCTCCCACAGACCATGCTAATCAAAGGAATGCCTTAATAGCCACCTTGACATTGTCATTCTTATATTTTCATGCCACTCCTTTTCTGTATTTTCCTTTGCAGTCAAAAAACCCCAATCATTGCAGCACAGACAATACAATTAAATTACCAAATTCTGTGTTACATGTGCAGATACACTTACAACTTTCTTAACTCCACACACACACACATTTTAACACCCAGAGAGAATTCTGGTGTACTCATGCACACACTCACATGGACAGCAAAAAAAGGTGAACAATTATGTTTAAATAAGAGGTACCTACCTGGAATGAGCTGACCCAGTAACTGCTGGCATCTGGAAAGGCTGAATACAGCTACTACAGCCAGAAAAGGATAATGTTTCCATTTCATGATGTGTCCCTCCTTGCATTACACCAGCTTGGCAGCACCAACGTAAATGTCACCTGCAACACACCATGGAAATAAGAACAGAAGGATTAATGAAAAATTGAGATACTTCCAAGTATTTCTGTCCAGAGTAATTCTATGAAGAATGCTGGTTTCAGTACAGCTTTAGCTATTAAAATGATGTTAAATTATCTAACAGTTAGGCAGTTGAAAACCACAACCAGAGTATTAGTTATCCTTGCAGAGCAGACAACTCCAAACCAGATGTTTTAAAGGGAGACATGAGGATCCCCATAGTGCACATATGTATTTTAAAGGACTGAATATTGTTTGGTTAAAGAAATTGCTCACTTCAGCAAGATAATTAAGTACATATTTAACCCATCTCAGTACAAGGAAATACTCAAACCTTTGCATAAGTTGAAAACACATTTAGGTTATTCAACTTACTACGAAAGCAGGATTAAAACTTCACTTTGGTCTTCTCATGAAATTATGTTTTTCTGAATGAGGATTAGGGATAATTTTACCCAGTAATAACTTGAACAGTTAAGACAATTTTCTGGTGAGTTTCTAAGTTCTTAAGGGCAGAAAACGTTCATCCAGCAATAAATAATTATGTAAGACCTTGATAACTTTACAACTATACTTATTTCACTCCCCTTGTCCTCCTTGTAGTTAATGTAACCTCAGAGATGACCAGTTTGGATGATGAATCCTATATTATCTAAATGCCAGCAGACAAAATTGTAAGAGTGAAGAAAACTACAGTGACACCAGTCACTTGTTCATTCTGTTGGGACAGAGGAGTTTCATCTGTAAACCTAATACATATTTAATGACTACAGATTGAAGAGTTGCATGACTACTGGGAGCATTCAGTGACACCTGACACTTTTGGATGCTCAAAAATGCATAAATAAGTTTAATATGAACGGATGCAATCTCCTATACATGTTGCATTTTAAATTTTCTTTTTGTGTTGTACCCGTGCCTCTACTCTTAGCAACTAGAAATAATAATAATAATAAATTTCCTATTATAATTACCTGTATCTTAAAAATATTATGCTTCTTTGGTTTTTTTCTCATTTCAACCATTTTCTCACACTGCACACAAAAGCTCCAAGTTCCTTCCATTCTCATTCTTTTAATTTCCCCTATCACTCATATGGCTGCTCTTCTGTTGCAAACAGCCTGACAGCTCTTAATGGCAGAGTTAACAGCAATTAATGGCCAAGGTGTTACATGCTGCTCTGAACGTTATTCATGGTATGACTCCAAGACTGAAATGAGGATTTGCAGGCTCAGGCCCTTAGAATATCCATCTCTTTCTCTGTACAGTAACACAGGGTTACTGTATAAAACTATTTACTACTGTGGTTTCAGACCCTCATTGTTTGTTCACCTTTGCTTTCTCTTGTGAACACAAGACAATGTTGTTTCCAACACAAAGCTGAGGAGGCAGCCCTTTGATTTTGCTTCTTCAAACAAAACCAGAAAAATGACACTTTCACTTCAAGATTTATTTTGTCATTATAATGTGAGGTGAATGAGAAGAAGAGAGAAGAGGTGCTTCAGGTGTCTGAGCAGAATCCCCTGCATACCACGCAGAGGATTATGCTAAAGAGCAGGTATCCATGCTGCAACCCATGGAGGGAACCAGGTGAATGTTCCCTGGAGAAAGCTGCAGTCCATGCAGGAACAGGCTTATCCCGAATGACTACAATCCATGGGAACTAACTATTCTGGAGCAGAGGGGCAATATGAGCAGGAAGAAGGAAAGGCATTGAGAAGCTCTTATGAACAGACCACAATCTCCAATTCTCCACCCCCCTGCATCACTCCAGAGAAAGGTGGGGTAGCAAAGGTAGACGAGTTGAGGATGAAGAGATGGAGTTAAGCCTAGGAAAAACAAAATGGGTGGGAGAGGGAGAGTTTTAAGTTTTTGTCTTTTTTTCTCACCCCTCAGCTCTGTTTGAATCGAAAATAAATTTTGATCTTTAGCCAAGGTCAACTGACTCCAACCACAAAGATGCAGGGAAGAGATGGATCCCAGGAACATTACTGATGGCATTCACCCTGTCTGTGAAGGTATGTCATGCATGAATCCAACATTTCGTCTTTCCATACCTCTCTCTTGCATTTACTTAACTGGTAGACTATGAGGTTTTTTTGATCTCTGTATGTTATAGAGCTCCACAGGGAACTCTGACCATGAGGGCTTGGCTGTTTATTTAAAAGGTTTTCCACTCTCTTTTTCTGCTTACAGGCTGACGTTTGAAATACAATATTTCATTCTAAACCCATCCCTGTGTAATTAAAAATATTACTCTTACAGAAAATTTTAGTCAAGACAGCTTTCATGAAGTAAAATAATTTTAATATAAAAACAACATGTTTTAACCTACAGTTTAGAAACAAATCCTGTAGGTATTCCTTGAAAACAATCCTGAATAGGAGGCTAATTCTCTTTCTTTGGGGTGAAGAGCTTCTGAAAGAGTAGCCCTGATCACAGGAAAGAGAAAGTAGAAAGAGTTGTCATCAGAATGGTTTTCAGATAGAAGCTGAGTCCAGCAAAGGAGAAACAAGATCTTTCTTTTCATCATCTACTGCCACAGTGGCACAATTCTTGGACTACACAACAATGGAAGAAATACTCAGAAATATACTGCAGCCAAAGGGACTCAGGTACAATTCTCTGCAATTAGTTTTTCAGTGTCTGACCTACAAAACTAATAGTGCAGGATAAGGACTGGCAGTAATTAGATGTTGCCAGTGACAGGAGAAGGATGCACTCACCCCAGACACTTCAGCTGGCCTGAGACCTCACCTCACTCTGCATCAAATGGCCACAGACCTTCACCAGAATGTGCGAGAAAAGATTCAGATCCAATGCCCTGTCCAGAGTGCACAATGAAGATAAACACTGGCTTCTCTATGACATTACAATCATTAAAGAATCGATGGCAAATTAAACTGCACAAGCCCAGAGGGGAAAGAAGTAGCATGGTAAATGCAAGGAAAAGGTCCAATCAATTATTTTCTTCCACTTCCAAAGTCTAGTGCTATTTATCACTACAGCCAGTGCAGAAGCAAAGACACAGACAAGATCAAACCAATGCTGGTTGTATTCTCATGTCTTTAGGGGCTTACGGTTCTTTTTAATAAAAATTGATAACTATTGATGCTTCTCTAAGGTAACCAGCTTCCTAAAACTAGATTTTGATGGGGTCTTGAGTAGAAAGAATGGACACAAAAGTCACATAATTAAGATCTTAACTTGTAAAAATAACTTCCCTTTATATATATATAAAATATATGCACTTTGGTAAATATTATGCTAAAGAATATTGCTAGTCTACAGAATGAGACAGAATTTTGATTTGCCATTTTGATTTACCCAACCACTTAGGAGTGAACTAGCAAAATCTCACCAAAAGAAAGGGGGGAAAAAATAGAAAATATTCCATTTGAAGCAAGGTTAACTATTTTTGGAAGTGGGATTTTTTAAAGCTTGTCATGCCTTGCTAGACCTGGTGGTAGTGGATGGTCCTTCCCAGACTTTCAATCCCCATCGCTGTTAGTCAGACACACAGTTATTTGGCCATCTCTGTTTAGACGGACACTACTTCTGAACTTCCTCCTCCTGTGCCTTACCATCAGGACAGTTATATATCATGGAAATTTAGAACTTCTCTCTGCTGTTTTAAACATTCTGTCTATGTTAAAGTAAATTCATTTAAAGTTCCAGAAGGAAGCTCTATATGGTCTCAACTGTTTCCATTTAGGAGCAAAAATGACAGGGAGTTGATGAACTAGAAGGAAAAGTCTGAAGAGCTCCTTTTTTTGCTATAAAGTAAATCTACTGTACCAAGATCAAAGAAGCTCAAAAAACATAAATCTACTTAAACCAGAGTAGTCATCAGTATAAGATATCTATGGATGTGGACTGTCATCCTTTCAGTGATGATTTCAGCAGACATTCACAAAGCTCACCTTATTTAATCTTTCAGTACTCTCAGGCATTTTCTTGTTTAGAACCAATTGTTAACAATTGGTTTTAACAGTTATGATGCAAGATTTGCATTTTACTTACTTTAAGGTGAGGTTTGCTTGCTTTTTTAATGAAGTGAGAAGCCCAAGAGTAAAATATTTATTGTTATTAATAATAGCAATGTATTGAATGTGCTCAATTTACATTTCTAGGCTAGCAGGTGACAAACTTATACGTAAAACAGTCTTACCCAGATTCTCACTTGGTTTCTGTATGGTTTTTTACTGCCTAAGCAGTACCATAGGAATAGTTCATCTACGATAATTAAAATTAAAAATAAACTCTGTCCATGCTCATCCCCTCGTACTTAAGCTCAGTCTGAGGCATCAGACATATGACAAAAAAATCAGTTTTTCTGCCACCAGTCTTGGTCTCAAACAATTTCTCTACCAGAAGCTCTGCTAATCTCTAATGTTTCCTTCATGCCTGACCATACAAACTGAGGTTAATCTTGATTAAAAGACAGCTTGAACAAAGAAGATTTCCTCAGGGAGGAGTATGTCAGTGAGACAGTGAGTAACAGAAAAGGGTTTCTGTTTAAGGAAGCAATAAATTTATAAAGTAATATAAATGTGCAATGTAAGATATGAAACATGAAGTGGAGTGTTAAGGAATGTAAATAGAATGAAAAGAAAATATACTATGAATTGTATTATCTGTATCTAGGTTTTTAAAAAATGATTCTGCAGGTGCTTTAGAAGCAATTTTATATTTTTTTTTTTCAGAAACACGCATATGCATGTGACACAAAAGATAAAAAGGATAGGTCAGGTAGGGCTCTTCCCTTCAAGGAGTGGATGCTTATTACTCAGCAGAATCAGAATAAAAACAAACTTCCCAAGCAATCAATTCTAAGAGATTCCCCACGGCTCCAAATTCTCCACTGGGTGTGTCGTGTTCTTGCCCACACCACTGCCATTCACACTGTGGCTGCCCTGCATAGCAAAGAGGAGCTGGTATCCATTCCTTATTGGGTGACACTTGGTAAAAATCAGCTCAATTAAAAGACTAAACACAAAATGAAAAAGTTGCCACATGGGGGGTTTTCTTTAGTTTTCAGACAGGAATTGAGAACACTGGAGAAAAAGTAACAGTGCTCTGCAGACTCCTGCCCCGCTTGACCCCTGGAGTGCTGGTCTCTCTCAAGGACTCAAATTCAGGTACCAAGTGCCTCCTGCTCTGCTCTGTCAGCAGCAGTAGAGGCAGTGTCTGAGCATGCAGGGAAAGCAAAGCCCACCTGGAAGTCAGTCTGACAAGGTACATAAAGGGCAGCAAGAGGGGCTCCTACAAGTACATAAACAGCAGGAGAAAGACTAGGGAGATGAGGTGGGGGACATGGAGACAAAGGACATGAAAAAGGCTGAGGTAATTGATGCCTTCTTTTATCTCAGTTTTGTTGGAAATACCAGACTTCAGGAATCCCAGGGCCCTAGAACCAGAGGAAAAGTCTGAATTAAGGAATATTTGCTCTCAGTGTGGAGGTTGATCAGGTTAGGAAGAACTTGAACCACCTGGACACACACAAACAAGTTCCTTGGACCTGACAGATGCACAGGAGAGACTCATGAGAACTGGAAGAAAACAAGTGCTGCCCGTATATTCAGGATTAAGGATTCAGGAAAGAGCAGGCCTCTTAGCCTCATCTCAAACACTAAGGTAGGGAAGAATTAACTCATTCTGGAGACCATCTCTCTATGCATGGAAGGATGAGAAGGTGATCAGTAGTCAGCATGGTTTTATAAAGAAAAAAAACCCCATATTTAACCAACCTAAAAGCTTCCTGTGATGAGATGATTGGCCTGGTAGATAAGGGGAGACTCAGTAGGTATTGTTTGTCTTGACTATAAGAAGGTCTTTGATACTTTATTCCATAAAATCCTCATAAAGAAGATGATGAGGTAGAAACTAGATCAGCAGAGGACTGAAAACTGCCTGAACTGTTGGGTTTGAAGGATTGTTGTCAGCATTACCAAGTCCAGCTGTACATCCAGTCCCTTGAAGTACATCCCAGGGGCTGCTACTGGGTCCAACACTGTTTAATACCTTTACCTGGACAATAAGACTGAGTACACCCTCAGCAAGTTTGAAGGTGACATAAAACTGGGAAGTGGAGAATGGTTGTACCACTACCCAGAGGGACCTCTGCAGGTTGGAAAAATCTCATGCAATTCAAACAGTAATCCCAAATCCTGCACTGAGTGAGGAATAATCTAAGGGACCAGCTTAGAGGGCAGCTGGCTGGAAAGCAGCTCTGCCAAGAAGGGCTCAGTGCTCCTCCTGGACAAAAAGTTGAGTAGCAATGTGTTCTTGCAGAAAAGAAGGCCAAAGTTAACCTTGACTAGTCTGAGAAAGCATTGACAGCAAGTAGGAGGAAGGGTTCCTTCTTCTCCCTCTCCTAAGCAGAGGTGAGGACACACCTGGGGTGATTTGCCAGCATTGGCATCCCCAGTACAAGACTGACAGTGGAGAAAATTCAGCAGAGGGGCCCAGAAATGATTAAGAGTTAGGAACATCTGTCATTTGGGAAGAGGCTGGGACTGCTCAGTCAGCAGTAGATCCAGGGAATCTGATCCATGTGAATAAATCCTTGCTGTGATAGAATGACAAAGAAAGAGCCAAGCTCTTGGCAGTGGTGGCCATTGACAGGGTTAAAAGCACAAGTTGAAACAGATATAAGAAAAAGAACTTTTCTTCTGCAAGAGTGAATGCACAGTGGAACAGGCAGCCCAAATAACTGTGGTTACTCCATCCTTAGATGCAAAACCTGATAAGATACAGTCCCAAGCAATTAAATTATCCTCTCCCTACCTCATTTTTGATTATCCTGCTTCTATTGCATCAAAATCAGCAACCCATACTCTGTTTTGGGAAATAGAATATTATAGAATGTCTAGCACAGAATGAAGAAAGGCTTTCTCACTGAAAATTGGTCAGAAAATGCTTACAAGCTGTAGTGCAGGGTGGCTAGAAAAGCTGTCAGCATCAAATGGTCCTGGAGCAGAGGCAGACTGAATGAAGATAGAATGCTGGGATGTTCTTTAGGGCTTAAAAAAATTTAAAATAATATGAATACAAACATCACTTATTCTGTGAAAAGTCCTCAATTCACGGTCAATAAATAGAAAGTTGAGGAGGTTTGTGATGACATTTTTAGGGGAATAACCTTATGATCCCACAGGGAAACAGAACAAGGAGACAGATGAACATTTAAATATGCTGTGCAACATTGTAAGCTATGGCCTTTCATCACTGTGATAGCTGTGTTCAGGTTGATTATTCCCCTGGAATGCAAAAATCAATTCTAACTTGCAGACTATTATTTCGCACAGATCCTCAGTATTGCAGATTTTGTTCTCTGTTTTATATTCGGTCACTCTCAGGGGAGCGATCAGAGGCCAAAAGGTAATTGGTAACAGTCATCAGTGAATTCACTGAACAAAACTTTCCTCAAATCCAGAAAGTGATTTCATTCTGCTAATTAGCCTTTTTTCTTTTTTTTTCTGGAAACTGCTGATATAGCTAAAAGCTGGGGGAAGACAGGGGACAAGTGAAGATTATGTGTGTCAGCACTCTCCATAAGTATTCAAGAGAGGGAGAAGGAAAGACATCAAGGTCTTATCTAAGGGTTTTACAGCACAGAGTAGTCTGTGTGTGCACAGGGGTTCCTGAGTGAGAGGAAGAGGTGATGTGGCTTCAGAGATCTGATAAAATTTGCTTCAAACCTAGAGGAAGTTGACACTTTGGGTTGTTCTTTCCAATAGTAACCAGGCAGCCTCACAAAATTCATGCTCAAGGAACACAGAATTTCTCTATAATTAAAATAAGTCTGCCAAAGGAACAGAACTAGCACCACCAGCAGCTTCAGCTGACTTGCTCCATGCAACTCTAAAACACAAGACTTTTGAAAAAGCTATTTGGGGTTGTTTTTAATGCAGTTTCATATTTTTTCAAAATTTTATCCCCTGTAATCAGCCTGGGTCTCCTTTTTTGCATAATTAGGCACGATCTATTAATAAGGACAAGCAAGCAAATGGGAAACAAATCCTGTAGTAACTAACAGCACTACAGAAAAGCCTATGAGAAAATTAATGGAATTCAGACTTGGATTTGCATGTGGGACCGTATTCAAAATATAAAGCAGGGAGGGGAAAGTAAAAGTGGACAAATCTTGGTTAGCAGCTGGGTCACTAACTGAGGCAAGGTATCTGCAAAGAAATTTCAGATAGTCATGAGAATAAAAAGGACAACAAAATTAGTTAATTATCCCTAAGGGTGCTATCTTTAAAATTCCTCTTGTTTTAGTGAGATTTTTCCTTTTCTGTGATTCAACATCCAGGAAATAAAACTTCAACATGATTTTGAACTCAAATTGCAAGACTGCCAAACATCACATTCTTGTGTTATACCTACTCAGAAGAAAGCAACATGTATGATGTGAAATAATTTTCTCATCATTTCTCAAGCCTGTGAGTTTCTCAGTTCAGGAGTCTCTTTCTTCCTAGTATTCAGTAGGAAAGCGGTGGTTTACTCCTATTAGATCAGATAATTCCACCTTTCCATTCTAGAAATTCATCTTGCACATAAGTGGTGTAAGAATTAAGTACCTCCAGCTCAAACTTAAATAGGTTCCTTCAAGGAGGTTTGAACTTCTTGAAAGAAGTTCTATCTTTTGAAAATAATCTAAATGTATGAGAAATTCAGTAACAGTGTAATGAGGCCTGTGTTTTCCAAGAGAAAAATTTTAAAACCTGGCAAAATTTTTAAAAATTTTATGCACAACCGAGGACTGATCTGAATAAAGCAAAACCTCTCACAACTTGCATTACTGATGCACTATCTCCCTTTGTCCTTTGGCAAATTAAACAAAAGACTCATGTCTCAGCTACCAAGACTTCCAAGAGAGTGTTTGGGAACTTTGTTCTCTAGAACTATAAACTCATCACTTTTTAACAGGAAAAAAAAATTAGTAATGCCTTGATATAATTACTAGTATCTTGATTTGTAAGAAACACTGACAGTTCTCAAACACTATTAACTAATGGATATTTGAAGAAGTGGCTGTTGTCAAAAGTGCTTCCAAGTAGAGTCACGCTGGAAAAGAAAGATAGAAAGAAAATCCAGTGTCTGAAAGGTTTAAAAAAACCCCAGCCAAACAACCCCAAACCATTCCTGCACTTTGACTCCTCTGTTATACCAGATGTAAAAAAGAAAGGGTTTTTCAAAGGCATTAAGCTTTAAACATTCACAGTATCTTTGAATGTCCTCAGCAGCACGAGAAAAGAGGGATTCAATTTTCAGAGATAATTGTGTCAGATAACTGTATCATCCCTTTTCAGAAACAATCTGATAAATACCTAATTACCAGCCAAGTGATTTCAGAGCCACACAGCTGGGCCTGAGAAAAGGCTACAGGGAATGACAAGGTCTCCTAAAGCCATCGAGAGCAAGAGGCATTTGGTTTGTGAATTACTTCATTTATTCAGCTGATAAAATGTATAGAAAGTCCCCAGAGAAAACAAAATATTCATAAAATGTTGAAATAATAAATAGAGCCAATATTTAGCCAGAGAGGTAAAATATTTTCAAATAACACAGAATTGCATATTACAGAACAATTACATTCCAAAATCCACAGTGGAAATTAGAGTCCCTAAAAGCAGTCATTTTTTTCCAGAAAGCATTTGTACACTACTCAGACTAACCTTGTCTTTTCTTGATACTGCTGTATAACAGGAAAATTGCTTTACAGTAAATTTATATTGCAATTTTGTTGCAAAGTGGAAAAATATTCTGATTTTAAACAATTATAGTCCTCACTGTCAAACAAGAAAGAATTTATAAATTTTCACCAATGTTTAAGAACTCTCTCATTCTTCTTAAAAAAACCTAGTAATACAGTAATCCTTTCTGAAAATACCAAGTTTCTTCACTTTCAAGTTATCTCCACCAATTAAAAAATCCCACAGGTATTTCATGTAGTACCTCAGATTTCAATGAATCTTTTGAAAATCTACATTGTAGAAGCCAATCTTGTAATCCTGCTGAATTCTCCCCCCACAGCTACATCTGAGAAAAGAGATCTGAGTGCAAATAACAGAGTGTGAAGAAACATCCAAACTGCTCTTCAACATACAGTGAAATCTTTGTGTTTATCTATTTTCCAAAATTCTTAGGCTTCTATCGAGGCAGAACAGGGACATTAAATGCCTTCTCAAAAATAAGCTTTGTGAAGCTAAAAAAAAAAAAAAAAAAAAAAAAAAAAAAGGAATTCTAGACAAAAAACCCCCACCAGGGTCTGTTTTCTACCGCAAAGCTGTGAAGCAATATATGAAGAAATGAAGAAATAAGCATTTCAGGACTGTGAGCTGCAGCTTCTGCAGCAAAAGGCTTGCTGGAATTATTTTTCACTTGAGATTCAACTTTGAAGGAGAGAAAAATAGCTTGGCTTTTGCCCTTAGTAAGAACAAGAGCAATTAGAAAGGATTTCCTCAACCTGCCTCACCAACATGCCTTCTCAGAGACAGAAATGCACATCAGGATTCAAGGAATATCCAGCTCTCCCCTACAGCACACTCATTCTTCGGGAGTCGCTGGTAAAGGTGAAGCTTAAACAATGCAAGGACTTTCAACCTTGTCTGCTTCTTGGTTAAAGAGACTTCTGTGAAATGTTAACCCCTTAGGGGAAAGGAAGAAGATGCCACCTTTCATGAAGCTACTGGAGGAGTGTCAGGACCCCTTTGAAACCGAGACTGATCTGATAAGGTCGTTATGGTTGTTAATAGCAACTCCTTCCTCTGCTTCCTTGGAAGAGACTGTGGCATTAAGTGGCAGCTCAGGGCAGCCAGCAGCCGAGCTGTCATTGCAGAGCTGTGACTCTGAAAGCCCCATCCTGTCCACATGTAGCAGACAAAAGAGCTTCTCCCTGTAAGTGAGGAGTATTAATACCTCTTATTGTTTCTGGAACCGAAGTCGGTAGCTTTTTGTTATGCCTCATACTTAAAGCAGATTTGGCCAGCTCACTGATTTTGTTTCTCACTGGCTTTTAAACAAGGTGTCCAGAGAAACAAAAATATTCAAAGTAATTGCATTTCTACAGCTCCTGAGACTGTAAATCTTTGGGTCAAAGGTAAAAATGCTAAATGTCACAACTCACAGCCCCAGGAGGAATGCAAGGAGGATGTAACCCCTCTTCTATCTGGCTAATGGGCTCATGCAAAATTCCACACTATCTGCAGGGCAGAAAGATGCAGAGCAGTGCAGTGGTGGACCTAAAGTACACGGGAGGGAATGAAAACAGATGTGGGATTATTTCAAAGGGAAAGTTTGGTGAATGCAGGAATCCTTCAGATCACTGCGATCTTGCTATTTTTGTTTCAAACTCTTTGAGAAGAGGCTATGAGGCAGTGAGACCATAGACCACATACAAGAAAATGCTATTCTATAAACCTTAATAATCCCTCGAAGATGCTTTTTGAAAGGAATTTGTTTAGCATATGTGCTGTCAACAACCCATGAAAGGTCAAGGTATCACCAGCAAGCTTCTCCCAATAAGGGACTTCCTGTAGGAAGAAGTAGGAGGAAAGAAAATCTGAGGCAACACCTGAAAACTCATTTTTAGTATGTCTATGGAATCTCAAACAAAACTTATTTAAAAGCTGCACTAAATTTGATGAAGAGCAGGATGTGCAAAAGAAGCTTCCTTCATAATCTAAACAGTAATTTGGAAATGAAAATCACTCCTAAAAAGAATGTCACCCTCCTTTTCGCCCCACCCCTCTTCCTCTTTATTTTTTTCCTTTTAAAAAAAGTCCTTTACAGCATATTTTTAGTCATCTCAGGGTCTATTGACTCATAAGCTCTGGTTCATAATTTAAGGGCTGAAGTTATCTGTCACAGAGTTAACAGCAGAAGAAAAGTCAAATGTCTAGACTGAGCATTCTGACCCTGGACAATTTCCCTTCGTGAGGGTGCTTCCAGATCATCAGTTCTCTCTGTTAGAAAGACAAAAGCTGTCAGTGTTCATCAGTATATGAAATGCAGTAAACAACAGGGTGCTTTTAAAATTTTGTTTTTAAGTGTAACAGTAAAAAAGTAAATGAAAAGGGTAAAGCTGAAAACACCGCTACCAGGAAAGCACAACAGATATAGAAGAGAAAATGAAGGACTTATGTCTTAAAAAGGCTACTGTTGTGGGTTGATAAAGAATGTGCTTTTTTCCTTCCAGGACCTTGCAACGAGGTTGCAGGACCTAGAAATGAGACAAGGACCTATCGGAGGTCAGTTTTTCTGATTGGCATGAGGTTTGACCACTCAGGAAACAAAATGCGACTTTTTTTTGGCAATACCCATATAAAAACCTCATCCTGGCTTCCAGCCAGTCTCTTCCTTTTCCGCTTGGCCATGCGGTGACATCGTGCTGTGGCCGGGGTGGGCCAGGTCCTGCTTCCCCCTGGGCCATCTGAGCCCCTTTTCCCCGGGCTGCCGACAGGGAGAGGGGAGGAAAAGGCCTGGGAGCACCCCTAAAAATTGAGACTGAGGGGTGGTAAGAATGAAGCATCCATCAGTCTCCTTACCACCTGAGATCCTGGCTGCTGTTCCTGAGCTTTGAGAGCTTTGCAGCTCCTGCTCAGCAGAGACCACTTGACCACAACAGGCCCGGGCAGGCTTTAACTCTTTCTTGACACAGATAAAGACTTTTTCTTAACCTTCCTCTGAGATGAAAGAGAAAGCCAAAGAAGAACATGTAAAAGGACAATATGAAGATAGATCTAAGTCAGTAAATGAAGAGTGATTTTTTAAATGGGAGAGATGACAAGTTGCCTGAGTTTCAGGCTGAAATCTACAAGTTTTAGTAACAGACTGTGATTCCTTTAAACTATGGACAATACACATTGGGGAGACGATCTGTGGATTTTAAAGCAAAGGTATCTGTGATTTAGTGTGTGAATATTGGACTAAGAGTTGTGATTTTGTGATCCCATGAGAGGCTTGAATGGAGAGAGATGAGAAGCCCTTGGCAAGCCAATAAGTGAAGAAACATCTCTGCTCTCTGGGATAAGGGACTCTTTGCCTCTGAGGTTCTTTGGGATTTTTTGGGTTTTTTTTCAGATACCTCCCCAATCTGGGAGTCTATGACCCATATGCGTGGTCATGAGAAAGGCAACGTGGGTATGGGAGTTTCCACAATTGCAGAATGTCCTGGGCAGGCTGTTGTTGTGTGAGTTAGAGCCACAAGCAGACTGTTTTCTCTTGTGGAAAGTTACTAAAATAGAGGAGAGACTTCTCTCTCTCAAACACTGAATAAATGACTATTTTACAAGTGGTACTGACCTAGAATTTTGAGGTTTGCCTCTTTACACTGTTTGTAGAAATTGAACATTTTGTAAGGAAGGGAGGGGTTTTGAAAGTTTTCATCTTTTTTTTTTCTTCTCTTCTTTTAATGTGTTTGTTAATAAACTATTTGTTTTGCTTTTAAGTTGAGCCTGTTTTTCTTTTCCTCCCAAAAATCCTATCTCACATTTGGTAAACAAAATTCAGCGAATGTGAAACTATCACAGCTACCCAAACTTATAAAGTCTGTGCAAAACTTGAAATAACCTTTATATACAAGGACAGACACCCATATTTGTCTCAAAACCAAATTCTAGACTTTCAGCTATTCAAATAGCAAAGCAAATGAAAATTTCATACATATTTTCTCTGATCAATCCACTTTATCTCAATGAAGACAGTCAAAGAAAAGGGATTTTATCAGAGTATATATAATATACTACAAGTTCAGATAAACTGGCTATTATTTTGACTGTTCTGCAGTTCCTAGCATGGATCCCCAGGCATTTTGCATCTGTCAAATGTACAATCAGATGCTCACACATGTATCACGCTCCCTGTAAGTACAAGGAACACCAGCTATAAACGTATTTTAAAAGTTATGGATGTGCCTGACACAACTGGTGTGACCTTTCCTGATGGAGGAACTGCTGTATAATCAGTCTCATGTGAGCAAGAAAATACAACAACACCTTGAATCACTGAATTCAGTCACATCAGCAGGAATTTGAAAACACAGACCAAGCAACTAAACAATATCAGCTCCTAAACCTTCAGAAGCTAAATGAGTTGAAGCTCCAGGTTTCTCAAGCTTGACAGAAAAAGCCAATTGGAAACATACAGAGGTGGACAACTCATTTCCTAGCAGTAAACCATAATTATAACCTTTAATGGATGAATAACTAGTTCGAGGTAGAAAAAACAACTGAATCCTCAGGAACTGTGTGTTCATGACCTAAAAATCAGCTGTATTTGTACATATTTTATTTAAACTATTTTTTTTTGTGGTCTGGGACCACTAGAGGAGTAGGTATTGTGAGATTGTAGTTTTAAAAAAGCGCAAAGAGTAGTTCAAGAGGAGTATCACTGTCTTTGAGTTTAGAAAATTCTATACTTTTTTCCACTGAAGTGACTGTCTCTTTGAAAATACCTGAAATAAAGTGGCTTTCATCTTCTAACAAGCCTTGTGCTACTAGAAATAAGATGCCAATGGAACAAGAGAACAACATCATACGCTTTATCTCTGAACTGGAAACTGTAGCAAAGAATGCTAATTTGATATTAAACAAAATTATATATGTGTTCATTAGTCCTACTGGCACTCTTGGAAGGCAATATTGTTTTTCTAGTAGTCAAAGAAAGGCAACATTAACTTAACTCAGCAGAAGAAAGTCACTGTAAAAAATGACTTGAGATATTTTTACCTCACTCACCCCTATTTAAAATAAGAATTTCATTCTAATATTTCCATTGCCTTGGCTTTGCAACACCCACACATTCCCTCCTTTCCTTTCAAGTAAGTCCATGTAGAAGGGTGCTTTGCTGCACACTAATGCTGCCACCAGTGAGAGGGCAATGGGTTAGACTTTCACATGGCTGCAGTGTAAATTTCCTCACATTTTGAGCATATGAGTTATCATACAGTCAGATGAACTAATTGGTATTGATGAAGAGGTTCATAACATGCCTCAAAGTCACATCCCTAGCACACATTAAACTGATTCAGAGCTACCCTTCTCCAGTTATTCTCCTCTTAGTGAACGGAAAATAAATTCATTTTAAATACTTGCTCTCATCTGTGCCAGCCTGTGTCACAACCATTCATTTCCATTCATCTCCTGATAAATGGATACTTAATTTGTTTTCAGCCTGCCTTGGAGATCTCCAGTATGTATTGGCAGACAAAAAGCAAATGTGTTGAATGCCACAAGAAAGATGTTCTGTAGAGTACAAAGCCTTCCTGAACTTTGTTACTAACTAGAAAAAAGTATAAAGTATATTAATAATATTTTCCCAGAGAAATTAGTATTCAATAGCACACTTGTATATACTTGTAGAATAAAAGTGTATCTTGCACAGCAAGCACTTAAATTGAAATCTCTAACAATATATGACCACATTAATAAATTCATACCAGTAAAGGTTTTTTAACCACAAACTAATTCAAGAATTCTTGTACCTGAAAAAAAAATATTCCCTGGTACTCTTGTCATTTCTTTTATGTCACCCTGTGTCCATGCTTTTACTTGTGTCTTTTTCACAGATAGCAGCATCACATCTCTTGGTCAAACTTTGCTGACTGAGCTTTTACTGACATAATTTCCATGGGATAATCTGCTTCTAGGCATGAAATCTACAATTATCCTGGTCTTTGCACAACAGTTTATATCTTTTGTTTATAAACAGTTCCTCCCCTCAATAACAACTTCAATAACTCAGTTTTTCCCTCCCAGCTGAGGTAATGTTGCCATGAAAAACTGTTTCTCAGTTCCTCAAATATCTCCCAGTTCCACAAAAGCTCAACTTGTTCGGAGTACTCAAATAGCTCAAGAGCCATGACCTGAAGTGCCAGCAGACGACAAATCAAAGTCTCATTTTCATAGGATGAACACTACCTCTCCTGGCATTTAAAGTTCTTGTGAAGATTGTCTTTGATGAAACAACAAAGTTAAATCGAAGCCAGGGAGAAAAAACATGCTAAAGTACATTGTTATACTTGCCAGTGGGCCAACAAAGATACACAGTGGGACACACCCTAATGTGTATTTTGGAAGAAAACACCTTCATCAGGACACTGGGAAAAAATTTGTTCTCGTTAATGCCTACAGAAAATAACTCCCTCTGCTTCTCTCCTCCAGAAAAATCACCTTAGAAGATACTCTTACAGATAAAACATAACCAAACACAAAATAATTCATGACTGACAAGTTGTTGACATTCTTCAAAGCAAGAGATGCTGCACCACTACTGCAAGCAAGGAGAGCTAAAATAAATAAAAATATAGGGCATGAATAGAAATGACAGCTGGTTTGATTACAGTGAAACATAAGAAAATCCAAAACCAACACTCTTTGGTAAGAGAGGAAAAAAAAAAACAAACAAAAAACCAACCAAATACAACCTGTTTCTCAAATGTTATTCAGAAAATCAAATTTCCCTGAAAAAAAAAAGCCAACAAAAAACCCTTTCAATTTTAAAAACTCAGACTCCAAGCTTCAAAACCCAATATTTATGAGACGCCTATTTAGCAATTTGCTGCACTAATCTAAAATAGCATTGCTAACATTTACATATAAATTAAGCCAACTACATCATCCCACTCTTTAAGCAGTTTATTTACTGTGTACTTGACAAAGCATCTGTTTTAGTTTCCCATAAAATAGAAAATATCGTGTAGAAAAACATACATCTTCTCTGAATGGGGAAATGGAATTAATGCAACTGTATGCTCAGTCTGATACACAAGAGTCAAAATACAACATCAGAAGAAAGGATGTAGGCAAATGACATTATATTTATTATATATATAAAATATTCTATATATATATAATATTACATATATATAGAATGACGTTATATTTTTACTTCTGTTTAGTGTGACCTGTCAGTCTAACTGTGAGCCTAAACCACTAAATTCCACATATGAAGGTCAATCAGATCTGTTAGGCTAACATTCTGGCAATTCATTTTAGTGGATCACCATCTGCCTTCAAACGTGAATCAAACCCCTTGTTGTAAGCAATAGAAGATACAAGAACAACTTCTGGTAGCACATCCAACTTTTAATCCTAAAAATCTGCAGTAAATGAACCCTTTATCAAAAATATCTGGTCACAGTCAATGGCTTTTGAGGGTTTCTTGGGGGGGGGGGTGTGATTCTGATATAGGCCTTATCAAAGTATTTACTAAGCAGAATACACAAGCAGCTGTATTGACAAATCCTAAATTAACATCTCCACCTTTCCTGTATCTAATTTCCTACCTCAGCCATCTCACTACTACCTCACCTAGCTGGGATGCCATCAGCTTAACATGGCCAAAATTGGCCTCTTTGTCCTCCCACCAAAGCACTGCATCATCAGCATCCTCCTGTCACTCAAGCCTCTCACTCTCACTCAAAAAGTAAAAATGTCATTTTTTGTTTCACCTTTCCCTAGCCTTCCTAATCCAGACTGTAAATAAATCCTTCTGCTGCTTCTCCTACACATTAAAGATAATTTTCTTCCTTTGTGCCTGCACAGCTAAATGCTCACTTACGCTCTTGGTTCTCATTTTGATTCATTTATCCTCAAGCTCCATTACATCGTATCAACCATTTCCTTTCAGCCCATTCTAAATGCAGGTTTTAGTTTTATCTCCATTTAGGCCTCATCACAATGGGTAAAAATTCCAAAAGCATAAAACAGTGTAAAACCCAAAGATCCTTTTATTTGTTTAGGATTCTAAATGAATATGGGCTATTTTTGTAAGCATTGATGCAGCTCGAGATGCAGATTATTATTAGACACATGAGCATCTACAAAAGCTTCTCCTCCTCACAATAGCACATAAGCCCCTAAGTATCTTGGAAATTGGACAATTTTACACTCTCATCCACTCTTGTAATCCTTCTGTCACCACCTTACATTTCACACATTTTTTTTTTTTTTTGTATAACTTCTCAATTTTGTCCTTTTTTGCCTCATCTTCTCACTGGGCATTTTAAATTATATTTCTTCTGTTACCATCTATTTTAAATACAGCTTTGCCACCTCATCCCATGAATATCTAAAATTCCATTTCATGTCGTGCCTTTGGCATAAAGCATCTTCTGTGTACTTCCTCCTTAATGGCACACCTAACTTTAGCAGTTCACTAATGCAAGCTCATTAAGATACTTAAAGCTACAACGGTAACAAAGTAAGGAACTATTCATATCAAGAATGTAGATGTACATAAACACCATATCTCTGATGGCATATTATCACTTTACATTCTAATCCATGTCATTTTTGTGCCATACCATGAGACTGAGTCTCCACTGGGAACAATAAATCATCTATCTATACAGAAATTGAACCCATAACATCTAAAAATCCATGCACAGAGACTATGTAGAAAATTATCAACTGCTTGACACTAAAATTTTGAAGCCAACCATACATAACTATAAATGAACAGTATTTAATTCTTTCCTGATTGTTTATGCCTGGGATGGCCCTGTCTTGTACATTACAGTAAAATTTTGCTGAATTTACTATTAGAAATCAAAATTTCTAATAGAGAGCAAATGAACAAAAAAAGAAAGTGCTAAAGTAGAGAGAAGCATTTTTATGTTGTTAGCCAGAGAAAATGCATGAGGGTCCTGTAGTGTGCCTTGAGGCAGCAGCAGATTAACAACAGTGGTTCACAACTGGCTCAAAGGACAAAGTGAACCAGAACCTGTTGATGTTCCAACAGCCTGATCTGAGTTCATGTGCTCAGTGTCACAGAGGGGTGTTTCTGGGCTGTGAAGGGCACCAGGCCCTGTGTTGTGCTGAAGTGGCAAGTGGTGACAGGACTGGTGATCCTGGGCCATGGCCCTCAGCCAGTATCCATCCATTTCCATTCTGGAAGGGCGAGAGGATTGACTCCCTGGGAACAGTGTGGTTTAGAGGTTTTGTTAAAAATTTTGTCCTTAGAATCCATCCACCCATTACATCAAAATTCTAACAGCAGTTTCTGTTAGGTGGTCTGCCCCGTTCCCTCTGCCCTGAACTAGCATCATTGTTAAGTTTTGTTTTCAGTATGTCAAAGTCCCTGTAAAAGAAGAGCATCCCCAAGCTGTTTGCTCAGTTCTGGAGATGCTGTAGTTCTTGCACGCACCCAGCCAGCCAGCCACTTCCTTTTTATAGCATAAGGCTTCCACTCAGTCTGTGGTTTAGCTTCACAAAAGCTACAGGGAGCACGAAGGGCATAATCAGAGTAGGCAGCCATGGCCAGGGAAGAGGAAGGAAGGAACTGCTTCTGTTGGCATTTGTGCCAAACTATATGACTGCATGACAGTGGCTTTAGACCATGACCAGATCACAGCTCTAGCTTGTCAGATATTCTTAAGAACAGATCTCTACTTTCTGGATTAAATTTTGAAGTATACATATGCAAGTGAGCACTGCACAACAAAACAAAACTGCAGGGAGAAGGCATTTAGTAGCCTTCACTTAACTAAATTACTAAGAAGAAATGCAGAGTTCTTTTCTATCCACAACAGAAAAGACATATACTCTTCTACTTATACATTCATTTCACAGCTATAAAATAAAGGAATGTTTAATTATTCTAATGAAAACATCTGAGCTTCTTATTTAGTAAACTCTGCTGCATTTTTATGGATGTTGCTATTAGAATGTTTTTGATAAACACTAACCATAGCAGCAAGAACTATCATATCTATTTTATAAAAAGAATTCTGCCTTAAAGCCTATATAAATTCATCCCATAAAACACTTGGAATTTTTCCTTCAAAGAGGTACTAAAACTTCCCCCTTTAATTCATTAGTTTTCATTCAACTTTGACTGCTGCTATAAAATGCTATCCCTTTTTTTATGATACCATGATCAGGTTTTTTGCCTTACCATAAAGTAAGGGAACATCAATCATTTGTATTATTCTATCTTGATCAGTGCTCAGGTGGGAATGCTCAAGTAATTTTATTAAATCATGTATTACCTACAGCCTTCAGTTAAAGAAAAACAAACCACCGAATCCAAAGCTATGATTAGGAAAGAAATATGAATTGCCCTTTTCTATATGTATTATTAAGAATCCTGTACAAACAAAGGCCTAATAATGAAGCCAAAAATGATTCACATTAGGTACTTTTAGGGATGAAGCACTAAGAAATTTCTGGCAGAAGTGTTTGCTCAGCACATTTCAATGGTGGAATAAAATGGCCAGCACGAGCATTAATCACCTGATATTATCTTTTGTATAACAGCACATACTCCTCTCCTGTTAATTGTTGCTAGCTGAAATGGCATTTGAGCTGAGGAGAGACATGAGGATTAAGGTCATAATGATGTACAACCAGAACTGCTTTGCCAGGTGCTCTGCTGAGTACATCTCAGCTGTGATTGTCAGGGCCCTGCTCTTGCTAAAAGTTGTAATCAAGACACCCAGACAGCAAATGAAGCAGAAATCACCCCCAGTCTAAGAAACATGTTCTAGTTTCTCATGAAAAAGCATTCGTAACCAACAGATCAAGAATGTGTTTTCCTTCTGTCTTATGTCAGAAAAAGTAATCATGAGCGCATTTCTACATGGGAATGTCACTACTAACAACTCCCTCACAAAGGTGATCCTCATGCTGGACTTTGTACATTCTTACATCTGTCCAGAAGCCTGGAGCCTTCCTTCACATTCCTCTCTTTATGTTTTGGTAAATGTTGTTCCCACAAATTCTTCTGGATACTCAGCCCTGGATATAACTTTGTCACCTTGTCCTGTATCACAACAAAAAGCACTGCAAATAGTGCCAGTAGCATCACCAGCTTATTTTCACTGGTCCTAAATTTTAGCTCCAAGTCTGTGGGAGTAAAATTATGGACTTTTCTGCATGAGCCTTGGACACGCATTTTTGTTCAACTTAATCATTTTCTAGCTCTCAAAATTAAAATGGAGACATGCAAGGATGTCTCTACATTCAAAACCTGTCATTGAAGAGACAGAAGGGGTTAAATCCAGGGAAAAGGAATGTTTTAGACTATATCTCTAGACAAGTAAAAACAGTATAATTAAATACACTTATCCTCTTGCCTTGCAAAGACACACTGTGCTAACAAATTTATAAAAATGCAAGAAACTCATGGGTAGAGTAAAATGGCCAATTAGTTGCTTGCATATTTAAAAGAGGATGAGGGAGGAAACAACCTGACTTCAGCCCCTAGAGACATGCAAAGAATCTGTGTGTCTAAAATTCCACTGCTGCCTGGGGGTTTGGGCTGGCAAAGTGCCAATCTTGTTGAAGTGGAAAAATACATTCCAAAGTCATGCTACAGAACACTGACTCTAGAGAGCACCTTCTAATAGGAAAGCCATGGCACTCCTCAGTTTTGGCAATACCTGGATTGGTATCAAATACAGGAATATTTGCTGTAGCAGCAGTCTTCTCATATTTTTTGTGAATACTGAGCTGCTTTAGTCCCTATTTCCTATGCCATTTGGCTTGGGGTTGCTCAGATCCACACTCCCTGCTTGCCGTTACATCACATGGAGCTCCGTGTAACCTCTGGATTGGTCCCTACAGCACAGATATTTGGGCATTGGCATCTTTAGCACATTTCCATAAACCACATCTCTATCTGCTCAACAGCCACTGGATTTTTGTCTAGAGATGCTTGTGCAATATCACACAGGCACATTGGAGTGAAGATGATCCAGGGCACAGGTGCCCAGAGCAAAAGAGGGAGGGATGCCACCTGAACCACAAAAGCAGGAGGAGTAGCTGGGAATATACTAAATCCATTTATCAGAGCTGGACAGATGTGCAACACAAACTACAGTAGCAATGCAATGTGATCAATAGGCTGGCTCATCTTACAAGTCCCATTTGTTTTCCAAGAGACATGTCATATACTGAATCAACCTCTAAAAGACATTATTCTTGCTCTAGACACTCTAAATTGAAAAGGAATCCTGGTGTTGAGTTTTAACAAATGCAATAAAAACAACGACCTACACACAACATTTATCTTCTTAGAAGTTTTTAAATGCTTTCCACATGACACAGGGCAAAATTCAAGTCCCAAGGTGGGGAGAGGCTACAGCAATTCCATCTAGGAATAAGTTTTTTAAAGATCCCTAGATCCATTAGGAATCAATGATTTTTTTTTCTTTTCTTCTCACCATATTCATATACTCAGCTAGTGAAACAGTTAACCATTACTGAGACTGGGTGATTGCCTGGTGATAAGGGTGACAAATGAAACTCAGGTTACTGAAATACCTCGAGAGATGGTATAAGATTCTACAACCAGTCACAGAGTAAGCAAAGCATTTTGTGGATTCTAGTATGGGTAAAAACTTCTCTTATTTATTTCTGTATTTATATGTTAACTTTCCATAATTCAGTGGAAAAAAGGAAAAAGGAATAAACACCATAAACACAAGTAACAAGAAATTCTTACTTTTTTTTTTTTGTAATGCCAACTATTATCCATTTGCAAGGAAACTTCCAAAGCATACCTTGCATATCATAGTCCCCATATTTGTTATTTACTTGTGCAGTGTTTCACACATGTAGGGATAAGATTTCCAGGTAGTTAGGAGCTGAGATAGTTAAGGGTCAAAAATTCAGGTATGCAACCCCAACCACGCCACAATTTGGGGCTGCCAGGTTTGTCTCTACTAGAGACTCTACTGCTGTGCGGAGCAGAAGTAAGCAAAACTTTCTCACCTGCCTGCTTCATTCTGAAAACCTGCCACAGGATTAAACCAAGACCTTTATTTTAACACCCATGAAATAGAACAAAGTGTCTAAAACTTTGAAGTTAGTGCTGGCTTGAGTAGGTGGTTGAACTGGCTGCCAATTACAGAAGTTTGAACATCATCTTATGTGTTTTTTTTCCAGCTACAAAGACGTGGGGAAACAATCTCCCTTTTCCTCATGGCTGCAGCTCATTAATCCCTATTCCTTGCTTGTCACCTGACTAAAAAGAAGACACTTGGCAGCTTTATTTTTCTAGTTCTACTGTCTGGGAAACAAAAGGTGATCTGCATGTACTTTAGCGTGTCTGAAATAAAGCTTATCTTCCTCAACAGACATTCTACACTGTAGCATTAATACATAAAATTCTGATGTAAAGCTAATTACATAATTTCACCATGCTTTACCTGAGCCTTCCTAAAGTTTTGGTACCACATGTGCAACTGTTACCTGAGCTTGGTACATTTAAAATGTTGAAATTTATTAGATTAGCTTATAATAGGAATAACTGGAATCTGAAATAACTTATGGTTAAGTTGAAAGTACACAACCTACCAATGTAAGAAACTTGCTAAAATTATTTTAAGAACTTTAATAATCTTATTTTGGTCTTCCTATTTTAACCAAAATATATTGGGTTTAAATACACAGTAATTACTACTCTATAACTAGAATTATATCCTGTATATGTGGAGTAGTTGCTACTTAGCTCATGGGAAAAGAGCTCCTGAATATAAAGACTGTTTCATATTTGTTCCTGAAAGAATAAGGATACTAATAAATTGAAAAACGTTGTTTTAAATGGAGAAGAGAGACAGCCCCAACAAAGGGTCTGAGATGCTAGAAAGCAATAGGCAGAGTAACTGAGGTCTCAATCACTTCTCATGTTTCTAAAAATATCTACTGTCAGAAATAATTTTTACTGCAATATCAGTAGATGTTGCTTTGTAGTGCTGCACTCCTGCTAGATGGACACTAGGTTACACACACCTAGGAATGTCTTCGCATCCACCTAGAAAACCTCTACATAAAGCTCATTTATCATGCTTTGGTAAAAGGCAGGTCTTCCAGCCTGCTCTTATTTCTGTTTTAAGTCATATTGACAAGAAAGCAACCAGAACATCACCACAAAACAAAGAAACAAACAAAAAAGCCCCCAAAACCCAAAAAACCCCCCAAAACAACAACATCAAAACAAAAAACCAAAACAAACAAACAAACCACCCAAACCAAACCAAAAAAACAACCTCCAGAAACCCTCCAAACCACACCGTAATCCTAAACCTGTATGGACTGGATACAACTGCATACAGAGTTTGCTGAATCTCCCTCTTCAGCAGTCTGCATTTCTGCAGCTCTCCACTCTTTCATTTACATATCTCTGTTCCCAGTAGTAACTTGGGTGCTGGAGAGTTTTCTATTAAGGAAAGCAGTGCTGATTGATTGCTGCCAGCTCCCCTCCTGCTCTCCCTGCCCAGCCCCTCACAATGGCTCATTGCATCCTTCCATCACCTCAGCCTCAATGCCTCAAGCAATGCATCCCTATCTAAGCTTCAGATCAGGTTTTCAAGGAGCAAAGGACCTAATTAAATCAACTGGAAAAGGAGTTTAATCAATAGCAAGCTATAAAGTCACATCTTTGTTTTATCTGTAAATACATAAATTACAAAAGAAAAGTTGAATGCAGCAAAAGAGATTGAGAGAAGCACTATGCAATCTACACTATCCAATGCTTCCATTAAATTAAGCCTCAAACTATTCAAAAAGAATAGCTTGAATTTCAATCAGTAAATGCAAGATTCATTGTGTGCTTTGATTGAGGCAGGTGAAAAACTATAATTTATTCAATTTCAGCCTATTTCAGCTTGCAATTTCTGCTCTTTAACAATCTTTTCCTTCAGCTATTCAAGGTACAAAATTCTTTTCGATTTCCAGTAGTGTTAGCCATGTGCTGCAATCTCTGTCTTTGCCCACTTGATGCGAAATGCAACATAATAGATACAAATACTAGTCAAATATATCTTTATTCACAGTTTTCACAGTATTTTTTTAAAATACTGTGTGTGATGTGTTATCTCCACAACAGCTAGGCTTTTCTGTGCTGGTGAAAGGGACTCTGGACAACCAGATAGGCTTGGTAACTAGAATTACCACAGTGGTTTCCTCATTGCATGAAAGCAGTCAGGTTTTGTGCTCTGTTCACATAGTTCTTACCATCTATGCCTTTGTAAACCACAGTTTCTTTCACTGTTTTCATGGCACTGTGTTTGTAAGCGCCTGTTCTAGACTCCACCAGGCTGAAGCAGTGGTGAGCTCCATCACACCACCACATCACACACGGTGTCCAGCACCGTGTGCCACCCTGCCACACTCAGACATGCCTGGTCTTCAGCAGTTTTCTTAAAGAGAGAATTTAAATAGTGCAGAGCCCCCTTTATATAGCAGGCATAACTCAATGCTGAATTTCCAGTCCATCCCACTCTGCTTGCATTGCTCAACTTCTTTGCAAAAATTCTTCTCTAACTTGACTTCTTTTATCTGCATGCTGATACCTCCTATGCAAAATGAAAAGAAAGGATTCCATATTTCTAAAATATCACACAAAATATAAGAACCCTCCTGTCAGTATAGGACATGAAAGAAAGAGGCTGACTCTCAGGTCAAGTTTAGAGGCAAAGAAGGCAAGGTTTATTTTTCTGACTCTATTATATAAATTTCTAAAACAGGTCTGAGATTGATTTTCACCAGTGAGGTTAGAGAGGTGGCAACTTCACTCTCCAATCTCTCCTCCCAGAGGAGAAATATGTAAACAAAAGAAGATAATTCAAAAAATATACATTGTTTACATGAAAATCAGTAAAAACTCCACTACAATAACGCAAAACACTCAGAAGGCTGAAAAATCAGGGTGACACCCTCCATCCTAGATTTGAGGCTTGCTTTCCATAGATGTATGTGGAGGTTCACTTGTTGCCAGAAATTCTCTTAAGTCCCATGGGAATAGATACATCCAGATGTAGTTTTCACTTCTGTTTAAACCAAGCACCAAACTGGCATGGAAAAGGCAGTAAAAACATACCTGAATAGGTGAATATAACCTATATATAATAGCAACTTTTTTCCACCTGGCAATAGCTGCCTAAACTAAAATAAATAAACCTGACTCCTTTTTTCCCTCCTGGTATCCTTCAAAACAAGATTTATGCAATCATATGCCATATACTCTGAATCCAAGATGATGGCAGGTGTTGAATCTGCTCATAAACTGCAACCAAGTTTGAAAGGTGAAGTCTCAGAGAGAACCTGCTCCTCAGGTGCCCCTCAGCACTCATGGATGTCTGTCTTCAGGTGCCCATTTCCACCACATGGAAAAGGTCTCTCCTCACCAAATATCCTCCCTGGCTAGCCCAGCCAGTTAATTAACACACCTGATCCCTGGGCAAACCACCCCTCCCTCGTGCTGTCAAAACTGCAGGTAGGGAAGGCTGGAGCAGGCACCTGCCAGGTAACCCCTACTTTGGAGGGATGAGGCTGCACTCAGAGGTGGAGATGTCAGGACTGGGTTGTGCCAGGAGAAACAAAAACCTGGAAGAACATGCTTGATTTCACAAGAAAAGGACTAAATCAAATGCTTGCCAAAAAAATAAAAAAGTCAAATAATGTTTCAAAGGAATATTATTATGCTAGTGACAGACACAAAGCTTTTCCCATCATCCTGAATTCTGCAAGGAAGCTGCAATGAGACAAATCAAAATCTGTAACTATCATTACAGTAATCAAGATTTTTTACAAAAAAAATCTTAGATAGTCAGTGGAGTCACACATTGAGTTTAATAAAACAAATTATTCAAAAAAAGCATTAGCTGCACAGCATCGACTCAGTATTTTTTTCAAGCTGTTATTCATTAAAAAAACCCACCGAAACTTAGGAACCCCATTACTATATTTGACCTACAAATCACTGACTTACATTGAGCCTTTCTCCTCTTCCCATATTGCAGGGCTCATTTTATTAGTCTATATTTAAAAAAAAAAAAGCATGGAGAAATATAACTTCATATTTTAAGCCTTGCTTAATTAATTAAATGTAAAGGACTCTATATCTTCCCACAAAGCCCTACATTTTATTTATGGTTACAGCCATGCCATTTGGATATGTAATTTCAGAAAGAGAATGAGGGAGAGGCTTGCCCATAGTTTCTAGCTCTTTTTTAACATCAGCAAAAAAAAGTCACTCAAAAAAAGGGAAAGAATGAATAATTCTAGGGAAAGTTATTTAAAATTTATTTTAAAACCAGCTTAACATAGTAAAATACCTTACTAATGTTTTTAGACAAATAGAAGAATGAAATTATGTCAGACTTGCAACTGATGAAGAGAAGAAATAATTTAAATCTTCAGTACATTAGGGCTATGCCAAAAAAATTCCACTTCTGCAAGACAAATCTGAAACACACCCTCCTATCCCAAACTGGTAGCTATGAAAAATAACTGATATACCTTCAAACTACTTCACTTTGCACATAAAGAGTTGAAATTAATCCTTTTGCTATTTTCTTTTTTTGACAAGTTTGAAATACAAAGAAAATTTGCACTTTTGATGAAAATGGCAACAAACCAAAAGGGTAAATTAATAAAACATGCAGCATGTAGTCACTTGTGCAATTTTCAAGTTACAGTAAACAACAAATCAGCAATTCCATCAGGTGCCTGTATATCAGAGTGATCACATTGTAAAGAACCAAGCTTGCATCTTGAAAATTTAATCAAGAGTAAAATCAGAGCCACTTTAAAGAAGTCGACTTAGTGTTGTGTTTTCTTTGTCTGTTTTGTCTCTCATCTTTAGGTAGAAATGTCTGTGGAAAAGAAGCTCTTGTACTTAATGATCATCAACTATTTTCACTTGGGATCCTGTTTGCAACTAAACCTTGGGTCACAAATTTTAAGAAAATAATTGTTACATGCCTATAGTGAGAATCTAGCTTGTATATTCAGTTTGAAAGCTGTAATCATTTGTAAGGAAGTAAATTTTTAGTCTTTTGATCCAAAGACATTAACAAGCAGATCCTTCCAAGCATATGTCCCTAAAAAATTAAATTTAACTAAATGGCAAAAGCATTAAAGCCACATAAAAAGGTGTTTGAGGAGCAGAAAAAAAGCCTAAAATTCTCATTATATGCAGAAAAACATCCTACTTCAAAATAAATGCTTCATTATGGTAGATCAATAAAATGCCAAGAGGCTACAACTATTGACATTTATATAAACAATTAAATGTGATTAATGAAAAGCAGCGTGGCTGAATCAAATCTAGTTTATGATCACTAATTTGCAAGTCCTGATAATATATTCGCAGCATTTTTTATTTTGACAAAGTAAGTTTTTAATATCTGTTGTTAGCTCCTGTTAAATTCCCAGGTTTCTCCCACATCTGGCCTCTAATTACACATAAAGAACAGCTGCTAAGATGTGCTCCACCATTTGAGACAGGAGATGTCATTTTCACTCACAAACATAACAGTTCTATGCATCATTTATGTTTTATAACAGCCAAAACCTCTTTAAAAATTACATTTCCCTATTCCTGGCAGCTGGGGTGGGCTTGTATTAATCTGAAGAGCCTTTAAAAGATGCACCAAAGAGCAAAATGAACCTACATGGTACTCCTAAAGTACCAGTCTGAACCTCACAAAACACTGAGCACTCACAAATCTTGTTGAAGTAACCAGAATGTACAAATGATTGGCAGTGCAAGAAAACTGATAAAATAAACTAATTTAAAACAAATGTGAAGGCTTAAAGCAAATTTTCACCCACTTAATACTGCTACAGTTTGAGGAACAGAACAGAGATACTCAAGTTCCAAAATCCCTCCAAGACAGATAATAAAAATGACGTGGAAAGATGACAGTATTTTCAACTTTGTATTTCGAAAAAAGAATCCTGTCAAAGAAATCTTAATCTTCCAAACAAAACATCATAAAGCAGACCAGAACGGTAACATTCATGACACATGTATGAGTATTTCCTTGGCTTGCTTTGCCCCATTTGGGTAATATGTGACTTGGGCATCTTTGCAGATTTTTTTGTTTGTTTTTTGATGGATGAATGAAAGAAAAGAGATTATACCTCATTCTAATGATTTTTTTGCTTTCAGTCCAGACTTATCTATCTCCGTGGTGTTTTAGTTAGGTTTTATTTAACCTTCCAGAATCAAGTCCAGGAACTTTACTGCCTTCAAATAAGTACTGAAATTTTCTTCTTATGGAAATCTAAGCCTATAAATCCCAATTTAATTGTTCTTCTTTGATCAGCTGATGGTGCTTATAATATACAAACATTTAACTTACTATTCCAAACATTGTAAAGTAACAAAACCCTAGTTATTTGCTGTTAAAATAACAATATTTATATAAATACTACACCTGTTTAAGCATGTTGTTCTTAACATTAATTTGTACACAGAATGATGTAACCTAAGAATTTTGGAGGTCACAGCTTGGAACTGACACCATCACCTCGAGGTTATGATTTCAAAGGAAATATTAAAGCTGTTTGCCTTTCAAATTTTTCAATTTTTATTCTGATTTACAGAATTAATGTGGAATTTTTACTCAGTATTTACTCATTAAAAACATCCAGTAAAGCTAAGTTACAGAAAGGTCTATGTTGTCTCTTTGCTATCCTTAACCAATTACCAAGTAACTCAACACTGCAACTGGCAGGGGGAGGTGATACCTATCCCTGTCTCACAGTGGCTTTCAAATATCCTTCAGCTTTGGACAAAGAGCAATATTCAAAGATTGGGACAGTTCAAGTGTTCTTTACATTTGGTATTTTAATACTCCTCTTCAGTGTCTGCAAGGGTAAAGCAGAATATTAATATCCCTGTGCAAATTATGATTGTCTGTAGGATGTCAACATTTGGATAGCTAGAAGACAGAGGAACTGGATTGTGGCAATTTTCCCATTTCTCATGGATTATGGAACAGCTGTGAGATGGTAACAACTTACACTATTAAGCTAGTCCGCATTTGAACTGGTGACCTAGGAGTGAAATATTCTCTCTCTCATGATCGTTCATTCTCTCATTAACAAGGCCCCTGAGTCTTTTGCTTCCCATTGAATAGTTCTTCCTTTTCCCTCCCTTTCTGTTTTTTTTTCCCTTTCCCAAGTCAAATGTGTTTTCCTGATGATCCAGTAGGATCATTCAAACTAGTGCATCTCTTTCAGACACCCTTGATCAGAGATAGAGCAATTGCTGTCTCAAATATTAAAATGGAGAAGGTAAAAGACCATAAAGACGAAAATATGTACATTGTACCACCTAGGTGAGATACAGGTTGTCAATAACTTGAAGACTAAGATTCAAAATGAAGGCAAGGATGTAAAGCATGATGCTACATATTTATAGATGCACATATCCACACAGCAGCACTGCCTGCATCACGTGTGTCAGCGCTGAGACTGAATGAGAAAAGCAGAGTTCATCCTGATGGAAAAGCACTGAGTTCAAAGACGCTATATATCAATATATCTGCCAAAATGCCACAGCAGATGAACAACTCATCCTAGAAATATCACACGTTCTTGCTTTCCAAGTCCTGTAACATTATTAACAGGCTGATACCTCTTAAAGACTCCACAAACTCCTGCAGGATTTTACTGAACATACCCTGAGGCAATGGATGTTGTAGAACTATAAAAATCACAGAAAGATATACTGGAGAGAAAAAAAAACCCCACAACCCCACTATCAAAAGACACAAAACTGTCAAAGTGACTATATATTTATTCATTGGAGATGCAGAAAACTAGGAGAAACATAAAAGAGGAATAGGTAACAACCACTTACTCGTCAAAGCAATGAAGGGTGGATGATAGCCAACCATAGAAGAGCAAGAAGCGTGAAAAACTATCATTAAGAAAGGATAACAGGTATTTAGTTGCCCCAAACCACAGCTATGTTTTCATTCCTCCTTCTTGGCATAATGGAGTAGAAGGAAAGTGGAGTGGCAAAAAGAGAAGGAAGATTCACAGCATTTACCCATATTTAAAAGACTTGGCAGAGTTAATTCCATGGATATGAAGGACTATAGAGGATTTAGCAGTAGAACAAAACCACAAGAGTAGGCTAGAAAATCTAAACCACACTTTTATAATTTTCTTTTACAAAAACAAATGAAATGAATTAGTGGTTAGTGGCTTCTATTATTTTTATAATCATATTTTGCAAAGAATGTTGAAGTTCCCAACCAATATATAACAACCACATATATAAATAAATACTCATGTCATTTAGCAAGGGGTCTGACCTGAGGCATATAAACTAGGCATCTTTTTCAAACAACTAAGCAATTAGAATTAAATCTAAACAATCTTACAAGTGAAGGTGCCACTTTATGTTTCAACACTTAATTTTAACAGGGATTCTAAGTGTCTTGGTGTTTTTGCAAGCCAGGGGTTAAATTCCTCTCTCCTCTGTTTGAACCATAACCAAAAAGCATTTTATGAGTGCAATAATGCACTTCAATAAATGGAGCTCACAATGGATACTCAGTTTCCTCTGGGGAATGAAGAAAACTTGTGTTCTCTTTCTGCTTCACAACACATTGGCAGTCTAAGGTATCCTTTGAAGGCACAGAGCCTGTTGTATATTACTGGATATATTTCACTTACATAGGTGCAGGAAGCTGTTAAATACAGCCCCTCACCTAAGGTCGAACTGTTCTTATCTCTCCAGCTGTTACCTTTCTTACTTCTGCAGAAATGAACACATTATTTCTTAACTCCATCTGAGTTCCCATTTTCATTTTGGGAAAAAAATTGTGAGGTAATCAAAGAAAAGAGCCTTAAAGTTAAACCCCATATATTTAAACTCTTATTTATACTAGAATAGCCATTCTATTACCATAATAATAGGTATATGAATATAAATAAATGCTTCACTTCATTTTTGTCAGCATTTGCAGAAAATAATATGACAGAGAGCAGGGCTCCAGGGACTCATCTGACATTATTGAACAACCTCCTTGCCTAGGATATGCCTGTGGCTGCCCTGCTACAGACAGATTACACAAAGGAAGATCTACTGTTGGCTTTTCACTGGAAATCTCAGACACTGATCCCTGCTACACAAAGAATTCGCTAATGGGAATGCAAACAACATCACCTGTATAAAGCAAAACAAAAAACTCAAAGCAAGAAAATCCCAACAATTTAGCAGCCAGATGAATACTTTCTAAAGAATGCTTCTCTGAGGGGGCCCTTGTGAAAACTCTTCCTGCATGCTCCTCATGGAGCAATGGCTAAGATTTCCCATGTAAAAATTTATATTAAAACTTTATAATTCCATTTCAAAACCAATGAACTCTCAGAGAGGTTTTTTCACTTTAGAGGCCATAAACCTCAATAATAACATACCCTAACATATAAGAGCATAGTATCAAGTGCTATATTACTGGATATAACTCACCAAACTAATTTCTGAAAGCATAGTAGCAATGTGCATGTAGTAAAACTACCAAACTAATCTTAAACAATTATTTTTAATGAAGTGCACTGTGTATTATAGACCAGTTTAAAACTTCAGGAAATTCTGGGGTATTTCCTGCTGCCAAAGGATTTGCAGTATTCCAGCTGGGGAATATCCTACACTGTCATGAGGACCAATGCTCCAGGAAAGAGCTTGTTACCACTTTAAACTGCAGAAGGAAAAGAAGGGGTGTGGGGGCAAATCAAGCCTCTCAGTGGGGCTCCTTCAAGGACAGACTCCTGCTGGTCCTGGGCATATTGGATAGCACCTCATACCCTGAGAAAAGTCAGGAAGGTCACAGTCGTCATTCATAGCAGAAGGCTACTAAAGTAAAGATTTAGAAGGTCATTAGAGATCATTTAAACAATAGCCTTTAGTTTATTCAGCAAAATAAGGGGCACTCTCATTTCCACATGTAATCACTTGGAGACAGATATAGCCCTGCAGTCCACAAGCCAAAAATAACTTCTATTTTTTTTTTAAATGAGACATGGCCAATTACCTACTTTTTATATTTTGCTTTTCAAGTGCATTTGAATGTCAAAAACCCCACAAATTTTCATTTCTTATAAAGTCCCATGGGGGAAAAAATGAAATTTAAATATTGACAGTATTAAAAGCTTGACCCATAAATTAGTTTAAAATTAAGATGGGAGGAGCAGTCTCCAAAAAACTTATGGATGACATGGCACACCTGAGGCCACCTCGACAGACCTACAAGACAAAGGTTCCATGCAAAATTTCCCTGAATGAAGTTAAGGTAAAACCACAGCTCTGAAAGGAGTACTTTTTTTACTTTTCAAAAATTAATAACTTGATGTGAAGAATTAATTTAAAATCATAATGTCAGAGCTGAATTTTTACACAGTTCCACTGCTGATCTTTAATAGCTTTTTAGATGTGCATCAATTGAGGATGAATTTAGAAAGAAATAAAAAAATCAAGTAGAAAGTTATGTGGCTATATAAAATGGCAATATAAGAAAGGCATTTGTGAATATATTAAGCCTGACCTTAAACAATTGGAAATCCACAACAACAGCTTTGTTTTACAACAGCTGAGAATCTGACCCATTGAGTTTAAGGTGACATTTCCCATCAATCTTTTATTTTTTTCATGCCCATTGACAGTTTTCTATGTATTGTATGAACCAATGTGAACTAAATCTATTAGCTGCTGCATTCAAGAATCAGCATGATGACATTAGAAATAATAAGGACCAACTTCAGCTCTTTCTTTCCTTTTTTTCTCCTTTAGCATGACGTACAATTCTCTTTCAGAACTTGATAATTCTGCTTGGCACCATTCAGGCTACCTTGTCATATTTCAATAAATAAAACAATCTGAAAATTAAAGTGGAGTGTACAGAAAGAAACTTAGAGATTAAGGAAAAATTGAAGATGCTCTAAATCAGTAAAAACTAAATTGATTTTTATTGCAATGGAACCACCTGCAATAGGCTGCTTCAGCAGTCTGGTGCCATGTGATAGAGGCCTGACCTGCCCACACATCAAAGGACAGAGGGTGAGGTTCACTACAAAGTCACTTCTCAGCTCATCCTTAGCACAGGTGAGAGGAGAATGGAGGGAGGCCTGGCTCTTGCCTGCAACGTTTCTGCTCACTCAGTAAGGCTGGTATAGGATTTGTACTCCCTTGGAAAAGCAAAAGAGAAACAGGAGATTCATCTGCATTTAGATCTTACTTTTATTTCCCAGCCGCATTGGAGATACTGTGTGAATAATGGGATGAACATCATGTGTAGAAAGATCTCAGGTGTGAAACACAGAGAAAAGTAAAGCAGAGAGTTACAAGGAAAAGAAGGGGATGTAAGAAGATTAAATGTGGAGTACTGATAAAGAACAGAATCAACATAGTAGGAAAAACAGTTTTCTTCTTCAGTGGGGTACAGCCAGTACTCATTTATTCTACAATAAAAAGTTCAGCCTAAAATGACTGGGTAGTCTGGCTTTGCATTAGTACAGTGCCAGATCCGGAAGGCTGAAGCTGAGGAGACACCTGAAATGGAAATCATCTTACTAACTAACAAACTGCAGCAAAAGAACCTGTGCATCGTCCTTGCATTGTGCCACAGGATATGACTCCATGCCATTAATTTGACAGTGCATCTACATTTTGGTGCACTCAAAGCTGCGAAATAGTTTGAATACATCACAGAATGTAGTAGAGGGAAGTAGGAGATTGTGGCAGCTGCAAAGGAAGCAGTTTGGATACAACATTTGGGAGCAAATTAACAAACAATACAAAGTAGCTAATTGATCATTGAGAATGCACTCTCATGTCAAGAATCTTGGCTAGTAAGCAAAGCCGATGAGGGTGTAAAATCAATCTCACTTGGCTATAGCTCGTGGGCTTCCAACATCTGTTACAAATAAATTGACCCGGCTTTCTGGTGAAGTTTATCCTCTTACCCTCAAGAGCACTCAAAAATTGGTCTTTGAATGTTGGAAAATAAAGTTCAAGTTCTTTCACCTTCCACATCCCAGTCCCAATCTGTGAGCTCCAGCCTCAGCACCTCAGATTGCTGAGATATTATAAATTTGTCATCCAAGTCCAATCTATACATATCCTCAGTAAACATTTAATTTCAATGAAATGTCACATTCATGGTACAAATACTTTTGTTGAAGCAGATTCCATTTTCCAAATGTGTTAATTCATTTCACAGCTGTGTTTGGTCTTGAAAAGAAATAGCAACAAAAACACACAACAACAACAACAACAAAACCCACCAAAAAAACCCCAAACCCACAAAAAAAACCCCAACAACAACAAAAAAACTAAAAAAAGCATAAAACAAGAAAAACAATCCAAATGCTTATCAGTACCCACATCTTGGAAAAATTACTCCACACGTGTAAAATTTTGGAGACAATATATCCTGAAACTGTCTTCTGACTGTTCTTTGAGCACAGGCAAGACTGACTCTTAACTAACCTTGAGTGTCTCTCACCAGTAAAGAAATACAGACACCTTCAGATACATGAGTCACCTTAAAAACAGATTTTAGGAAGAACCAACCCTCTGGATACAGTCATTTGTCCCCACTGACATTTTGGTCAAGCTGTTAGGGGGACATACATCAAACCTATCCTGAAGATAACTGATTTGGGATGGCAGATTCCTTCCCACTGTGGACACTTGGTTAACATTTCAGTCTGATCTAAAACTGGAAGGAAATAAAGCTGTTCTTCTCAACACTTCCAGAAGACATCTGACACACAGCCTGCAAGGGAGTCCATCAGAAAACTGTTAAAGCAGATGGTTTTCTCCTCCATTCTCTGCATATCAGAGGCTTTGCTCATTCCCAGTCAGTTCCTTACTGTCACTCATCTGTGACTTCACTCTCCATCTGTATTGCCGTATGCTGAGTGATAAGGTCATATCAAAATCCTATCCATAATTTAAAAAAAAAACCCCAAGCCTGCTATGTAGACGCTTAGGCAAACAAGATAAAATTTAACAGCAGTATTAGGAAAAAAAAAAAAAACCCCTTAACTTCTGTCTCAAATGAAAACATAACCACTCTATAAGTACATGAGTATAAAACTCATGTTACATTTGAATTCTGCCTGTGTTCAAGCTCATGCCTCTCAAATATTGATACTCTGAATTGCTTTAGAGTGTTTTTTGTCAAATCTGATGAAGAGTTTTTTCTCTTTATCATACATTCTGGTACAAAGAAATAATGGCCTATCATATATTCTTTATACTAACCACATCTAGACAAAAAAAGAAACCTGCAAAGTGGCTGAAGTAAACTATTTCACAACAAAAGTATTTTCTTTCTCCCTCTATCACATGTTACTGGCATTCTAAAATACCCAACAAAATGGTGGCAAAATTTATGTAGATACTCAGCCCTCCAATGTCCCTAAAACTGCTGACACAATATCTTTCTCTCAGGATGCTACTTCTCATGGGTGATGAGCCAAAGAACACCTTAATCTGCACGTGTCAAGATAAGTAAAATTCACGTCAGCCCTTGCAAAACAAAACTACTGGTGCGGAAGGTCACTAACCACTTCAGGCCAAACACTGAACTGAGGAACTCAACCTGCAAACTCTTCCATGACAATGCAGAGACAATGCAGAACATGAAGAATATCTGAAAGCAAGCGAGGATAAACCCTTGTTCAGGGGCTTTTGCATGAACAGGAAGTATTATCCTGGAAATTTACTGTTGTTCTGGAATTCTGAAATTGAGTTACATATTAAAAGCTGTTAGTTATTCCCCTCGTAACCCAGGAAGACTTGTAGGTGTGAATATAGGCACTGGAATACTAGTTCAGCAAAGCATTTAACCTTGTGCTCTAAAACTACCCCTACTCAGCAAACTCCCTTGGCTCAGATAAAAGTTTTAAATCCTCTAGATAATAAGCAGCAATGGAGAAAGCCACTAGATACTGAAATTATGAGCTTAGGGAGATCATTTTTATGCCTATGCATAAAATGCATAGCAATACTTGAAGTAATACTGGCCCACATAGTCACCCAACAGCTACATAACTGCAAAAGAAGAAGAAAGAAACGGCTGAAATAAATATATATATCTAAAAACGATAAACCTGTAAGAATGCTTCAAACCGTAAGTTTTTCTAGCTTATTACTGAGCACATCAGTTAACAAGGAAAGGGAAGGATGAGAACAGTTCAGGTACACAGAACTGCTTCTCTGGTGTGACTGCCCAACTTATAGCAGTTCCTGGCTGAGGAGGTTCCTAAGTCTGAGGTGAATCCTGTATCTTTACTCATTATATTTTGTATAGATTATTTTTTCCTTACTTTATTCAATTGATGTTTCAATCCATTTTGGCCACTGCAGCATTTGATGGTCCATGTGGACTGATGTGGTTCAAGTGCTATAGAAGCAATCCCTTTACTTTTCATAAATGTTTAAGCAGATACATCAGGTTCCATGAATCAAACCAATGTTTGGTTAGTTTGATGCTCCTTATAGAGAGAAAACCCTTCAGTAGCTGAGTTCAGTATGGATGGTGCAGGGTACACCAGCACAGGCTGCTCAGTGGGCCCACAGGTACCTGACATTTTGTAAAGCTGTGTGAGAAGCAGGAAACTTCTGCATTTGTGTCTTTTCAAGTGCTTTGTTCATCCACTTCTAACACAAATCTGAGTGTATTCCCTTAGCAGGTGGGTGTAAAGGACAGTGGGTCAGGACTCGTGGGCATTTTTTTGTCCATCTCCCTCCTGCTGCTTTCAATGCAAAGGGAGGGCTGAAGCACTTCCCACTGAGGCCACCTCACATCTGCCAATGGAGGCAGTAAAGCAGGTGTCCCTACACTGTTCTGTCTCCACAGCTGCAGACAAGGAAGAGAAAAGCATTGAGATTCATTATGTGACTTTTGGGTTTCCCATGGGAAATAAATTCTTCCAAAAAATAATTAAAAAAAAAAATCTTGGTCATGCCAAAACCCCTTTGTATTTGTTATCACAAGATATAGTCTTCCAGATAGATGAATTATTACTGAGATTAAAAGCAGAAGAGCAATTTCACCTTCAGTCTCTGTTTCTTCCCAGTATCTCTCATGAGTTGCAACCCAAGATGAGCATAAAATTAGAAAAGAAAAAACCCAAACTTCTCTGTATTAAATAACAAAGCACAAAGAAATGGATTTTTTAAAAAAACAGCAACCAAAACAACAGAAAGTGAAAGAAGTTAAAACCATAAATGTAATTTTAAAATTAAGAAGACACTCTCAATTCTTCATCTGCAGAATCCAGTAATCACCAACAAGCTAGCTACAGGCTGCTCGGAAGTGGATGGCATTTCTATGTCAGGGTTTTCACTTTCTTGATTTTTATGATTTCAGACATCGAGCCTGGCTAATACAAAATCAAATATTAATGGGGGCAGGTAGAGGAGGAAGTCACACCTGTGAAATCATTCTGTTTAGCAGAAGCCAACAAATTGTGGAATTTTGCAATCATAAAATACCACATCGCAATACTCACAGAAATTTTCCATGTAATCAAGGCTAACACAGATTTAGTAAGAAAAAAAACCCCTCAAAGGCTATTCTCAGTGTTAATACTTAAACTGAGTTAGTTTCCTATTTGAAGTCTTAAATTATTATGAAGAGTGTTATTATGCTTCAGGTATAGCTTAAAGATTTTCAGGAATGGTAAGCACGGATTTGTGAGAGAATCATATTTAGCCTCACAAAGAGCAAGTAATGAACAACAAGCCTGATTGTATCTTAAGACTTCATTAATATTTGTTAGTTTCTTTAATTAGAAACCCCAATATATCTTGCAATTTTGGGGTGACCAGGTAGAACTCCAATTTGAGATTTTCACTGAATTTTACATTTTTTTCCATTGGAGAAGTAGCATATTTCTGTGGGACACTGGGCAGATTTCAAAGGCAGTGCATTCTCCTCCTCTGAGGGATTTTCAGAAGCAGTTGGTCTAAACTCTCTCCAAAATCCCTTTGTATGCTGATTAACACTCTCCCATTTACATAAGAAAACCTTTCCCTCAAATCTCGCAGTTGTCATGCACAGTAGCGACTCTGGGCTGTCCCTTTGATTACATTATAAATTAATATTTGCCCTTGCTTTCCAATCGATAGGAAAGAGTATTTTGTCAAAAAGCTGCTCTGCTGGCAACACTCGAGCATATTGATGAGGGCTTAGCGGTGATTACAGCGCCCAGGCACAGGCAGCAGCAGAGCCTCTCACACCCACTCTTTGTGCACCTTGCATCCTTCCTGGAGATTTTCCATGGGCTCTAATAGCTCCCAGTTGGCCTCCCCACGGCAGACCTCTGCACAGCTGGGAAGCCAGCGTTGCTATGGAGCACCACCAGCACCATTATGGAACAAAGGTGCAGAGCAGAGCGTTACAGCTGACACGCGGCTCGGGAAGGCATTAAAGCGTCTTTACCGAGCTGTCACTTACAGCCCTGTGGGAGACAGAGGCAAGCCACGGGTCCAGGAAAATAATATAGTGCATTAGCAATAACTGTGACAGAAAGCTGAAGGGGTTAGGCAGAATTAGGTATACCACATATGGCTGTACTTGGCAAAGGTTGACTGAACTAATATTGACTGTTTCAAAGCACACAGCTCCTCTCCAGCCGCTCAGAAACTCAAATGTGCTGCTAGAATGATGAGCTGACAAAGAGGCATTATCTACATTAAATATAGCTAGCTATTAGACATTATATGTACATATAAAATAGACACATATATCATTTATCTATATGAAAGTGAAACGCACTCTCTTTTAAAAGTAATACATGCCAGCCTTAGTCACTGCCCTGTGAGCTGTGAATGCACATCCCTACACCACAGTTTATGCCTTATAAGCATATGCAAGTAAGCCAAATTATGTTTTTCACTATTTTGTATTTCTGACACTATGTTCTGTAACTTGGAAAAATTTCAATACAGTCAAATGTACTAAATTAGACAACATTATGATCCATCAAGCACCCCTGATGCTGTCAACATCTTCAGTTCTTGCAGTCAATCTATAAAATATGCTTACTCATATACATTTTTTAATCACAGGTTTACACAAGAGAGGAAACACATTTGTTCCTTCTCTTCCAAATTTTTTCAGAGGAACACTATCAACAGGCAGCTGGCCATAAAAACCCATCAGATGTTGCTTGATAAAACAGCAAACTCTGCTCTTGTATTAAAACATAATTTACTTTGTGTAACCTTCCAGTTTAAGCCCTCATATTCCTTTTACCTAAGTTTGAAAGTCACTAAATAAAATGCTCCCCTGAAATGTAAGTATGCCTGCATCATACACAGGACATCCTGATCTTCATATGACCTTGTGAATGTACTCACTATGCATTAGAGTCAGAGAATAAGCAATTTTAGAGTTACCATTACAGCTGTGGTTACAGCTTACCTTTACCTAACATATTGGAGCCAGTGTTGTGTGAGGTATGAATTCAATCTGGTAGAGTAGAAAACAGCTTCTGATCAAACCAAGACATTGCCCATCTGCTAGAACTTCTGCAGTCAGCACTGTCCATATCAATCCATGAATAATTACTATTATAGATCACCACAGATTACTACTATAGGTCGTTAGCTTATCCATTCAGGGTTTTACTGCATTCTGGCAATATTTATGTGTTTTCTCTAGATCAGGACCTTTTCCAGAGCAACAAATGCAGTGGGACCAACAAGTTTTTATCCTCCAGAGAATTCAAGACCTTTTCTTTTTCTACAAAGTCTTTTTGTGTTCCACATTTCTCAGCTAACAAGAAGACACAACGTGGAGTTAAACTGTATCTCTTCTATGTAAACAACAAATTTAACCAGACTGTTTTAAATCTAGGATAAGCTTAATTCAATCTTCAATGAAGTTATTGCAAGTACAAGCATAGACAGACTTTTAGAAAGAAAAAGTACTACTAAGTAAACAAATTCAAACATACAAGTTATGCAAACAGTGGCTGGATTCTTACTCAAGAACGAATTCCCAAGTTTAAATGAAAATACATTAGGGAGAAATCACATGGTGTTATTTAAGAGGGGATGAAGAAAGCAAGCTCTCCCTTCTCCAAGCACAGCTCCTTTTAGTGTTCCCACTGGGAATGCACAGGAGTTATTTCACACCTATGGCTGCCAGCACATTACAAGATTCTTTGATGCACCCTGGCCAAGCTTTTTTCTGCTGTTTACATTTTGCCCATTGTCTGCCTTCACTGTCCATTGTAAAAAGACCTGCCAAAGAAAATGTACACATATAATTCACGGAGTGCTGTGTTCCAAAGGATGTAGAGAGTGATGTGGTCAACTGTTCCCTAAAACCAGTTAAACCTTTGACTTTTAAATATGTAAGAGAACAGCACTTCTGTGATATAAATGCTTACAACTCTCCATATCAAATATGCTTACAAAAAAGGAGAGTTTGGATTAATACTACCTATGAAGGTGCTGTTGCTTGACACCACATTAATTCAGCTGTCTCCAGGGCAATCAGACACTGCAGTGGTGCAGTGAATAGGAATACTACAATAAGTAGTTTTTTAATGATTTCTGATAATTCATTAATTTCAAGACATGCTCTGAAGACGCTATGGCTATGAATAATGAATACTTTATATTAATTTTTAAGTTGTTTTTTTTTTTTTAAATTTCATGTAGGATTGACATAAAACAAAGAATTTAAACTGAGGTTTCCTAAAACATTGGAAAGAAGCAAACAAGAGTTATAGAGTTGCCAACCTTCCTCCTAAAGTAACATTATCTTTCTGTTAATAAAATAATTCAAGTCCACTAGTACTAGCCAAATGTAGATTTTTTTTTTGTTAAATTTTGGGGTTTGAGAGCATCATACCTTTATTGTAACATTTGCCCAAATAATTCAAATCAACACTGCTAAAAAAATGACAGATGCCTATTAGCATAACTGACTGATCGAAAAATAACATTAATGCCTTATTACTTATAACATATTCACCCAAATGTTTCATTAACTTCGTAATGCAATATTAATGAGAAAGATAGCTAAAATTTTCTGGACCCAGCGAGTGCAAACTGTCAGCTAATCATTAAATCCCAGCTCTCCTTTCACTTAGTTTCATCTGCACAGGTTCCTCGCAAATTCCCATTCACAGATCACAAAAGAACAATTTGGGTTACTTCAAGAATTAATTAGACATTTGTATGAAAGCCACTAGAACAACTGCTCCTCCTGCGAGTTCATAAAGCTGTTTAATTTGCCCTTGTATTTTCATTCAGAGGAGCTGGCAACGCCACAATAAAACGCAGCATGCGGAGATAGCAAGCCAAATTTCTTACTTAATCGTTCACTTTCATTTGCTATGCTCATTTAAAAGAAGCGAGCACTAACACCTTTTAACCTCGGCAGTGACACAGCTGGGGCACTCTTCACACATAATACAGAATGACTTGGAATAACGCGCCCCTTGTCAATCTGTAAAGAGCATTCGGGTTGAGATTTAAAGTCCGTGCTTGCATTAGCAAAAGGCTGAAAACCCCTCTCTTGTACAGTTTAGCTTTTATTATGTTTATGTCGTGGCAGCTAATTGCCTGAAGAAAGGAAAAGAAACGCTGAACAGGAAGTATTGAAATGTGTATTAAATGCTGAAGAATAATGAGACAGCATAATTACTGATTTCTTTTCTTTACTTTTCTGGAACATACCTTCTCCACTGAGGAGTTAAATGGCTGTTTGAATGATGCTCTTTTGTAAAGCTGTCTTTATAAAGCTTCTATTGAGCAGAAGTAATAGACAGACTCCCATACGGGACACAGGACAGATCAGATTTCTGTATTTAGCAGAGGTATTCTGCAAGAAACTTGTCTCAGCCATGGAAATAATGTCACTGAAAAGTCAGAGTGAGCCTTGTGGAGAGTTAATCGAGGGTGGAGATGAAGATAATCCTCCTCTGAACAGCAGCCCCGGCTAACCACAGCTAATATCTGCTCTGTACTACCGCAATATATTTTCCGGGTCTCCCACCACGAAGCTGGTGGAGCAGGAAAGCACTGGTGCATCCTTCCTCCCTCGGTTTGAAAGTCCTTATAAGATTTTCAAATTCGCTATCTGCAAAGGAAAATGCAGCCGCTCAGGCTCATGTGCAATGTGAAAACTGGCTGGAGCATACCAACACTGATGTCCATCTGTCAGCATGGCACTTAGCCCACAGACAAGGTGGGATGCCAGTTTCAGCAGGGCGTAGGTGCCAATTAAATACAAATTTAGAGTGATAGCCTGCAGAAGGCAGAAAATAGCCTAGATTCTGCAAAGAGGCATTTCTGATGGTAAATACTGCCAAATGTTTTATTATAAAGGATCACTTGTGTTTATGATAGCAGGCATTACGAGTCAGATCCAAATCCCATGAAAGTCAAAGTGGCCTTCCAAACACTGCAGAAAGTATACATATGTAATATGTGTCACAGTCTGCTCTCACTAACTTGAATAGCAAGACTATTTAATTCATCAGAACAACTGAGGCCTTAGAGAACGTGCCTTTTCCCAATCAATCTGCATGACAGTGAAAACTCTCCGTGCACAGAAAGTACTAATTATGTGTGATTGACAAGGTAAAAAGAAAGACTGCAATGGTTACCCTAAAAAAAAAAAATCACACAACACAGAAGTACACTGAAAGAAAAGCTTGGCTGGTTGTAGCTCTGGCTTCATCTTTCCCCATGGCAAACAGGTTGCAATTAAGTAATATTCATTCCAGCTACCTTCTAAATAATTTCTGAAACAAATGTGCTACCAAGATAAATAAAGTCTGGAAATTTGCATTCATTCTTCAGTGAATATTTTTCAAAGAATAAATACAATTCATTAAGGCATTGTTGCTATTGTTCATTAACAAACTCTCAAGTTTCCTTCTCAATTTCCTCCTCCTTTTTTTCACTACCTATTTTCCAACCTCTGCCACTCCAGCCTTCCCCTTCTCCAGAGACAAAAGAAGATGGAAAAAAGCACAACACAAACCCTGATGGTTTCTGTGAACTGCAAGAGGTTAGAAAGGAAGAGCTGCAAAGATAAAGAGAGGCAGCAGTGGAGGACCAGCTGATGTCAATAAAGTCAGACCCACCTTTCAAATCAAACACTCACCTTTCCAAATTCAAATAGCTCTTCCTCACTTTTTTCCCCAGTGCAGCCTCTTACCTAATCCTGCTCCCCCCATTCATATCTTTCATCCCAGGATGTTTGCAAACACTGCCAATAAGCACAGATAAACTGTTCTGAAAGTTTGGAAAAGAGATAATACTGGGTTTTATGTAGCACATAAACTCATCCAGCCACTTTAAATGGAAATATGTTGCACAGGCACCATCTTACAGTGGGAGAGTTGAATGTCTTGGTATTAATATAGTTCTTACGGCTTGTTTCTGTGAGGTGTATCACCCAAACAACCTTCCCTTTCCCAAGCTTTACTTGAAACTGTCTGACCAGGGAAATAACACTGT
>VZSR01000476.1:604677-643472 GCA_013398615.1 Brachypodius melanocephalos
GCTCCCTGCACTGAATGTGCTCCCCAACACCAAATGTGTTGGTCAAACACCCCTTGCCGTGAGCAGGGCACCTTTGATAAGAGCAGGTTACTCAAGGCCCCACCAACCTGGCTCCAGGGATGGGGCACCCACAGCTTCTCTGGGCAGCACGTTCTAGTGCCTCATCAAACTCACAGTAAGGAATTTCTAATATTTAATCTAAACGTACTCTCTTTCAGTTTGAAGTGATTGCCCTTTGTTCTATCACTAAATGCCCTTGCAAAAAGGGCATTCACTCTATAGGCTCCCTTTAGATACTGAAAGGCTTCTATAAGTTCTCCCTCAAACCTTCTCCTCTCCAGGCTGAAGAGCCCCAGCTCCCTCATCCTGTCTTCATAGGGAATGTGCTCCGGCCATCTGAGCCTCTTTTTTCCCACCTCTGGACTTTCTTCAACAGATCTGTGTCCTTATGTTGAGGGCTCCAGATGTGGGCACAGTGCTCCAGGTGGGGTCTCACAAGAGCAGATTCTATTACTTTGATGCAATCAGAAAAACATATTTAAACTACTCATACTGAACAACAGATAACACTTTAAAAGTGTTTAAAGAGCTTAAAAAGAACTAATTTTTAATTCATAATGGTTTGGACTAATTTGTCACAAACTTACAAAGAAGCATCTTAAGACTGTAAGAGGTTTATTGCATTTTGTATCAGTAAGGATGTCATGTACAACCATCATTGTGGTTGGTAAACCAGCACACCAAGGATTTCTATTGCATTCATTACTGTATGTGAAAGTGGGATAGTAGTATCTTTACAGATCATTACTTTCTAGATGTTTATTCAACTAATTATAATCATCCTTTAAGGAGATGCAATCCATCATTTTAATAGGTAAAAATCTCTTTTTTTTTCCTGCACTGCAAACAAGTTAGATGAAACATTAGGTTTCAATTTCACACAGAGATCTTTATTTCAAAATACGTAATGATGGCAGAAGCACTTATCCATGAATATTTATCATGTGTCAACCACAGAGATTTCTGTGATTAACTGTGCATGATGATTGCTTTGCCCAGTATGCCTCGACAGGCTTGACCACTTTGTGAATTTGGCTGGGGGATTTGACTTTGGCTTGAGTCCCTGACAGCAAAGTTTCTAGAAGGCTCCAAAGCTGTTCTTTGTCCTTGCTTGCTTGGATGAGGTGCTGGGCAGAGGGAAATGTGGGCTTGAGCCCCGACAGGACAGAAAGGGCTGGGGAATAAAGGGGTCTTGTTCCAGCTTTGGCTGGCCCAGAGAGGGGAGGCACATGGTTGCTTAGGTTTGCTGCAAGGCTTCGTTATTTATCTGTGTTTTCCCTCCCCAATTCCCAAATTAGTCATTAGAATCTTGTGCTAATTGGCAAGAAATTAAGTAAATTATCCTGTGGCTAAGACCATTTTGCCTCGCCAGTATTTTAGATACTTTTATAGCTGGCTGGGTGTTAAGCACCGAAGCAGGGAGCATCGCCACAAAAGACTCCTCTTTTTTAGATTTCAGCTCATTATTGTTGGCCCTATTCATACCCCATATCCTAAACAGGCTGAGTGAATTACAACCTGAGGGCTGACACCTCTCTGCAAACTTTGCAACAGATTAACTGGGCATACTATACTGACTCAGAACACAGAGCTCCTCCCTCAGCTCATCTCCCAGGAAGGGATGATGGAATTCACCCTGAGAAGAGAACTAAAAACTGTCATGGTAACACAGCAACATCTAAAAGGCTAAGTGAGGTAGACAAAACTAATTCTAGAAGTATTTGATTTGGTTTTCCTCCTGTTTGGCTATTTTTTAAGTGCTCAACTAAAATCTGGGGTCTGCTGAACATGGCAATTTTGCAAATAGGGATTCAAAAGTATTTCCATTCTGTTTACTCACATAAATTAACGTGAAGTGCACTTTCAATTCTGTGTGGTCCTGTCAAGTGGGTCAAAGTCAGGTTTAATGCAATTGATGTTAAAAGCAAAGACCAAAATATCCCCAACATGTAAAAAAACCAGACAAAGTGCTCCATGAATCACATGGTTCCAGAGCATCAAACCCAAAAAGCTCCCTGTAATGAATGTATGATACCTCCTCAAATGTCTTTAGAGGAGATTAAATAGTTAGAAGATAATTTCTTGTCAGTATGTCCCACAGAAAGGCCATTTGAACATTCTAGAATCTTAATACAGCATAAAAATCAAAGATTCAAAATTCTCATGAAATAAGAAAGGACAAAGAACTAACATGCTAACCTCAGCACAAAAATGCATCCTCCATATTTCAATAGTCCAGAGAGAATCACAAAATACAGCACTTGTAATTTCCAAATTACATTTTAAGTTGACTACCCTGAAAATACTTCCAGTTATACATTATATAATTCTCAGATCTCATTAGTCCTACTGCGTTTAACTATTCAATACCCCAAAAAATCAGTCCAGACACATGGTTCACTAACAGTGCTGCTGAAAATCTTCAGACATGAATTATTAGAATGAAGAGATCCTGAGGGGTTGTTTGTTTTGTTTTATTCTGGCTATTATCCATGCTCATAGCAGCTGAGATCAATGGAAATATCTCCAAAGTTCCAAATCTTACAGACGTTTCAATCAAACTCTGGAAAGAAAAGAATGATTTGATAGGTTTGTGATTCTCTTTCTTGTGGAAAATAACAACAACGACAACAAAAAATAACATCATGGAGTTTGCTGGGCATGCAAGATTAATAGGAATGATAAAATAAGACAAGACAAGCTCCCCCACTAGCTTTTAATATTAAAACCAGAAGTGTAAGCACAGTATGTTTGAGGCATTTGTTTAAAAATATCAATATTCTGTCTGCTTCAGCAGCAGTGCAGGTTTTTATGTCACTTCTCCTGACTGTTATTGATTAAACAATCATGATTGCTAATGAGGTAGCAAAAGGCATTATTTTTAATTCCACACTGATTTTTAACTCCAGTATTTCTTTCAAATGTGAAATTACCTTTGCTGTTTTGTAAATCTGTGTGTTCTTTGTTGTAGACTCTGAAAACTATGAGCATGTATGTTACAGTATCTCTCAATAACTCACACTCACATCCAAAGGTTATTTTTGCCTCCCTTCAGAATTCAATTAGTCTTAATGAATTGCCCTACCACAAGCTGTCAGTGAAGCAGAACACATAATCACTATGAATGAAGTTTTCAGGAAAGGCAAAGTCTAAATATTCAAGTGCAGTCTGTTCACCCTCACATAAGCAGGGCTAAGGAAAATGTATGTAGCTAAAACCCATCCAGTCTGATTGCTGGAGGCACTGGAAAATGTAAATACAGTGTTCTTACTCCATATTTCTATGGAAGACCTTAATTCATCCTTTAATGCAGATAATAAAGTCATTTACCCATTTTGTCTTCTGACAGAAGTAGGGGACATGAACAGATGACATCAAACTGGTGTCCTGGGTTATGGAAGGAGAGCAACTGCTCTCTGTATTCAAGCACTATCTGTAGACCCCAATGGTGCCTCATTTCTAAAGAACACTAACAAAAGCATGCAAGCTACGAATCCTGCAGGTAATTAATTTAGCAAGGCAATGTTTTCTGGAGTTAGATAATCAAAGCAGTCTTGGAAGTTGTAAAATGTTTCCCTTTATTTTACTGGAGTTGGGAGTTTTGGGGTTATTATGTTGGTAAATAAAGCAATGCATTTCCAAGTAAATGTGACTGTCACAAAGCATTTTATTGGGAGGGCAGTATTTTCCATATTTTAGCGGGATCTTACTACTGGATTCTCTCCTCCCTTCTGAGAACTCACTTCCAATGATTCAAGAGACTTTCAGACAGAATGTATCAAGCAGTTTATTTCCTCACATCAGGAGGATGATCTCTTAAGGGTTTATCTCAAGTACTGCTGTTGTACTGAGACCATACTCCGGTCTCAGATGCCTTAAAAAGACTTTGTAGTACATGAAAAGCATATTTTGTAGTATGAATTGACATGGACGCTCAATAAAGTCAGCCAGACAGTGACTATTTGCTGCAGAGCCAACATGCTTTGGCCTATAAAGGATAAATAAATACAGTTCAGCTTCTGACAGCAGCTTCATGCAGGAAATTGGAGGAAGAACAGTTACAAAGTGGAATTATCTGACTTTGACTTATTACTAGAAAATTCAACCTAATATAACCCATAAAGTATTAGACACAAAAAGTAAAATACACATATCTTGAGCAGTACTAACATTCAGTGAGGAACAAATTAAGATTAACTGGGTAGTAAATTATTCCTTCCAGCCATAAACAACTCTCTCAAGATCTCTGAAGGCAACATTGGAGCATATCTGCTCTCACCTTTCATTCCCAGTGTGTTGAATTCTCTGGAGTTATTAAAGCTGAGCTTCGGGTGTGTCCAGGAGCAGCACACATGCAGGGTGCTGTTTCTTTCAGATGGGGTCAGAGAGCACAGTGTGGAAGAGCTGCTGGAGGGAGGATAAGAGGTTCCTGCCAGTGCAGGGTTACCAATACCACCTTGGGGCTACATCAGAAAAGCTTTCTGGTGCAGCAAGTGGGACAGGAAGAAGCTATGGCAGAGCTTCTCAGCTTCTTAGCAGAATTCCTGTCTCCTAGCTTATCCTGACAAGAGAGATTGGCCCCTGGTATCCACAGCAGCCCTCTGCCAGATATACCTCCCATCTGGAGCCATATCTGTCATTGATCTGTTCTGAAGGACTCCTCCTGACTCAGATGAGGATTCATGCTGTATTCAACCATCTCCTACATCTTCCTGCACCCCACAGAGTATTTTCTGGAGAACACAGCTGTCAAAATGATTTCACATGGTGTGTGGTATTACATTTGAGGCTGGGACTAGAAGAACTTCATACTATGAAAATATGCCTTTTTAAAATAAAACAACCCATGCTATAACAGAAGAAAGTGAGTGTCATGACCACCAAAGAAAAAGCTGTAAGACTATTCATGGAGAGGCACACAATTCCTTTCTCCAGTTTTGTTGCTCTTCCCTGAAAAATACCTTAAATCATTGGAAAAGAATCTTCTCCATTACCACCTCCAGAGCTTTGACAGAGGACAGGTAAATCAAAGATCCATAAACACCCAGTCAGACTGATTACATTTCACTGAGGGCCAGGTCTTTTTAAAAAACCCCTGTATTTATACCATGAAAATCAAAATGCATTAAAACCAGAACATTTTAAAGCGCTTAACATAACCACCATAAATTGTTACCAGGAATGCAGAAGCTTTTAGTTTTTCACCTAGTGGAGAGTGGTCAATTTTCTCATTTATCATAGCATGTGATTAATTGGTTAAATTTCTACAGTCATAGTTCTAGCTTTGAAAGACAAATAATTTATTAAAACCATTTACTCAGAATTGCTTGAGAGAAAACAGTGCAAAAAGTCTTCACTAGAGTTTCATGTCTTAGTCTAACAATTTTAATGCTTCAGAGAAAATGCTCTCTTCTAAAGCTGCTTGAGAGAGTAAGTTTGGCTTATCTGTAAACCTCTTCACCATATTCCATGCAGAGATATGCCATATTTTTGGTGAACTGCCTTTGCTCTGTGCTTGATTGAGTTACCTGTTACTCACACTGATACACTGATAAGGCACATGATGACAACATTCTCTTTGGTAATCATTTGATATAGCCCACTGAATCACTTGCCATTACTTGTGCTGTGGCATTTGTGGTATAACTCAAATTAAAAATGTATTTTCACATTTCTAGATTCTTATATAGAAAATTTTATTCTATTATCAAGAATGTCAGCTGTTAATTCAAACTCCTGAAAGCTGCTATGGCTGATACTGCATTCGGATACATAAGCAGTAGATATAAAAGTTATATACATAAGATGAAACCACTACTTTTCATGTCCTAATGATTTCATGTTGACAACCCTTTGCATAATGTGGCTTCCACTACAGGGAATGTGTTCAAGCAGACCATGTCCAATGAGAGGCTGTTGTTTGAACACAGTATTCTGTTCTATAAATAAGAAAGGAAAAAGAAGGGGTAGGACGGGGAACTGCAAGCCCAGTGCAAAATTTAAAATACAGCCATCAAAATATAGGGTAAATGTGCTACTTATCCATCCATCTTGATGTGTCTTGAAGCATTCACAACGTTAGTGCCCACAGGAAGGTGTGGCTGTTTGGCACACCAGGGATCAAGGATAAACTCATGATGTTTATCAGTAGCTCAGGTTGAAGCCCAGTAAATCACATTGTTGCCACAATCCACACTATCTGTGGAAGCTGGCACACAAAATAGATGCAATAATCACAAGGATTTTGGCTATAGGTCAGTTATTCTGCTCAACGTAGTTTGTAATGTCATTAAAGACAGTGGTGAAAACTAAAGTTACATCTTAAATTTCTTTAGAAAGTCAAACCAAGTGAAAAATCGTGCTACTTGAAGTCTCCCTATTACATGTAAACATTTTTCACCTTGTTATTTTTCTCTTTAAATTATCTTTACTGGTCATGCAGACCTACCTTGTTGTGAAGACATGAAAATAAATTTTATATTTCCTGGTTGTTCGTGATCCAGAATTTAAACTTAGAGTTTTCAGTGGTTCTAAATGGAAAACTATAAATACATGAAGATCTTTGAGGGATTTCCACAATGTCCAAACCTGCACACAAAACCCCCAGCTTTGCATTCACAATGGGCTGCTGTGGAGGTATCAGATGCTGATACAGATCCCACACTTAGATTTTTTTTTTTTTCCTCAAGTGACTTTTCAAAGGTGGGTGATTCTGTCTCTTCCATCTTTTGCTATGCTGACTAACCCTGCTGTGGAAGGAGTGATCTGTAGACAACAGCACCGGTGAAAGTTTGGTAACAGGTCTCATAATACTGAATAATGATAAGAATCTGCTCATGTGTTAAAAGGAATTTAATCAGAGAAAGAGATACAGACAGGAAACCCTGTCAGTTGTCAATTTGTAAAGAAAAGAGGTAGAATAGAGAAGTCCTAACAAACTCCCCAACTTTCCAAATATTATTAAATAAATATGTAAAGTTGGTCTACCTACAGTGCATGCAAGCCAGAGCTGGTCTTTAGGAGTGCTGCATTGTGCCTTAAGTGCATTAAAATGTCATTATCCATACTCACCAATGTACCTTTCTGACTTTCTTTCTTTAAACCTTTTTGTAAGCTATAATTACAATTAAGCAAAGACATGTTTATTGTCACAAAATGTATGCCAACAGCTCACACTAATGCAATCCAAACATTAGTATGAAACATTTTTCCAATTACTGCACAGACTCCCTACAGTGTTTCAAGCTGCTTTATGACATTTTAAACTCCACATATAATACACTCCTTTAGAAATCTGCAAAATCTTTCTATTTCTTTCTTATGACCCAAGAAAACCTAAATCTATTAAAAGCACATTTTCATAGCAGCAGGATAAAAATGCTTTTACTACATTTATCTTCAAAATTGGTGGTGTTAAATAGTGCCAGGGGATAAATAACCATAAAATATCACATTAGTGTACAGGGTACTGCTCTAACTAGGCATGAGGGGATGTCTCTCTACCCTTTCATTTCTTCTTTCTATTTGTCCCATTAGAGCTATGCAATCATTCATCAGTCACTGTGGCAAGCAGTGCTGCTCCATCCTGACTCCTGCCTCAACACAGAGGCTCAACACAGAGAGAAAATTGAGTTCACAGCATTCCAGAGCTGTCCACACCTACATTGAGAACTGACTGTCTGCCATAGTGCTCTTGCTATTTATGGAAATAATATTTTAACAGCATCACATATTGAGCCTTGAAGTTATATTAGAGGAACACTCGTTTTGCACTTTAGATAGAGCAAGTGAAAAGGGCTGAATAGTTAAAAACCGTGCCAAAACCCTCCAGTTTTCAGCTCTGATTTAAAACCCAGATGTTGCAATCACCTTCTGCTAATCTATTCTGCTTTAGACTCCTGGCACTTCCAGCAAACTTATTATGATAACTTAACACAGATGAGCTGTCAGATTGTTTGAGTTTTAGGCAAATGCTATTATTCCAATCAAAATACAAAATCAGTAGCAATGACTCCTAAAACAAACTCAATAAAAAATTGTAAAAAGCATAATATTTATCCATGGCAAAGTCACACTTTTTTTGACTAAGAACATCAAGAAAAACAATACAGCTTGTGGAAAAATATTGACATAGATTTTGATAAAAATGTATCTAGCAGTTCTTTATATATTATGCATCCCCTAATTTCCCTCAACTAAATAGGGAGGAATAACTCACAAGGCATCTTGCAGGAATCCACCAGAATATTCATTTTCTCATGAGGGAGTATTTTTCAGCAAAAAAAAAAAGGAAGAAAGATAAGTCTCCAAATTTGGGAGCAAAACTAGAGTATTTGCTATGTGTCTTACAGAAATCAGTACATAATAATATGACCTTATGGTTCATACATGTTCTTTGTTTTTCAAAGGATAACATATATACTTAAAATAATTTAGAATACTGAAATTGGTGTCCAGAAGATTGTGTTTCTTCAGGAAATCTTGCAAAGGAAGATTTCCTTGAAGGATTGAAAACTGCACATTCATGTTGTGTATTCTATCACACTCTCATTAAGCACATACTCATTACTTCCAAATATGCCTCCAACAGATGTTTATTAGAAAATAGACTTCTTAAGAAAGAAACTAAACAATAAAACCCCTGAACTGTTAAGCTCTGAATAAAATACTGAAAGAATTGAAAAAGTATAGAGTCTTCCTTTCAAAGGTTAAAAAGTTTCTTGAACTTGTAGCTACTGGGAGCTCTAAACCATCTGGATTTTGTTAATATAAATTATTTATGAAATCAAGGAAAAGAAGTATCATACTTCAAACCCATGATGTCTGAAGTATGGAGGCTGGTAGACGTGAATTTCTAAATCACTCTAGTCACTGAGTCTGACTCATAAAATTACCATTTTATTTCACTGAAATTAAGGAATGACTTCACTAAAATAAACAGCAGAATGCCTATGTTGATGAAACTGCCCATTTTCATGTTAAGGCCAAAAGTCAACACACTTGTAGCCTTGATGATCTCATGCACACAGTACATGCTTTGGATTTTTTACGTGTTAACTACTTCTGACTCAAAGCCTAAATCCACAAATGCAATGAGCCCAACAAACTCAGGGATTTATTTTAAATACAAAGTGGGGGGTTTTTTTTCAGCTAATATGAGCTAAGAACCTTCATTTATCATGGAGACAAGCTGAATAGTCATAATGGCAACTCTTCAGCATTCAGATCACTGGCAGTAAGGGATAAAGGAAAATCATGAACAAAGCAGAAAGGACATTCTCATTTGAAATCTCATTTCATCCACAAATTCATACATCTTGTATTGACACTGCATCTGTTGCTGCAGTGGATTTTATGAAGTGTCTCAGAGCAACTTGGAGATGGCCCTTTTGTCATAGGGAGTGCCAGATAAAACTAAGAGAACTGAAATTATGGACAGTCACTTTGCAGCTAGAAAAACACACCTTCCTCGTTTTCTCTCCAACCCTGACATTTATGCTTCACTGAAATTTGTGCCTGGGCAGATGTAGGAGTTTACTGCATTCCACAGCTCAAATGTTTGGATGGAAAGAAAAACAAAATATTTAACTGAACTTGTTTAAAAGAGCAGATCTCTAGGAAGATATGAAATATACGGTGTGTCAAACATGCAGAATTTAATAATACACTACAATCTTGGAGTACTCCATCCTAAACTAAGTGATAGAACAAAAATGAAGTCCACATCAGCCTTACAGTAGGGATGAGTCAGTATTATCAGGAGACAGACTGTTTCACAGACTTTTGGGAGCAGTTATGCCAGTTCCTGTGTTATCCAATAAAGCCACAGCAAAATAAGAAAGTGAAGGTGTTGGATCCCATTGTGAACAGCCACCATTCCCTCAGTGCAGAATTCAGCCAATACATTAACTTTGAATATACATGTTGAAAACTTCCAGCAACAAAGCTTAATTAGAAACAGAAACAGACCTACATTTTTTACCTTCATCTCTGAATTCCTAATTAAAGGATACCTGAATGTGGGGCCATCCCATCAGAATGGGAAACCAAGAGCCCAACCTGCTGGCAAGATTGGAGAAGCACACACCAGCTTCATGCCTTTGAGAGAGCCTGCTCCAAAATTACAGTAACACTCCATACAACACTCATACATAAATAAACTCTTAGGAAAATAAATTCCAGCACTAGCTGGCTCCAATGGCCATAGCTGAATATGTGGTAAATTGCTATTCAGACTGGTTTCACTGTATATTTATACTCTCCAGATCCAAATGCTATATGGCCCACAGAAAATACTTCTATAGGCTGTTCACATCTTTGGCTGGTCTCCAAGGGTTCTGCTGGTTTAGATTCTACACACCCAGGAGGAACTATTTGCGCCTCAGACAGTTATATTAGCACGGTAAATATTCTGTACTGGAGAGAAAATGTCAGGGCACTTCACAGAAAACTATTTCAGAGTTTCATAGCCAAAAATGACATCTCTGTAGCTCTCTCTTCCACATTACTTAATTTTTTGTGAATGACAGTAAGGACATGAAATAATGTCTCCACATAAATATTCAGTAATGGATTTTTGACCAGCTGAACTAAGACACAGCAGGTTTATTCCTTAATCAGAGCCCCATAATGATGGCAACCTTTAATCTTGGGAGAGGGGTCACTAGAACACAAATGCCCCACTAAGACAAGAAAAGCCTTTCAACTGACTTCAATAAGGATTTAGAGATGGGGACAACTGATTTAAGGGATACTATTATCCATACTAGTATCAGATTTTGGTGAGGGGTATCAGAGTTGTATGGGCTTTTTGTTTCTTGGTATTGAGAAAGATAAATGAAATACCACACTGAAGCTCTTTGCAGAACCTTTCAAGTTTAAAACGCTCCAAGATTTCTTTAAAAGAAGAATCTGACATGACAGTGGCCTGAATAAAGGTAAGATCAACCCAATCTGTACACAGAAGTTGAAATCCAGTATATTTCATGTGCATTTTCTGACTATAGGGTCTAACGATATTTCAGATATTGTAGAGATAAAGTTTTTCCCTACATTTAGCAAAACATTTGTGGAACACAGGATGGGACTCTTGATGTAGAATTCTTTTTCATGTTGTTTGAGGTTATGTAGAGAGGATGATTCCCATGATACATATACAACTTATGCTCTGTCATAGGAATCATGTGATTTTACTTCTTGGATAGGAAATATGATCTAATACAAACAGCAAAAGATGACATCAACAAGCACATCGCTTATAAACCCTGCGAGGACTTGCAACCTCCACTATACAAGGTGGATGAAACTTCATATTGCTAATGCAAAATAGCTTCAATTTCTAATATTAAAATCTTTTCCTAATCTTAAACCTCTCTCCCCATGCTTCCCTCTTTAAGACATTTGTGAAACTGTCGATGTGTTTCTACCAAATTGTCTTTGACAATGTTTATGTTCTTGCAGTCACTTGGAGCCCAAATTAAGAGAGAATTGATTTGCTCTTGAATTACATCTGATTTGTGCCAGCCAGAAACAAATCTGCACTATTTGATGTCATAGAGATGTGGGTTATCTAGGAAATAACTGTGAATCATCTTCCCAAAACTCAGAAACTCAGGCCCTGTTGATACTTTATTTAGTCATTATATTTTAAATCTTAACCAGAATTTACTTTAGAAGAGTAATTATTTAGTCTTTTCTACCTTTGATATGTTAAACTCCCTAGCTGGGGAATATTTGTTCCATTAAGCAAGCTTTTTGTCTAGACACTGTGGTTCAGAGAATAACATCTTAAACAAAAAGAATGCTGTATGAAACATATAAGTTCACAGAAGAATCTGAATATTACATGGTCCCAAGTGGTCTCCTCTATTAAGCAAATTGTCAATTTAGCTGAATGTGAAAAATAAGGAAAATAGAGGAGAAAAAGAAAAAAATATTTTGATATATTATTATTATTATTATTATTTTTCAAAACAAAACAAAAAGCCTAAATCCCATAAGTAAGGTAAAATTTTACATTTAGTTAAAAACCTGCAAAATTAAACTTGAAGGAATTTTTTAAGGAACTTTTTCCCAACTTCATCTTAGTTGCACACTTACTAGGAAGTTTTCCTTTCTAGATGAAAATTCTCTTTTTCAGGAATACAAACACGGGTCTTCATGTTCTAGTACAAGTAAAGACATTTCTAAATACCTTTTGATGTAGTTTGTAATTTTATTTTTTCTTTTCCAAAGTGGGTATTATCCATCATTGAGCTGCTTTTCTGATGGAAGTTACTGCCTAAAATAAAAATACTTTCTGGTTTGTTTCACAAATTCAATGAGAAGATGTACTGGGTTGACTGCAGCAAATATTTGTTACAGCTACTCAGCAACTCATTTGTTTAGATTACTTTATAGAAGAACAGTTCTGTAATCTCTGTGAATGTCACAAAGACAAACACACTTAAGTTTCTGATGCAAGACAAGAATGCTGAACATTTAGAAAGCAAAACCTACTATGGAAAAGTTCCTGTAATATATGTGGCCACAAGTGGACTTAAAAGAAAAAAAAATAGCCAAATTAACTTTTCTACCTTAACTGGGTTTGTTTCTTTGTTTGTTTTGTGGTTGGGTTTTCTTAATCTAGCAGTGGTTCTGTAGTTCTAGCAAATTAAACCTCTGAGGATGGAGGGACGGATGGATGGATGGATGAATATAAAAAATTTTCACAAATCATGATCAGATTTCATTTACAATTTTTTAAGGAAAATTTTTTTCTCTCAATAAGCTCTGAACAACCAACTTAGTGATACATTATTGGAACACACAATGACATATGTCCACTATCACTTCCAGAAACTTCTCTGACAAAACCTAGTGTATTTTTATCTCATGTTACCACCACTGAACATCTTGATTAAATTAAACATGAAATGCAACGCACGTGTCCCTTATCTGCATTACTCCAGTTCTGAATCTTGGCTCCATAAACCACCTTTCCTCCTGAGATGTATCCACTTAGGTCATGACTAGATAGAGATTAAGTGGGGATTATTCTGAGGTTAATTCATTCAGTAGAAACCCCCAGATATTCAGCTTTATGATTCTGGCATGCCAAAGTTTTCCTTTCTAAGTGGTCTTAATAGAGGACAAAACCAGATGTTTTCGTGGCTCCATTTAAACCATTCAAAGTCACAAACTGAAGTTTGTAAGCAGAATACATCCTAGAAAGTTGTAATGAAGGAAACTGGTTTCATGTCATCCAAAGAGCTATGATTTGGACTAGAGAATGGGAGACTTTTAAAAACATACAGCAGGAATTCTTTCCTCCTGTTGTATCAGAGTAGTTTATTCTCATTAGGCTGTTTCTGGCTGCTGATTCTTCCAGCCAATGCATTGCTGTTTTACCCCATATTCCTTTTTAACAATATTTCATCCTTCTGGTCTGGTTTTCATTTACCCTATTAACAGGAACAGGAAAAGAAAACCAAGGGAAAAGCAAACCCTAAACAAGTATATCTATACATTGGCTCAGAAAATAAACCAAAACAAACTCCACATAGAAAGTCATAACATTTTAGTATTCTACTACCCCATAATACTGATTACAAAATGAGACAGAATGGCATATGTGAGTCACTAAAGTTCAATATATTCGTGAACTTGAGAAAGTAAAGTTAGTTAATAGTAGCGTCTTTTAGAAATCTTAGTTTTGGAAAATACAGTGTCATTTCCATTTTAAATGGTTACCTTATCCTGAACTGGACATCTAAGACTAGAGGAATATGTACTCCTACAACTTTAATTAGAGAATCAGAAAAAGTAATGAGAAATAATTCTTTTCCTACTGCAGGGTTCAGCTAAGTTACTCTTTACACAGATCAAGTTAAGTATGCAATCAGTTTTTTTTCAGAATCTGAGAGGCTGAAAAATTTCATTTTAAGGGTATAAGCAGCAGTATAATTTATTAAAAGTTCAAATTTCAATGTTCCTGTGGCAGGCATTTGAAGGTTTGGTGTTGGAGCAGATGGAATGTTTTACAGCAAGACTTTAATTCTCAATCCAAAAGGCATTGCTTTTGCTTCTGGTCAAAGGTGAATTTATTCCCTCTGCTAGCTCTGTCCTGGGGCTCTCCCTAGGCAAGGTCTGTCAACTGTTCCATGCTTCTGCCAAATTACATGATGATTTTGTCATGTGGACTAATATTCCCCAGTGATCCAGTTTTAATCAAATGCATAAAAGTGAAGCATTGTTGAACAGCGTAACAAAACCAAGTGCTTTGGAGAGATATGGAAGAAGTACAATTGGGTTTTAAAACTTGTACATCTGCAAAAGTAAAAACCTTTCCCCACTTCAGAAAGGCTCTGCAAAGCAGTTGCTACAAAGAGCAACACATGTTTATAGGTAACTTTATAAATCTGTAATGTTTGTCACTGTAATAATAGAAAATATAATTCACATTGTAATTTAACCTGTGGAGCAAGGGATTGAGCTCTGTATGGATGAATTTTAGGGCTGCTATTTCATGCCCACTCCAAGAACATCCAACTAGCTTTGTAGAACTGTACAGCAGCCTGAATAATAACCTGTAGGGATAAGGTTTTAAAAGACAGTAAGAGATGGCTCCGAGCACAGAAGTGAGCTTCTGCTGAGGGACACAGATCATGCAGGTTTGCAACAATCTAATATTATACAGTAATGAAGCTGTTATAACTGGATATCTCACTGAATACATGTAAATACTTATTTTGTGCTGCACTGTAGCAGTGCCTGCTATGGTCGTGTAGGAACAATGTCTAATCCATCACATGGAATCACAAATAACACAAAAAAAAATTATAATAAAATGAAACAAAGAACATACAAAAATTCAAAGGCCATTTCTAGGTTAGCAGATGGTTTATAGATGGATAGTGGTAACCCTATGGAGAGAAACAGTTGATGCTGACAAGACATGTCCATAATGTGCACCTTTCAGGCTTTTTATTTCAGATTAACTCTAGTCTGACTCTCTGGACTGAATGCCCATTTGCAGCTGGAGTGCATTAGTTACACTCCTGGAGTGTGCTAAATCTTCCAAATCTGAATCCTAGTTTCATCTGAAAGGAATCAAGTTGAGGCACTGCAAAAGCTCCCCATGACATCAACCAAAGCTCAATAAGAAAGAAAGAAAAATATGCACTTCAAAAGCATGCTCTTGATTCAAACTAACGCACTAACAAAGATGTGCTCTGAAAATATATATGCATATCTCAGGCCACACACATATGCATAGAAATATATGTGTTTTGCCAGCTTAAAAACAAAACAAAACAAAATGAAAACATTTCTAGCATAAATAAGTGGATATCATTTGTCCGTTTTCCTTATGAGTTAATTTTCTTTACTACAAAGCAGCATAGCTCTATCAGGATTAATTTGCCCAGTTTTTTTTTTTTTTAAACTTCAGTCTAATTAAATTTTAAACTCTTTTAATGAGCCTAATCACACAACTTTTTTCCTCCATTAAAATTTGATCTCAGAATAGCGACCCAGTAATTTGAAACTAGTTAAAATTGTTCATTAGCATGGAATTTTGAATGCTGAATTTGATGTTGCACATACTGGTAAAACAAATATTGCATGCTAAACAAGTTGGTGTTCTGTAATACCACACATCAGGGAAATTATCTGTGTGCATTTAGCTTACAGTCTTGCCAAGTACACCAGTTGAGTTGCCTTGGCAATAACTTTCTCTTTGTAAATAACAAGCATTTTTTATTTCTAGGCAACAATGGGAAAAATGAGTCTGATTCTGCAACAATAAACTCAAAGATGCACATGTGAAAATACTCATTTAGAAGTAAGAAGGTCACTCACACTCACACTACAACAGAGTTAGAAGACAGAATTTAGCGATATAAAGTTCCCGGTGTTCCAGAATTCTGTGTTGGTTTAGAAGACCCTTTGCTCAGTTACAGCCAGCAAATATGTGAACTTTTTTTTTTTTTTTAATTAAAAAAAATTGGGTATAGTGTTCATTTCCCAACAGTTTTCAATAAGCATCTAGAGCACTTATTGACTGAAAAATGTTCTCTTTTTAAGTGTGCCATGTTGCTCAGAGTTTGCCATTGCACAGCTTGGAAATACACCTCCTTTGCTTTACACTTGTGCACCCTGAACAGTGTATGCTCAGTACGCACAGGATTGTACACTGAAAAAAAAGAAAAATGTAGTTGCACTGTGCTACAGCAGGCACTCCAGAAGGCATCTCCTTCAGCACATCACCACTTCCTGTGGAAAGCAACTCTGTTTATCCCTATGGACCTCAGCTGGCTGATGCAGAGTAGGACAATGTCTTATTAGGACATCTTCATCGAGTAAGTATCCCAGAAAAATCAGGACTTGGCCATAAATTCTCTGCTACTCTGCTACTTTAAAACAGTTTGTGTTTCTGCCTGTATGTACAGGCTGTGTACTCCACAATAGTATTTGTGTCTGCATCCCATTTATATTGCAGTAGCTGAATATTTTAGACACCTGGTGTTCTGATATTTCAGGTGCTCAGAATCATTTGATGTTTACAGCAGTCAATGACATGTGGGATATGGTGATAGGGTGAGCTCCAGCTTTGAAAAGCTCCTGTCCACAAGTACAAGTCCACAAGTGTCTTCAGCTGACAGCATTGTTGGGAATGAAGGCAGGTGCATTTAACATGGAAAATGTTTTCCATGAAGTTCTGAACGAAGAACTGCACTGAAAATGCATTTTTTTCTGTATACCACAGAGCAACGACAAAAGCTAACATTTAAAATGCAAAGCAGCCAGTGTTGTGTGACACAGTGTGAGATGTATCTCAAAGTCTTAGGGTTGACTAATTGAATTGCCATTGATAAGATGTCACTTAAAGAAACATCTCTGCAGTGAAACATGGGCTTGCTGTAAATGACCTGTCATTACAGCCGTGGGTAATGCCCGTGTCCAGACTGAAAAATATTGTAGCTCCCAGCAATATGCTCAGTAGGAATTAAAACAGCAAGAATGCTAAGAAGTCAGTGTACACCAACCGCCAGAGAATTTTGCCTCAGGTGCTCTGTTAATTTACTTGTTGGCATACATTAATTGAAACCAATCAATAAGGCTGGCGGTACAACAGGGGCAATGCAAAAGAAGTAATCGATTGCCACACTTACTCATTTTAAACTTGGAAAACAAGAATAATTTGGTCTAAGATTTTTCATTTCTGTCAATACATATAATGGGATTACTTACTTATTTTCTATTCTTTCAGTACTGATTATAATAACTATGATGTCTTTCAACAGCCCTTGTGCAGATCCCAGTATTCTGATTAGCAGCTGTTAACTTGCATATAATGGGAGTGACTTCTTCCAAACTGAAAAGTTAGAAATTACATGTTTTTGCTATTACAGATACTGCTAATCATTTTGTCACAATGAAAGCAATTATATATTTTAATAGTCATAAACTCAAATTCGATTTGATTTATCCATTTATGGCATAGTAGCTTTTAAAATTTTTCATTCCCATAGATAAATATATTCAAAGTAATTGTGTAGGAAGAACAGAAAGAGCTGTGTTTCTGATTTTTTTTTGTGTTCGATTTCCTCTAATACATTCATTCTATATGTCCAGTGTTGACTGATAGAACTTATAATTTAATTTTTAATGTCAGTTATTTTAATGTATGTTGCTGTGGCTGTTCTTGTGGGGTTTTTTGGGGTTTTTTTGTTTTGTTTTGTTTTTTTTTCTGTTGTTTTATTTTCTACATTATTTCTGTGAGCTCCAACAGTCAGTTCTCAAGAACACACGGCCTAAAAACCAAAATAAATAGGACCATTGCTTCCTGTGTTGCATTTATCAGTCTCTTTTCACGGAAACTGCTCATCCTTACTATTCATCTGTTTGCAGAAAGATCAATGTAAATCAGCACACTGTTATTCATAACTCTTTTGCACAAGAAATGAGCATTTATTTTGTGATAAAAGTGGTGCCAGAGACTTCCATTATGCCTTTGCTGGCACTGAGTTTTCTCAAAACTTGTCCATAAATGAACAAAACCTAAAAATTTAACCTCTTCCAAATCTGTAACAGCAGATTTACTTTCCTTCTGATCGTGCTCAAAGGCATTAACTACACATAATAGTGCTCAATTCAACCTCCAGACAAAGAATGGATCTGCAATTGTTGTCCCTGTGTTCACAGAAGCCATGGGTGCAGAGATTTGGACCAGGTTTGGTGACGGCAAGCTGATTCAGTAAACATGGTTTGCCACAGTTTGGGAGGGCTGCAGGCAAGACATGAAACATGCTTTTCAGGAAAAAAAAAATACAAATTAACCCATACTGATTGGTGGGTAGGATGCTTATTAAGGGGTTGCCCCCACCTGGCAGGCTTTTCCCACACTGATGTGTTCAGCTTGTAAGTGAAGTGAACCATCCAGTTGCAAGTTCCATGGACATGTATTTGTCTCCAAACTCTTGCTTAATTTGGTTCTAAAACACCACTTCTACAGGGTTATTTTCTAGTGCAGTCTGATTACTCCTTATTCTTGGAGGAAAAAAAAAACCAAAAACCACAAACCCCACCCCCCCAAACCAAAATTATAGGAAAAAACTTCACCTATAACTACTACATTTTTTTAGACTGAAGATAACATAATCCTCCAGATGCTGCTTTTACCTGAGAATTGAAATATGGTGAGTACTAGAAGTGTAGACAGTGAGGGTGGTGTTCCTGCTAGACAAGCTTGAAAGCAAAATATTAATTAATATCCAACTGGAAAACCAGTTTTCTATGAACTCAGCTAAGTTTACAGCAGATCTTTAAAATCACCTCTCAACTACTAATGTGGCAGAGATTTGTGAAACACTGAGAAACAGAATCAAACTCAGGCTCTTTTCCGCAGCAATGGTGTACAACAGTGTGGAGTTATGGATTATACATTTTTCAACAGTTCTCCAGCCAAAGGTTAATTCAATTCCCAGAGCGGAGAAAGTCCTGTCTGCCAATTAGTGTGTAATGTGTGAGACTGAAACCAAGTGCTGAATCCCAGGTTGCTGCTTCAGGAATTCAAAGTTAGGCTGAAGCTCATTTCCCCTCTCATATTCTCTAATCTTATTCATGATTAACAATCTCTATAGTTTGAAGCAGCTTGAGCTTTTCATTTTGAAGCTTGAAAGTAAGAATACTGAAATCTCCAGTCATAGGAAGTTAGAATTGAAATATACAGTGGAAATAGATACTTCCATCTCAAACTTTATCAATATTTTTAACACTGGTAAAAGAAAAAAAGTTTTATAGCCATAAAAGAAAAAGAGTATTCTACATTAGACTGCTTAAAGTTTTTGCTGTTTACTTGCAGCTACAGTGTAGGATTCAAAGATAGCTATTAAATGTGTCTATTAAAGTTAAAAAAATATCATCTTTATGTAATTTACACTACTCATTTAAGGTACTGACAATGTATGATAAAAGCTAAGACATACTAAGTCTCCTTTCCTGCAGTGGTAAAGGCTAAATACGTTGCATTTTCTAAAGTCCCATATAGTTGGTCAAATCCAGACCTAAAAGTATGTAATATAGTTTCTTCTGTTTGAATGGAGAGATTTAATAACTGCAATTGTGAGGGACAGAGCAACAGCCAATTTATGGATTTGTTTCCTGTCAGTAAATCTAGGGGATGTTCTCACATTTTCAGTAACTACTACTGATGGCAACTACATCCTATTTTCTCTCTGTTTTCCCCCCACTTCCTTCTCCTTTACAAGTTGTGCCATTCAGCTTCTTCTGGAAAAAAAAGTCCCTGTGGATGCCTGCAATGAACATCCTGTGCTGTGAAGGGTCTTCCTAAAAATTCAGGTCCTCAATCCCTCCTCCAGCTCTTTTACAACAGTGCTGGTTACAATTCATTCGCCTTCCTTCCAGCCCCAGTGGAATATTGGGACATCAGCTCCACATTCCCCATTTTTCCACCAGCACATGCTTAAGTCATGTAGAGGGACAAAACAGGGAAGGATCTGGGACTGTTCTGGAGCAGGCTACTTCTCTTCAGCCAGCCTAGAAGAACATTCTGCTCAGCCACCCAGTGAGATTCACAGAACAGCTAAACGCTGTGGTCATCCGGACCTTCATTTAGGTCTCTCTCTTCTCCTCTGCTACTTGTAGGAACTTAAGATACCTTTGAGACCTCAGCCTCTCAAGCAAATTGAGCTGCAGGGTCAGAGAGCAGATTCCAAGGTTAGCCATGAACACAGAGTGGCTGTCATTGTAATTGTTCACGTTTTGTCTGTACGTGTTTGAAGCATGTGAGAAGAGGACAATGTAGAATCATCCCAGTTTCAGGTACTAGATCTCAGCTCTGTTGGCCAGCATCACTGTGAAACCCAGCCTGACAACCAGTGTGACTGAGTCCTCACTTTTCAGACAAGTTTTATCTTAAAATCTTTGGCTTTATCAAACATGTTTGATAGAATAACCAGAATGAATACAATAACTTTGGAAAGAAGCCTGCAAGATAAACAACAACGAAAGAACAGATTTCTTATCAAAAGGAGACAAAATGGACAGACAAGTGACAAAGGGATAATAATAATACTATTATTTAAAGACTTGTTGCAGCGGCACTTGTCCAAGTTAGGCTTGCTAAAAAATCCCAACAAACTACTAGCAGCTTTGTAAAGAGATAAAAAAGGCCAGAATTTATGCAGAGTGCTTCAGCTGTACTTTTTTCTTTGTTTTTTAATAAACAATAATTCACTGAAGTCTCATTGGGGTTGGAAAAGTATCCTGTAAGTAAGTACAGTACAGTGTAAAGACATATAATGCTTGAGTATCCTCAACCCAGCATCTCAATTCTACATTCAAAGATCCACTTTTAAAGCATTGTATAAATGGCTTCACAATTTAATTAAAGGCTTATAAGTTTTATTGAATGAACTCTTCAGCATGCTCTGCTCACCAGCTTATGACTACAGAGACATTATTTAGGGAACATTAACCTCAATCTTTCACTTGAATCAAAACTTATAATTTTAAACTTTTAAAGGCAACTTATCTTGCACATAAAATTACAAACAAAAAGTGGGTTTCAAACATTGTATAAAATAACTGCCTATCAATCTTCCCTACCAGACCTTCCACACTCATACTATCTTAGCCTGAAGATCCAATTATCCTCCAACATTTGCTGCTCAACCATGCTGAGATTATTCAGCAGCCCTCCAGTTAAACTGTAATAAGAGGTTCGTGGGTGCATTTACACTCAGACAAATAAGGTATAAATGCTGGAATTGCCGTCACATCTTTTTGACTTACGTGCACAGCCGTAAACTGCACAGCAATGAATCAGACTATTTCCATCTGCTTTATCCATTCATTTGCATGAGATTTGGACTTGCTTATTCAAAAAAAACCCAAACCAAAACAAAACAAAACAAAAAGAAACAACAAAAAAGCCCACCTAGGTGCAGCGTGCCTTTAAGACGATGCATCCCTTGAGCTAAAGGCCTTACAAAAAAGTAGTAATATCCCATGGAAGATATTTCCTCCTGTGCCCAGACAGCCAAAGCTCCAACATGGATATGCAATTACCCTCTCTAAAGGTAATCTCAGGCCCTTACTATTTTTATTATTTTTTTAAGCTTTACATCTTAAGAAAATAATTGTACACACTGAAACGGCATTGACCTCAAAGATTATGTTCTGCACAAAATTTGGTGGACTTTCTGCTTCTCAGAAAAAAAAAAAAAACCAAACAAAAAAAAACCAAAAAAACCCCAAACAACAGCAGATTAATGATAAAATGGTTTCTGATACTCCTGGGTTCATGGTGTTTTCTCACTGCAGTAGTTGTACATCGTGGCAAAACAAAAGCCCTCTGCCACAGGACGTCAGAATACATTGCCAAAAATGTCAGAACCAGTTTTCAGCCCAAAGCTGCAACTGCTTGAACTGCAGGAGTCATTTCATTAGCTGACAGCTGCAATAAGCTGCTCTTTCTCTATGTGGAGAAGCTACTGGTGGGAGGTACAATTCACACAGGCAGCCTCCATAAATCATATACCACTTTAAGAAAAATATACTTAAGGAAACATTCACAACCTGGTGTGCAGTACCTTTCCTATTTATTATCCTTATGTTCTTAATGTATTCATTCCTTAACGTTCTGCATTTCAAAAGCTCTCAGCAGACTTTAAAGACATGGACAAAGTTCAGAAAAATCAAAAAATTTGCTCCCAATTGTACTATTTTTGCTGATCTAGAGAATGTAGAGCCTTGGTGTTTCTTGATGACCTATTCGTAGTCAATATATTCCTACTGACCCAGGGAAAACAGAATTAGGTTCTTTAGCTACAGGTGGAAACCCTGATGCTGGTGTTTATTTACTGTGTTGCTACTATGTAAGGTAACAAGAAATTGTAACTGGAAATGTAATCAGCTGAAAAAGCCACTAAGACATTTCAAAATCATATGGTATTAATTAAATACAGCATATCATTGAATACCTAACATATATATTTTCAAGGCTTTAATGCTGTGATAAACTTTACTCTCCCAAAAGTCTAAGGAAAGTTACAGATGGATGTGAGTCATGAAGGGCTTGGGAAGAGGCTTCAGTGTCACAAACAAGTGTTTGCCAGCCACTGCTGAGCCAGGCAAGTAACAGATCCTTAGACCTACCTCTTCAAATGGTTTCTCTATTATTCAAACACTTTTCATGGAAAAAGTTGCTGGCAGGTAATACTGCAGCTGAACACTCAGCTTCGTTTTGTTTCCTTAAACCCACATTACATTCCCTACAGGAACCCAAATCACATATGTGATCTCCATTCTTAGAGTGAGTCCCCTCTATTCTTCACCAGTAGCTTATTGTTACAGGAACAGAAATGCTACTTTTCAACAAAAATAACATTAATAGAAAGATGGGTTGTGTAGTATTTGATATTGCATTTACTGCCCCCTTTATTTTTTTAAATCACATAACATTGTACAAGCAATTACACAGCTTGTCGTTTTGGTTTGGGGTTTTGTTTGTTCTTCCTTTCTTTGTTGTTATTGGTTTTGTTCTGGTTGGTTTGTTTTTATTTTTTATTATTATTTGGAAAGGACTGATACGAGCATTTTACTTCTGAACTACGGTCATTCTACTTTAGATGATCAGTACCAACCAATTAAAAACCTACTGCAGTTGAAGCAGATTTTTGGAGAGGGGTGTCACATCTCTGTGACAGACACATAATTAGCTGTCACATTCACAGGGCATTCCCCGGCACCAAGGAAAAACAACAAAGCAGAGCAAAACAGGCACCTTTCTCCTGCACTCCAGCAGTGGCTCCAACCAGCAGGTGATCCAGGTGGAGCAGCATTTGTTTTAGCTGCCTATGGGAACAGTTCTTATCCATTCAGTTTTCTGAGCCAGTTTAGGAAGTCATAGAAGAGAAGAAGCAAAATACGCTGTCAAGGTTATGTATTTCCATTCCTTTTCTCCAGAATTACTGATGAGAAGAGTATGTGTTCCACTAGAGGGAGGAACAGGCTCAGGAACTGAGTTTCCAACTAATATTCCACCTATACTAACAGATTTACTCTTACATGAAGAATGGTCTGTTGTCAGAAAGTGTTGAAAGGGCATAACTGGAATAGCAAGTTTTTTGTAACAACAAAAATAAAAGAAAAAAGAAAAAGGAAGAATCTCTCTTGAGGTACATTTGGATTTCTTGTTTTGTTCCTGTTTATCCTGAAAAGGAGATGTGGTTTTAGTCATAAATAATTTCTTTCATTATATATATATATATGTTTCTAGACCATGCTTTTCATTGACACAGAGATCAAGCTACCTGGAGCAGAGCAGCAATTTGGAGCTTTTCTCCTTTCCTGTGAATGGCTTCATGTTTATTTTCATGTATTCTGTATTCATGTATTGCTTCTTGTTGCTAAGATTTGGTAGCAAGGTATTATCTTTGCCTGAAAACTGGTATATTTAAAAACTTTATAGATTGCTCATACCTTTTAAGTATGAATTAATACTTTTAGTTCTGGTGTTTTTTTCCCTGAAATATTGAGATAGAACAGACCTAGAGATTTCAAAAGTTCATTTTTTCCCCAGAGAAAGGTCAAGAAATGCAAAGACTCCAAGTCAAAGCTTCTATCTGTTCACCTGTATGTAACTATGTGGCAAATCACTGTCATGAAAAGATTAAAGTCACTCACTACAGAAACTATTTTGGTGACTTTGGCTGGGACAAAAGAGTCCTGTGACCCTTTAGTGCAGCACAAGGAGACAAAGGAACAGCTGTATCTTATGCAGACAAGCAAGGCTACAAGGAGACATGGCTGTGGTCCAACTTATCCATCTTACCTGCCAGAGAACAGCTCTAGCAGAACAGGAGGACATTCATGGAAGAGCTGGAACCTGCCACACCTTCCTCTCCTCCTCCTCCCACTCTGAAACCGCGCTCAGAGTGAGGCACTTCAGGGCACTTTGTGATGCCATCCATGCAGCACACACAATACTAAGCAGGTTTTTGTGTTCTGGGTGGGTTTGACAGTCTCACTGATGACTGAGAGACAGTCTTAAAATAAACAAACAAGCAAACGAACATACAAACAAACAAAGCCCTCTGTGTTGTGCAATCAGTCTAGACATGACTCCAGCCCAGAGGAGTGTTGTATTCAGAGAGGAAGGTGCACTTAAACATCTTCCTAAAGTCCCCAGAGAACAGGTTTCATAGTGCTTTAGCACACACCCCTAGAAGAATTTGTCTCTTGCAGAGGTTTTACTGCATTTTACATTCCATCAGGCCAGAAAGAGATGTTATCTACAGAGCTTAAAAAATTCTGTTTACCCTGGACCAAAAAACATTAAACTCCATGGATATTAAGACAGAAGCCTTGAACTTGATGGGATGCAAAGAGTAAGGTCAACATGCTTCTGGCAACCCCAGCAGGAAATGTGCTGCATGATTTTATATTGCCTAGTGTTTTCTAAATATTTAGTCTCTCATGCTTCTCATTACTGCAGCTCAGCCAAGAATCAATGAAAATCTGAGTAACTGAGGTCAGCTGAAATTTTCCTGCCTTCCCAGAGTTATATGAGGGTTTGAACCATTCTCCCAAGCAACATGCTATATTATAGCTAGGATAAAACCAGAAAGAGCTTTAGAATCACCCATGATCGTCTCAGCAGAAAAGGGCAGAACTGTCTTGTACTAAACTGCAAGAAATGTCTAGTGGTTGTCTTATTACAGGTTATTCCTGACAGCTGGGTAAGAAGATGTGTGTAGTCTGGGATTAGAAATGCATTGCAGAGTCATACAGAGGTCAGTGAGGAGAAATTTGCATTATTTTCCTATTCCCGAAGTATATAGATTCCCCTTCTGACTGTCTCGATCTGTGATGATAAGCAGACAAGCAGAAAAGCTGTAGGGTTCACACTTGGTTCCTGTTGTCAGAAAGAAACGTTCTGAATAATATCTTCCACCTACGGCTGGGCTCTCCCTGGATCAATGCAAGGTTATGGCCACTGCCTCTTCTGATCTCTGCTGATTAGCACAGGACTTGTGTCTCATTAGTCAGAGCTGGGTGATGCTGGGCACACAGGGCACCTCTGCAGCAGCAGATTTGCAGCTGTGCAGCCTTACAAAAAGTATCTCAATGAGATGGATGTATTTTTGCTTCGCAGTGTTCTGCATGCCTTGGCACAGATCAAGATGGGTTTCACCAGATTTCATCTTTTAAAGTGCTGCCTATTGCTGGGAGCTGCATACAGTGAAATTGTTTCCTTGGCACCAATCAAGTACAATACCTATTACTTGCACTTAAAGTTATTTATCAAGGGATGGAAACATATACCCATTAAGAAAAGTCCTTAAATAAGCAAGGAGGGTAACCATCAGCAAAAAAAATCAGGGAGCCACTTTGAGCCTATAGGCTTTTTTTTTCCCTTACATATAAATATCTGTGACTTCAGATAATAAACCAGAGATTTACCCTAATGACAGTAGAAATCTATTCTAGCAGATATAGGATAACCTCTCCTGAAAAACAGGCTACAATATTTAAATAAACAATATTCAAAATACGTGTTTTTACAGAAAATACGTGTATTACAGAGTTGTGAGCTATGCTGCCAGTGTGAATGGGCTATTGCACAGTTGCACACTGGCTCTGTCATACATGACATTAAAGGAATTATATTGAGAGAGGATAAAGAAATCATTCAGATCACCTACTTCAAATTTCTCATAGCAGAGATTTTAAGACTTTTTTTCTTATTTGAAATTAAGAAAAAAAAAAAGTTCACAGTCAGGATGGTTGCTCATATTATGATTGTAATGTTAGAAATTTTTTTAAAAAGGGAATTTGCAATTGCAATTTACGTGCAAACACAAGCAAAACCACTTTAATTACAGAAGTTACTAATAGAAACACAACACCCCTCTGCAATCAAGTTTGAGTATGGCAAGACATGAAAATGTCCATCCTTCTCTTAGCCATTTATGTTTACTACATTTTAATATTTGTTACCAGAACTTTTAAGATGAAAAAACCTCACTATCTCAAAACATGTCCAAGAGCTAAACTTTGTACCTTATACATTACATTTCAAGATTGAAAGCTTTATACTTCTCAAGTTGAACTGTTATGGACAGAACTCTGTGCATTTGATTAAAGTATGATTTTGATGTTTTTCAGCCAAGATAATGCTTCAAGGTAGAGAAATACCCCTTATCCTGAACATTGTTGAGAAACTAGAAAATTAAAATTCTTGTTTGTGTAATGTGTTGAACACAAATAATGCAATAATCTTCATTCCACCATGGCTGTAAAATTACAGAAAAGGTACTCTTTTCTCCTTAGAAGAAAACTGCTTCTTGTTTTGCTTGCCATCTAGCCGTTATCATTATTCAGATATTTATTTGGTGGTCCTGTCCTTACTGTGGCTGTTTTCTGATGTGAGGTTCACTAATACACTCAAGCTCTGGGTTACTCCAAAACCCTTCAGCAAACAGGGATAAATTTAACTCAGTGTCAAATCCCCATGCAAAATGAAGAATATTTGGACCTCGTAATTCCTTCTGCCATAGTTTCCATTCCCTCATTCCTCTCGTATTTCACCCAGAGGAAGTGTTCCTATCTTTGCATAACAGAATGGAGATAGTTCAAAAGAGTGCCTTGTTTTCATCCACGTACAGCACACCCAATCTGAAAGTTATTTGAAACAGTTTCTTCAGTGCTTCATTTTTAAGCCAGGGGCAGTTAAACTTGATAACAATACCCTGAACAGTGACACTGTTTGAATTTCCTCAGATCTTATGGATGCAATGTTCTCAAGAACAGCTTTTTTCTTCTTCTGAAAAATATTTGGAAAGGGTTATTAGCCAAAAATACTTAGCTGCACCATGGGCTTATCTGGGGACTGAAGTTGGCTTTATTATAATCAAATATTTCAGTTAGAATTGTCTGCGGTCCTGTCTGCCTGCAGACAATTTGTTTAATTTTCCTGTTCGATTTTTTAACACAGAAAGGATTTTTTGTTTCAGTTGTCAGCTATAAAAACTCAAACATGGGTTCAAAGAGTCAAGCCATATCCTTAAATTCATTTATCACCAATAAAATTCTTTACACAGCTAGGGTGGATTTGAGACATAAACTTGCAGACTAATTTATCCGAGTCACAGCTACCACTGGTGATAAAGCAGAGTGAAAGAAAAGCATTTGACTTTCACATATTATGTGGGGTGTGGCAGAAATTCCAGTTAGAAGTTTAGTAAGTTGGAGAGTTTTGTAAGGAATCAAAATGAGTTTACAACTCTTTTGTCCAGCTGTTCTTAGTGAAATCCTAAAGTATTTGCATTCTTGGAACAATAGCAAGTTACAAACACTGTTGCAATTCATTTAGATTTAGATTTCCAAATTCATTGTTCATTGGTTTGAAGGATCACTTTACCTTTCATTTTTAAGGGAGGGGTTGGTGCTTTCTATCACTAGTTTATTTTGAGTGTTGAAGTGTTAATGAAGACTTGAAAAAACTTCCTTAAGTCTTGGGGTTTTCCTTAGAATGTAGGACACTAAAAACTGTGATTTAAGCAACACAACACATTTGCTCAGCAGCAAGCATCTTAAAATGACAAAATTTCTTCCCTTACCTTTCTTAAATAAAACAAACCAAGTGTTTAATTGACAATTGTGTCTGAGGTCAAACAGGGTCATAAAATAGTAGAAGCATCAAGGACTGTTGTATTATATCATACAGTCAGATATAGTTCTTTTTGAATATGTACTCACCTTTATAGCCAACTTAGTGTGAAAAGTCACCATTGTTAGCAAGTGAATCCTATTTTAAAACATTAGTCAAATTCTTTCTTATGCCACTTTTAGGAGCAGAACAGGCTTAATTGTTATGGGGAATAATAAAGATGCACACTTAAGTTTCTTTTTCATGCCTCCCCATTTCCTCTCTCACTCAGTAGCTCTGAGAGGGAAATCCAGAGTTTATGCAGAATGATTTCCCCTAAAGTGAAGAAAGTGATATAGAAAAAGACACTTTCTGATTGCTACTTAATGTGTTTCTTTTGTCAGCCTGAAAATTTCTCCAGAGGGATGGGGGTGATGCAGAACTTCCTCAGGTTCCTCAGGGAACTTAGATCAGTCTCACAGTGATGCAGAATCAGGATAAAAGGACTTTTGAATTCAATGCCACACCTTGGTTGAAGGAATCCCTGTGCTCTGAGCCAGGTGAAGATCCAGGCAGCATGAGCTACAACACAAACCATGGCAGCTAGTCTATCTCAAAACACTAAGGAGAAAGAGAAGGAATGATATACTGGGAAGGAATTGCTTCATGTGGAATTAAGGGACCTCAATTCCAGTTCTTGCCAGGTCTCATGACTCTGTTTTAGGTGTCTGATACCTCCTCAGCCCTAACAAACTATTCAGTGTTATGGTTCAAGGAAGATTAAAGGAAGATGGACAAGGAACATCTTCCATCTTTATTGTCCCAGGCTGCAAGGAGGAAAAGGTGACACCTGGGTCCCAAACAGCACATAAGAGGAGTCTGCAGCTCAGAAACTCAAGCACTTGTCTGAAGAAAAGACTTTCTGGGCTCTGGCTCCTACTTTCCCTAGATTAATTTTAAACATTATAACCACAGAGTATTTGTCCGGAACCAGTTGTATTACGAAGTCCGACCAAAAGCAGCAGTGTTTCCCCTCAGCTGGGGACAGTCAGTATGTTACCAATTCACTCTGCTGTTGCCTGTAAACTCATTTTCTCCTGCCACATTGTTGATAAAAGGATCAAATCAACTTACTTTTCTTACTGAGGAGCAAGAGACAAGCTGAGTATGGAAAACAGACAAATACACTCAATGTGTTCACTGCTGACGAAGGACAAATCTGGAGGACACCTGGGGAAACAAATTTACTCTACAAGAACATGACTTGGCAGACCTGGAGAACAGATCTGACAATGGCTAGGAAAAGATTGATGATACAGCATTGGAAAAAAACCAAAAAAGCCCTTATGGAAGTCAGACAGAGATGACCAGGAAAGCAGGAGGATGGTCCACACTTGCATCTCACTATGGGCCAGGGGCGATTAATGAATGAAGTTTGGAGGATAGAGTTAATTGAAGCAAAGGATTGATGTGTTTGGACAGACTATAAACTGGCAATGGTGAGAGAAAACTGGTGGAGCTGATGATTAGAAGAAGGATAGGGAATGAAAGATTTATGGACTGAGCAGTTCAGACAAAGAGAGTATTACAGGTGAAACAGGGGATATCTATTAAGTCTCTTGTAGATTGGAAGAAACATTTGATTGTATCTCCCTGTATGCTAGGTGAGGATTACTTGAGTCTTGTGAAATCTAATGTGCTGTTTAACCTACACAGTCAAGTATAGATTCTTATTTTATGCTTCTTTCAAGGGCTTTAGGGTTATTTATTTTCCCTGTCTTTTCTACTGCTTTCTCTTAAATCTATAATGTAATTGCTGGGTAGCACACATGGTGATTCTCTTTGTATTTTTTATGTGATGGATCATTTTAATGAACATAGAAATTTGAAGTTGTCTAAACTTTCCTTGAAGAGACTCTTTTCCTTAGGCAAATAGGTGTGCAAATCTGCTCAGATTGCTTGAGTTATCATGTTATGAATCATGAGAAGAGGTGGAAGAAACATCAGGCCATAAGATCCTCCTGAACCTGGAATGAAGGGCTGAACTTTTTTCACAGGACTTGACTAATACAACTTAAAATAAACACTTGACAACAAGTGTTACCCAGAAACTTTAGTAGTGATATGCAATTATTCCATCATTTTCCTCAATAGAAGAAATGAAAATATGTAAAGTTCCTGATCTTGTATGTTAACAAAGATGTAGTTAAGGTAGTAACAAGGTTGTACAGAAATACATTAGTACAAGGGCATACATTATATATGTTAAAAATATATAATTTGCATTTTAAGACACAGAAAACAGCATCTGGAAAAGACATACAGATGGAAAAAGCAAAGTTTAAACCCATTATCTAAATCTCCATCTCTTTCTTTCACAAGCAAGGGTTTGTAACCTCAGATGGATTCACACATTACACACAAAACTTGTGTCACCTGCCACCTGAGAGTCCAGGTCTGGCTCTAAAGCAAAGCAACATGAGGTTGCTACATGCTTCTGAGGACACAGTAAAAAGGGCATTCAAAAGGGCAGGTGCAAAATCTGGGCAAACAAAAAATCACAATGTTGTAATAATTGTCATGTTTTTACCTAAAGGCTCATTTGCTTGGCAGCTTATTCCACCACAGAAGAATCACAGCCCATGGAATTGCCCTCAAATAAAAGATCTAGAAAATATAACTTCCTTTCTCCTATCACCTTTCTTTCTCTCTCTCCTTTGTTTACACACTCACCAGTTGACTTATACAAGTTTGCTTAACTATGCCACAGCAAATAAGACAGGGAATCCCAGACAGAAGAGAGACCTGTCAAGTCTCAGTTCTACTTAATACTTTACACGTGGGTAAAGCACATTGCATCTGCTTATCTGTATGCATTGAAATTCCCTATGGCTTCCTAGAAAAATGATAAAAATCTGAGCCTCCCATGAATAACATATTTGCATCTATTTCTTAGATTGAAGTTGGGTTGTGCATCTATGCCTTGAAAAGTTACTGTAAGGAAATACTTTTTTATATATAATGCCCATGTGGATTATGTTGCTCATTGTGGTCCAAACCCAGTTGTATCAGAGACAATATGAAAAGTCCACAAAGTAAGGGAAAGAAAAAGCCCCCCCGCCGCCAAAAAAAAAAAAAAAAAAAAAAACAACAGAACTCAAATAACCTTCTCTCTTTAAAAAAACCTATTGGGATGTCTTTGTCATCTTGCAGATGCCTCATTGTAAAACTGATTGAGTCCTCCTCATTTCTCCAACATTCAACTGGTCAATACTCAATACCAAAAATCCAATATTACCAAGGAAAGCAAGAGGAAAGGGTTGAAATTTCGTTTCACTGACAAAAAAGTCAATCAACAATCACCAAGCTAAGCTATTCCACGTTTCCACAATGGCATCCTTTGTTTTTATGAGGATTCTTATGGAAATCAGTGCAGCTTCTAGGCAAGTGACAGCCATGGTACCAAAAATGCTTGCAGAAATCTGTTATTGTAGAGGGTTGGGACAAAATTGCTATACAATTTGCAGAAATTTGGCTGTGTTTGATGGAAGACTGAAAAGCAATAAATTACTCTGAGAAGCATTAAAATAATTTTACTAGCTTTCTGCCTTCTTTCTTTGCCCCTAATCACCAAAATCTGGATCTCTTTCCACACTCCTACAGCCTCTTCTTGCCAGTGTAATGCCCCTGGAATGTACAGCAGTGCAAGATATAAGTAGAAGACAAACATGCAGACAAATATAAAATGAGTTAAAAAAAGCAGCACGTAGTAAAAGTCAGATGTGATTTTTGGAGATCAGCCTTACTACTCCATAATACAACAGGACATTCTTAACCTGTTTTGTCTACAAACTGCATACAACAAAGGCTGCCTTTTCCTTAAGTGAAGAGGGTGAACTTCAGCTTAACAAGAAACCTTCCCAAATGCCACTTCTTGCCTATCAGTCGAATCTCAACATGTATCCACACACAATGCTCTGCTATTAGAGAACTGTCACATCTACCCACAGATCTGTGGACACGAGTATGACACAAAATGCTTTTTCCCCAAAAAGAAAAAAAAAGCCTCTAAAGGTCTTCAATGTACTCAGCACAACCAGCAACTTAAAAATACTTATTTTTATAACTAAAATGTGAAAATGAAATGAAAAACATCCTAACTCCATTAAAATCCATTTTTGACTCATCAGTAGTTATTTAACCCTAATACATCCCAATGAATGTGCGGAAAAGAAACAACAACCAAAAAAAATTGGATTCTGATCTTGTTATAGGAAGCGTTAATTGCATCCTGAATTTCCCGTGTGTTTTGCACTTCTTTCTCTCTCTCTTTTTTTTTCTTTTTTTTTTTTAAATGCCTTCACACTCAGATGCGGCAACATTCCCGCTGCCAACCCTGCACCGAAGGAGAGCGGTTCTTGGTCCGTCCCCCGCGTGGCAGAACCGCGCAGGGACCGAGGGCAGCCGGCCCAGAGCCTGTGGCCGCACCGGGACGGGGTCGGGTTCCCTCCAGCGGCGGCAAGGGCGCGGTACCCCGGGCTGGCCGGGCCGAGCATCCTCCGCCAGGGCGCTGCCCCGCGGGGCGGGGGCGACGCGGGTCTGCGGCACTGCAGCAGCAGGAGCAGCTGCTGCAGCGGAGCCGGAGACGACCTCCCTCCTTCTCCTCCTCCTCCTCCTCCCCCCGCCCCGCCGCACCGCGCCGGGGCCCCTCCATTGTGCGGGAGGCGGCCGCACACCCGCGGGATGCGCATCCCCTCCGAGCGCCCCTGCGTAGGGAGAGAGGCGCTCCCCCCGCCCACGGCTGGCTGTCACATCCCCCTCCGGTGCCGCGCTTTCCATTTCTAAACACACTTACACACCTACATGTATGTATATACACACGAACAAATATATATACACTCTTCCCCCCTCCCGCGGAATTCCGCCCCACGGGGGATGCTCGGGGGTAGAGGAGGGCGCTTCCCCCTCAGTGCTGCTCCGCGGCGGCAGCATCCCCTCCAGAAGGGGAAAGGTTACTGCGAGCGCGGCGAACACAAAGCCCCGGCTGCTAGGAGCGACCCGCCAGAAGTTGCGGTGCGGATCTCACGCCCCGCTCCGCCGTGTCGGGACAGCCGGACACGCACCCCGAGGTGGCCCGGGGCCGGCGGGCACGGCGAAGGATGCTGGCCGCCGGCATCAAACTTCTTTGTTAATCACACCCGAGCCCTTGGGCGGAGAGAGGAGCGGGAGATGCAATCCCCGCAGAGCCCCCGGCAACTTTCCCGACAAGGCGCACGCCGCGATACCCGCACAGAAACTTGTTGGATCGCAAACCCAGCGCACTCCCGACTGTCGCATCCATCCCCTCTCCCGGTGCCTCCGGGACACTGTCGCCTCCTCCCTGGCTCCGTGGCGGTGCCCGGCAGCGGGGAGCGGCGGGGATCCCGTCCCTCCATGCCCGGAGCCCGGCACCAGCCGCTACTTGCGGAGTTGGGTACTCACCCTGCGGGATCAGGCGGCTCTCAGAAAACTAGCGGCTCCATCATCCAGGCAGTCCTTCCCAACTTTCCGTGCATAGGGCGAGGACGGAGCTCCGTGTATTTATATGGAGAGGGAGAGCGAGGGTGAGAGAGAGAGAGGAAGCGCGCTGAAGTCGGCAAGCTGTTCAGCAGACTTTTGAATAAAAAGGGGGATGCAACCGGAATCTTCCCAGTATCAGGACCCTGTAAAAAAAAAATAAAATCAAATCCTTCTCCGGAAAGGGATTCTCTCGGCGTTACTCTCGGGGCGCGGAGCGGGAGGCATGGCACACAAACAGAGCCCGGCAGCGGCCGCGATTGGCGGCAGCGGCGCCCCCCGGGTCCTGCAGCCCCGGCAGCCACAAAGCCGAGCGGCGGCGGCGGCGGGGCGGGCACGGGCGGGGGGCGGCGGCGGGGGCGAGCCCCGCTCGGCTGATTCGCTACCTCGCCCATTGTGAGCCGCGTCGCGATGCTCGGGTGGGAGAAAGGCGCCTTCTGAAAGGATGTCGTGCCATCTCCCCTTCCCTGGCTGCGCTTGCAAGGCTATTGTGAGGTGCGTGGTATGAGAAATGGGTCTGATTTTTAAAAAATAGGGCTTTATTTGTCTACAGCCTTTTTTTCCCCCTGCGATGTCACAATTATCTGTCACGTCCCCTAATAATTATGTAGTTATTTCAGCAATCAATTATTCATTGAATTCCACTTACCTATGCTTTTTCTTTCCCAAGTTATGGCTTTCCAAGGGCACATCTGCTCCTCTGTGCAAAGAGAGTAAACAAACATTCTTTAAAATTAAGCAACTTGTTCCTAATTAAAAGAGAATAAAAATTAAAAAGAAGCCAGTTAGCAGGGTAAATTTTCTTCATTACAGAATACAAAAAGAGACAGTTAATGATATTCAAATTATGGTCCATTTTTGGACCATGCAAGGAATTGTTGGACTAGAGAAAGTACCCTATTTGAAAATCCAGGCAGTGAAAAGACCAAAAAACAGATGCAGCATTTATGTGTCAACTGCTACATGGAGGGTAAGTGTGAGATAATGACAACATAGGTCAACATAATGAGAAATGAAAGCAACGTAAGCACTTACATAGGCAAGAGTATCACACGTAGCTAAACTTCCATGTACTGCCTTGTAGATGATATACTTTATATTATAAGCATACATTTAGATAATAACCGTTAACAGGCTTAAAACTATGTATGTAATGAAGTCTTTTAAATAGTGTATGAAGATTATCTGGGAATAAAGCCTGCAACATATTGGAAAACACGATGCGGTTGAAAGTCTAAATAGTTGTCTTACATAGAAGAATAGAAATCAGAGACAAGGGGATGAAAGGTCCAGTGTGTAAGGTGTTTATATGGCTGGGTCCTTACAGCCTAGTTAATATAGATATTACAAATATTATTGAAAAGTCACACACAGAGCAAAAGGTTATTTGCCAGTACCCCATCATTTCATGATGACACAAGATCAGACATGTCTCAGAGAAAGCAATAAGATAAAACATGGAGGAAAATTGAATGTTTAAACTATTCTTGGACTTTAAGGATGACTCTTTGAATGAAGTACTCCATGCACCTTGGAGCAGAGCAACAGAGAGGGCAGGAGGAAATCAGAATTTTGTGCATCAGTAGGCTCTGATGAGAGAAATGTTACTGAGTATGAGATCAAAATCTTCAGTGCTGCAATTCAGATCTACCTCACACTTTGCATCTTTAAGTACTTGCATCTTGTTGCAAGGAGCCTCTAACTCTCTGTTCTTTGAATTCTGTTGCTGTTTTGCTTTGGCTAATCTTTTAGTTGAATGCTACAAACAAGTAGCATTTCTGTTGTCAGAAGAGGTATACTAGAACAATTAATAACAAATGTCTATGAAAACACATCTTCAATTATCACTGCAGCTACACATGCAATATTTTTTTCTTGTTAAAAAGAGAAAATTTAAGTTTCAGTTTGGTTACTTTGAAAGCAGCTGCCTATTGCACTAGTAAATATGAGTTGTAAAGGAAGATGATGTAGCTGTTTGCAGTTTTGACCAAATGCTCTTTCTCTGTTTTGCTTCTGTTTCTCTTTAGCTCTACTTGGGACAAACTGTGTTTACCCGAGAATTCAGGATATGCCTCTCATAGTTTATTACTTCTGTTACACTCTCCATCATTACCTTAAGGAGACTTTTGATTAACATCAGTTTAAAAGATAACAGGCTCTGGGCTATTACATTTAACAAAGTAACATGAAATCATTGGCAAATTTTGAAAAAAAAAAAAAAGTGCATTAGTAAAAGTGTGGCTGAAGGAGGCAATAACCAACACTATCACAATTAAGAAATTGCCCTGTGAAGGAGAGAAATTACTATGCCCATTGTAGAGCCTACAGAGATTAATGGAATATGGCTGTGAAACTGTTTTAATAGATAAATTGGGTGGGTGGTTAAACATCTGAGTGAAGATGATTACTTTGTAGTGAAACAAAACAAAGAGGAATAAATCACAAAGCTGCTCTATTACCACAATTAAAATGCAATTGCTTGATCAATTATCATTCCAGCTAATAACTTCATGGAAGACAAGCAAATAAATAAAACATCATGCTAACTAAAGTTCTTTGAAACATAATAATAATAATACCTGTACACTTACATGTTCCTTGTTTGCATTCATTTATGCCTAATATATGTCTAGTTCATTACATGACATAAGCAAGGCTGTATATAATGTGTTTAGGTATTCCTTTGTAGTTTAAGAGTAAGCATCAATGATACATAATCATGATAAGGCATGCAGTGGGTAAATATGCAACATCCTTTTAGATAACTGTTACATTTCAATATTTTCTAGATCTCTAAAAATCTTCTTGTTTTATATACACACCAGCCAAAGGTGATTCCCTTTGGAATAGTTTCCAAGGTCAGCTTATGTGATGACACATGTTTGTTTCCAGCTTGCCCTTGGAAAATGCCTGGAGTTTATGTGGACATGGGGAGGCAGTAAAGCAAACTGTGGCTGTCATATATCAGCTTTACATTTTTATATCCGGGAATCAGTAAAGCGTGCACTCCTGTACAGGGAGGTAAGTGGTAACAAGTATGTTTGCATGAAATAAACCCCAGGGTATAAAGATAAATAAAGGTAAAAAGGTAAATAAAGCTTGTACAGAATGAGCACTCTGTGATCCAAACCTGACCCAAAGCCAATGGCAATGACGAGATTTGCCCCCTTGACCCAAAGTCCTGTTCAGATATAGTACTTGATTTCTCCCTAGAAGCAGTCATATAATATAGTTTAAATACATAGGGAACAAATAATTCATAATTATTACTTTATATTTTAAATAATATAAAATTTGTATTTATATGTTAAATTATATAATATTTTATATTATTGTGTATAATCATTTTTGTTATTATTATTTAACATGGGGAAAAGATACGTCTGTCTATCTACTGGTAAACAGCAACACAGATTGTGCCAGAATATACGTAATATATTCTGAGTAATATATTGAGAGTAATATATGAGAAGATGTTTCTCAGGTACAAAACTGAAGAAAATGGCAAGTAGTTCCTAGATCCAATTGTAGAGAGTTATGTCTGGGGTTTCTTTTTAACATTTAATGCTTTGTCTTATGCTAAAAAAAATTCACAGATTTGGCAAACTTGTCTTGCCTTTCCCAGGGCAAGACTAATCAGAAAACATATAAGGCATATGGACACATTTAAAGAGAGCAGTGTATATGTTGAAAATACACAGGTCTTGCTGGAGTGTATTAATGAAAGAGCAGAATTTGTGCTCTCCCTAAAGCTATGAGAGACTTCAGCAGATCCTTTGTGCTCTGTTTTTCCTCCCAGTATAGGTGACATCCACATTAAGTCGTTTCACTTCTGTTCTTGCAGTTAACTTTTATTCTTTTTTGTGTTCAGTAGATTATTTGGAGAAAACTCTGAGAGACTCCTACCAACTCATCACTTCTGACTGACTCCTTCCTTTCAACTTTCCCCTTCTTAAAGGCAGGATAAGCCTCCTGACTGTCAAAAGGAATCTACTGATGAAGGCAAAAATTCAATGTAGGGAAATTTTGCAAGAAAAAGAGTAGAATGGTCTCTGAAGAACAATATTAGAGAGTGAAGCTGGGTTTTGAAGTTCTCCTAGAATTCTGGGCTGGACCTTTAACAGGTGCCCTGTATTACCCAATATCAAGTACATCTAGTAAGGAAAATGTAGGGAGGATGGGAAGAGAATGGAGAAAACAAAATTTAGAATGACTAAAATGAGATTTCAAAAAGGAACTGAATAGCATCAGAGAATCAATCAGAAAATGGTTTGAGTTGGAAGAGGTGATAAAAATTACCTCTTTCCAGCTCTCTGCCATAGGCAGGGACACCTCCTACTATCCCAGGTTGTTCAGAGCCCCATCCAACCTGGCTTTGAACATTTTCAGGGATAGGACATTCCCAGCTTCTCTGGACAACTTGTGCCAGTGCACCCTTCACAGAGAAGAATTTCTCCCTAGCAACAAATCAAAGCCTACTCTCAGCTTAGAACTATTCTCCCTTGTCATTTCACTACATGTACAAACCCACATACATACAAACATTATACTGTATTGAACAGAAACAGTGATCTATAGCTAAGAGTAGAAAATAAAAATAATAAGCTTTCTTACAACAGAGATGTAGGAAAGACAGCAGTAGGATTAGGGACTGATTTCATGAACTCAAGTTGCCTTTGTTGCAGTGTGTGAATGATATAATTCAAGAGGATCACTCATTTGGCACCTCATCCACTTATAGAGTTCCATATGTGGCCCCCCCCCCCGCAATATAATCCCTGTCGTAGTCCAGACAGCCACTGCACTCAGTGAGTGCTTCAGTAAAAGCTTCAGGGAGCTTCAAGTATCAGGACTTTGTTATGCAAAAAGTCTTTCATACCTTTTTATGTATCTTTCTATGTGCAGCTCCACACAGCTCAGGCTCTTTCTCTCCTTCTTCTCTCTTCCTTCTTTAGTCCCACCTCACTGCTTCCTGTCCCTAGCATGGCCACCTGTCCCTCTCTGTCCCTTGTACAGTGGC
>VZSR01000476.1:643572-655838 GCA_013398615.1 Brachypodius melanocephalos
AGATTGTCTTTAGCACCATCTCTATCCAAAAATCCCTTTATTCCAAAGCTCAAAACACTTTCAGTCTCATTGACATCTGTTATCAACAGCAAGGAATGGTTGATCACAACTCCATGTGCCTCCTACATTTTGGGAGACTGAGGGCTTTCTGTTCCTATTTACTTATTTATTTATTTATTTATTAATGTGAAGGAAAAGTAACAGTTTGGATGCTTTCTGCTATAGTTCTGTATAATTATCTATTAAAATATATTGTGAAATTGGATACCTGACCACTGGAAGGTCACTCTATATGCTACCTGCTTAGTTTCTTTTCAGAACTTAAAAACAAAAAACCACATAAGCATATAAAAAACAAAGACAAAGCCATGAACTGCGGTGGTGCATAAAGTCTGAAGGTTAAAGTGAGCTTGAAGTAAACGTGAAAAATAGGAATGATAGGTATACGTGCTTAGTGAGGGCTGCAGGGAAAAGATAGTGTCAGGAAAAAGCTAAATGAGTTAGTGAATTCCAGAAACTGTAGGAGAGGAAAAAAAGCCCTTTAAAAGTGTTTATCAGAGGAAAGTGAAGTGTCAGGGAGAAACTAATTGTTGCTATTGCCAAATGAAGGGGAAAATAAAGACTGAAGAAAATTGATTCAGACATTGGTGCCTTTAATTTTCTATATTCTTTTCCCTTCTTTCTGATAAAGAAATCCAAGAGGTCGTTCTGAAAATGGTTTTGATGGAGCTCCTACCAAAAATTTAAAAATCATGCCTAAAAATCCTAGATCTATGGAAGATTTCAGTTCTAGATTATATTACATTTAATTTTAAGAGAGTAAACATAGAAAGATGGAATAACTAGACTCACTGATGCAGCTGAGTTTGATTGAGTTTGTCTCATTCACATCCATAAACCATGAGAGCTTCAGCATCATGAAAACTTGCATTTTGGTTTGAAACATGAACTTGGAAAAGTGCTCCCTTGGTCATCAAGCCTTCCTTCCAACACTCAAGGAAATCTTGACAATTTTTCTCAGACTTAAATGATACCAAAGTAAGTTGAAAGAGAAAACTCAAATAGTGCAATTCCTTTCCATGTGATGTAGATAATGCTGGTTTCAATATCAACTGAAACAACTGTATAGAAAGCATATACAATATCCACTATAATAGCACAGAGTTTTGGGTGTACATAAGATTTTGAACTCTTGCAGACATCTGAATTTCAAGGTTAGTGTCCCCTGAGGAGTGTGTGTGGCTGCTGGACATGGAGCAGTGGATACCTGGATTCTAATCACTCCTTGCTCTACAGAAATGCACAAATCTCCTGCTGCCACTGCCAAAAAACAAATGGGGTCCTTCAACAAAACCTGGGCTCTTGCTGAAGCAGCATGGGATTTGAACAGGGTGGCAGCTCTCAATATTCTCTCCCTGTTGTTTTCACACTTGATTTTTGCTTACAGAGGGTAAGCAAGCTGTGCTGTTTGCACTCCTGCACCCTGTGAATCAATGGTTTGTAAAGGATGACTCGCCCCAGCCACACTTGATCCTATTTGAAAGGCCTCTATGTGTGTGTGGCTGAAGAGATTTTTGTCAGGAACTCAATACAACACTTAAAAAAGTTAGTGAAGTGCTTTGTTTTCCTGTGTAGGGATGTATCAAGGGGCTGGAATAGAAAGTAATTATGTCAGCAAGTTTACTGCTGTGTATTAAATAAAGTTCTGTCTTGTTTCAGATCCTTGTTGCTCAGTAGTAGAGAAAGAATGGGAAGATTTTCATTAAAACTATCATAAATTTAGAAGGCAGTTCTTTCTGTTTAACAATGCATGCTTAACTTTTGGCCAATAGTGTTTTGTTAAGGCAATATTTTTGGGAGGGAATTTAGCATTTAACTAACAAAAAGGTTAGGGTTTTTTTGGGAAATATTGATTTCCCATCAAACACACAAACTAAAAAAGCCAAAAAAGTTAACTGAATCCCTAAATTCAGAAGCACTGCTTTGTATCTCCCTGGTACAGCTGTAATACTTCTGCATCATTTTATTATTGGTTATTCAATCATGCTCCATTGTGGCTTGTACATTCTTTATGTACAGAAAAAAAAAGAAAAAAAGTTTGGAAGGGAAAATAAATTTCCAGGGTCTGGAGAGAGATTTTAGAGAGAGAGGAGAAAGATTTTAGTAGATTTTTTTTTTTTAAGAATTTTTACATGTAGGAAGAAAATATCCAAGTCAATAGGAAGACAGGTGTGGATGGAGGTTGTTGCAGTTACCTTTGGTTGACACTCTTTTTTTTTTTCAAAACCTGGAGTTTATTTTCAGCTGTACCATATGACATACAGGAAGAAGAAATCCAGAGCTAGAAGATAGTAAAGGGTCTTTCTGTTCTTAACCAACCTCCTGAGATGAATCACTGATGGGAAAATGCTGATTAAGTCACTAATGATGTGTGCAGGTGTTTCCTTTTTGTTAGGGAAGCCTTAAGAGGGACCCATGGGAGGGATGGGGAAGAGTTGCAGAGTGCTTGTGGAAGGAGTGTTGCAGCTGAGAGCGTGTGCAGGCAAGTATGTGGATGGTCTAGGCTGTTTATGAGCCTTTTAAAATTTATGTTATTTTGGTCTGTAAGAGTTTGTTGAATCTGTAAACTTTGGGGAGGGAATGATTTGCTGCTTTGTGCAAGAAGGGAATAGCTCATTCTGCTTGAGGTAAAGTTAACTTAGCTAAATTAGTTCAGTCAAATGTATGTTAAGAGTTTGGTGAGAATGGCAAATGGATTTGTTTTTTGAGGTATTTCTGAAAACACTAAAAAAACTAGAAACAAAAAGGACAAGGAAAGAAACCAAGATGTTTAGCTGGACTTTGAATATGTTTTAAAGAGTGAAAATGAGCAATAAAATATCTGGAAGGGTTCCCAGGACCTAAGCTTGTTAAATGATGAAATGGGAACTAAAAAATCTTAAATACATGACAAGGGTTTCTTAATTTGACATATTTGTGATTATTCTGCAAAAATCATTTAATAAGTGTTTGATTGGGAAGAATTCTATATTTGTATAGAGCTTTGAAAAGTGACTACTTGAAAGTTATATTTTGTGTGACTCTAAGAATTTTTGATTTTGGTTTTGATTTTTTTTCTAAGATACTGTCTTTTACAATGGTTTAGCTTTTAAAGGGTTTTTTTTTTATATTTTTATTGGAAGAGATGGTCTGGAGGGGGCCTTCCAATTTATTCTGTAATACTCCCTTGATTTTCATCTCTGACTTGTACCTTGGAGAAAGTAATGTTTTTCAGGAAACATTAAATCCTGTTTCTATAAGGCAATGAAGAAATATAAAAGCTAAGAATTAATTTTTTTCTTTTGTAAAAAGTTGTGATTTGGAGTTTTTCTGAAGATGATCTGAAGTGCTGTGCCAGAGGGGAGCAAAACTTTTCTCTCAAAAGGACTTATTAAAACACTTTTAAGGCAAATTGGTAAGGTTTGGCCATCAGCCAAATGAGTTCTAAGCCATAACTTTAAATTTCATCCCAAAAAATCTTATGTTGCACCACTGAAAGGTATTTTTACTTTTCTTTTTTGTTTTTTTTTCTTTTGTATTTTTGATTTTTTTTCCCCTTGTACTGGAATGCATTTGCTGTGCTGCAGTTGCAAGGTCACATGCTGTTTCTTCAAAGCCTGGAATTGTATTTTTGGCTATGTTTTCTGCAAATCAGCTTTTTATTAAAGCAGTCTCAAGAATACAGATTTTTTTTCTTTTTTTTCCCTCTTCACTTAAGGCTATCAGAGAAGCACCAGAAACCAGTAAACAGTTTCTATATCTATGTCAGCTGATTGGATTAGGTGAAGTTATGTTCTCCTTTCCACATCTGTTTCTCTATTCTCTTGTCATTGATATTCTCAAATCTGTATGGATATTTGGGCTGTGTTGGGTGCACAAGGATTGCTGAAACATTAAATGTTGTTATTGGCTGATGTATTAGATAATTATTAATTAGGTAATAATTAATGCTTCTAGAAAGACAACCTAGACTTTATTTGGTCTATATGGAGAAGCCCCATGTTTATATGGGGGCTTTGATTTCTCAAAGCCTTGTCTAATTTTAGGGATAAGTCTAAAAGAAGAAAGGTTTCTTCTGTTTTCACTAAATTTTGCTGAGTAATAACATGGAGCCAAGGTATTTATTTCAGTAATGTACCAAGAGGGAACATACTTTTATGTTCTGCATGCAAATATGATTTAAGGTGACTTGAAAAAAAACATGTGTGTACCTCTACATTATGGTATTTATTCTCCTACTGCTGTTTTCTCCTCTTTCTCTAATACTGCTTGTTTAGCCTCTCTCTTCTCCAGATTTGTGAAGAGATTGGGTCATTGAGTCCAGAGGATATATTTTACTAGCTTGCTTAAATTTGAAGCTATTGTCAACAGTTGATTTTTGGTAGAAGAAGGATTATTGAATTTTTCTTCATAATTAGGGTTGTTTTACTATATACTCACTTATTCTGATGTCTTCTTCCTTCTTCTCATAGGAGTCTCTAGAATGAATATAAATGTCTCTTTGCTCTCTTTTGCTCAGTTTGAACCTCATGTTTTTGCTTCTAGGGGGAATGGAAGACATATAGCGTGGAAATTAGACACAACTCAATCTGAGTGAAAAACCCATTATCAATTTTCTGTTGTCTTTCATTTACTGCCATTTTTATTCATCTTAAAATTTAAAAACAGCCATGTGGACTAGTATGAAGGCAAAGAGATGTAAGGCTTCTGGAAAACTGTGTCATGGGAACTTGTCTGAAACTGAGAGAACCAACCAGATTTTGTAATTGTGGAAGTATCTCCCATTCTTTGTTTTTGTAAAATGCGTGTTACCCATGCAGACCTTTCAATAGTAAGGATGAGTCAGACAAATGCAGAGCTCTTCCTTCAGTGAAGCTTTACAAGAGAATTCTCTAAGCCCTGACACCACCAAGAAAAAATCCTTGATATGTGCTTTTCCTGCTGGCAATTGTACTGATGATGGGAGGCTTGGCAGCTTGGAAAGGTGAAGGGAATTCTTGGGAAATCAAGAACTGGAATTCCAGCTTGCGTGTGATTTTCAACATTGTTTTAAGAGTGAGTAAAAGCAGCCCTTGATTTTTAGGAAAGGAATGGAGGCATCCCAAGCAGGTGATAGCTGGAGGGTTAAGAAAAAGGGAGGGGAAAAAAGAGAAAATTTAGAGTCCAAAATCAGCCTGGAGAGAGAGCTCTGTGGTGGGCAGGGAGCCTGTGGGACTGCCTGCTCACAGAGGTCACCCTGCAGCAGAGAGAGCAGGCTGAGGAGATGAATAATGACTGTTGGGAGGCAAACATGACCTCTCTGGGCTTCAGCAGGAAAGCTGAGCACTGAGGAGCTCTGACAAGCTGAATCCCAGAGCCTGAGGGAGTAAGGAATGATGATGTCCAGACCAAGGAAGGAAATGGAATATGATGTGGAGGCTGTGGTAATACCTGAGATACAAATAAGTTTACTTTGTAAAACCATAGATACAGCAAATGATGAAAACACTACTCCTAATGATGGCTTCTGCAGTGAGTGTTTTGTATATGAGGGGAAAAAATAACAGTTTTGTGTGTTTTGAGCCAGATCTCCCAGTTAGTAAATAGGGAATAATCACATTACTGCAGTGCCTTATGAGTAAGTTATATTCAAGAACTATGTTGTGTGTAAGAGAACCATGACAGAAGACTTCAATTAGTGGAGCCTCCTCAGAGAAAAATGTTAATAGAAATATTTTGATCAGTAAAGTTTATATCCATTTTGTAAGTAATATAAATATAATTCCTACGCACTTGCTGAATTTAAAGCTTCTTTGTGTATAAACATGTAAAAGTAAGATTTTTTTTTTTTGCTGTCTACTCAGTGAGTAGTCAGGGAAAACTTATCTCACTTCCCTCCTTCATCTGCACAAATCCAGTGGAGTTAGGTCAACTAAAACAAGGCACATATGTATAACTAATACTGCCTTTGATATTATAGCACTTATGCCTGGAGTTAAACCTGTATGCATGAATTTTGGCAGCTAAACTAAAATAATTTACATGAAAAAGAAACATTAGACACATAATAATTGGCATATCCACTATTACAAAGGAGGAATAGTAAAATTCTTACATTTTAATTAGCAAAACTTTTTTCAAAACTTTTCTAATTTGAATTTTTACTGGTGCTTTTAGCACTGAGGTAAATGTGTTTTAATGAAGACTATATCTGCCTATTTTAAAAGCTTCAGAAAGACAGATTAAGTAGAGTCAATGTTGCTGGAGGTGATGAAATGATTGATGAATAAAGCAGTTGGGAAATCCTTGAAGTAACTGTTAAACAGAAGTCTGGAATAGAATCTGAAATCTCCATTTGAATAGAAATTTTGGCAGAGGAGGGAAAACCTTTATGGAAAGTTGGGTTTTCACTGTTTTAAATGAATTTTAAGGAAACAGCTGCCCTATTCTGATGTATAACTGGAGATTACTCTTATCAATGTTGGTACTCCCATCGCTTGGTGAAACAGCACTAACGCTTATTTTACTGATTTTATGTCTGTTCTCAGGTCCTTGGAATGTACGTTTTCTTTGTGCTGATTGGAACCTAAAACTTAATTTTATTCTATTAAATGAAATTTTAATGTATCCAGGAGGAAAAAAATGGCTTCTGTTTTGAGAAGGGAGGTTAACATCTTGTCCTACATGTCAGCAATGGCACTGGAATGAGAAAGCAGCATCTTGACCCTCCTTGAGCAGGGAGATTGGCCCAGACAATCCACTGTGGTCTCTTCCAACCTGATCCATTCTGTGATTTGTTTTCCATGCTGAAAACGCTGCAACAGAGCTGCTGTCCAGTCAGCTGAATCACAGCTGGGGTATAATACCTTATGTACCCACAATTTCATGGGACCTCCTTGGAGGCCTCCATAAATATTTTTAATGTGGATTGTATGTATTATTCTTTATATAACATTGCACAACAGCTGGATGTGGATAAAATTATCCCTTGGAGAGACAGATACTTTGAAAAGCTAGATTTACATGTAAGATATAGAAGCATATTTGGGCTTCTCTAATCTTGCCTAGAGCAGATTAATCTTTTTCACTCTCAGGCTTTAGTTGTTGAGTTTATGGACACCAGAAATAAACTTGCAAAGACTGAAACTTATTACAGCTTCAATCTGCACTTTGGTATACTTTAAATATATACAGTGAACCCTTTTTTTGGCTTTTTTTTCCTTTTTTTGTAAAATTTTACATCAGCTAATTCAATTTAAACTGAATTTCCATTTTAAACCTAGTAGGACTTGCTCACTTCAGCAACTTAAACATTTCTCAATAAGCAACTATAAAGAAACTTAACAATGTATCTGTGATCTGTAGGCTTCTAGACTCAAGCCCTTAGTGCTGAATATTTTGCTTAAATCCATTAAAATGCTTAATCACACAGTTTATTTCTGAACACTAAGTAGTTTCAATTAATATACATTAAATGGAGTATTGCATTCCTTAATAACTTGGATGGCTCAGGAGTGCATGGCACATACCAACCTCTAATCACCTAAGAATTTCTACAACCTGAAAGAATAACTGAAACAAAGCACCATAATGAGCTAGGCTTTGTTTTGTTCAGTTCATTGTTATGACCAAAGTTCTATTGGATTTTCATGTAGATTGCCTCAGTCTGCATTTGCATTACAAATTTTTTATTCTTATTGGTGTTCAATAGATATATAATACTCACATGGCTGTAACAATGAGCTTACAGGCTCACTTATTTTATTTTATAATTTGCTATTGTAGTGGAACAAAAAGCAGATATTTTGCTGTAATGGTTATGCTAATTGACTTTTAATGTTGTTTTATTTTCCAGCTACTCATCAGCAGTCTTCCAAGTTTAATAAAGCTCAAACATTTAATTTTATTGCCTTGGAGTATTGATTATCTGTTTAACACTAAGAACAATGTGATCTGTTGTCTTTGCCTTGCTGATTGTCTGAATTATCTTGAAGAAATAAGAGATGTGCATGAGGAGAATCTCATACAGTAAAAAGTCACTTGTATGTATTACTCATGGCTATGGTACCAAAACCACAAGCCTTTAATCTCAGACTCAAAAGGGAAAGAAATTTTATTGTTTTGCAGCTTAACTCAATATTCCCTCAGGGATTATACCACCATTTACGTTCCTTTTTTGATTTTTATTGCCAACATAAGCTTATTTAAAAGAATGAATGGCATACTGTCTAGTTTGAGACAAATATTTTGATTTTACTTAAAAACCCTACTAGATTTATTAGAGAGGGTTTTTTTTCAATCTGAAGTTAAATTGTTGAGGAAGAAAACAACATCTGTTTCAAAGAAATAACAGAAAGAAAAATAACAATGGAAGGCTGCATGTTTAGCTGTCAGTGTGAATCTGTGTATGAAATATTTTTCACTTATCATAATGTTCTTGTGAAAACTTGGAGAGAGGGGAGACTAAAACAAGCTATTCACAAGAAATAATGAGTAACTCTTGAGATATCATAATCAAAGGAAACCATGTTTTGCAACACTTTGAAGTGCAGAATTTCATGACAACCATCAAAATTTGTGTGGGTATGTTTTCTCCATGTGTTAATTACATGCTCAGAAAGAACTAGTTGCTTCTGTCAAATGCATGGAATTTCCCTTATTGTGCAATTAATTCTTTTGAAAGCTGCTGTGGTGTTGACTATGCTTCATCAGTTTCCTCTTTGTGAAGTACAACAAATTCCAGGTGTTTTGGCAGCAGATGTTTTACTCTCAGTGAGTTCATAGAAATTGCCATTTCTAGTGAATCACCAAGTGTGTTTTTTGTGCTCAGTCAGCTGGAACAAACAAGTGTTGCTGCCTTTATTTTAAGTGTATCACATGTTGGGTCTCCAAATTTTTTTGAGAAGTGTGTAACAGGCTTAACAGGGATCCCTCATTTTTCTACCTGTCTGCAACTTCAGTGCTTAACACTGCTACTGGGAATATCCATTGAATTCATTGGAGAGAGGGAAACAAATGAGAGAAGAAATCACCTAGGATATTACTTTTGAGAAAGTAAATGAAGGAAGACATGTACAGAATATGTTGGTTGTTATTGGGAACTCTAACTTGTTAAGAAAAAAATTTGTTTTGTTTTCATGTAACCTGGAGTATTAATATGTGCTGTTTAGCCAGGACAATGTTGAAGAATGACTGAAATGCAGTTTTAGCAATTGTAGGTCTTCTAGAGTCAAGAAATGGGAAGTGTTATCAATTCCATTTTTAAAATCCCCTCTCCTCTCAGTTAAATTTTACCTTTAAGATGATACTGTCTGGAAAATGGAATGTGGAATCATGGAGTTGTTTGGGTTGGAAGGGGACATTTAAAGATCATTTAGTCTAACTGCCCCTGTGATGAGCAGGGTCTTCTTCAATTAGATCAGGTTGCTCTGACCCATCCAGCTTGACCTTGACTGTGTCCAGGGATGGGGCATCTGCAGCCTGTTCCTGGATTTCACCAGACATAATGCATGAACTTATACATGAAAATAACAATGTGATCCAGATTTGGACTACTCTCACCCTGGCTATGATGATATTTTCTTTAATGAGAAAGAAAACACTGTAGTCTTTACTAATGCATTTTGTTAAAAATTTTCCAAGTCCAAAATGGGCTGCATGCTTTAATTTTGTGAACCTTTTGATCAAATCTAATAAAGGCTACTAGAGCCTGAAAAATATAAGTTTAAAATTGAATGTTGGGACCTTCCTTGTCAATAATCTGGCTGGGATTTTTTTGTTTGTCTCTTATATTTGTGGAGAAATTATAAAAAGGTGTAGAACTCCGTTTCTTAGTGTTTGAGTTCAGGGATAGTGGACCAATTTTCTTTCTCAGCCAAGCTTATTTTTTGGTTCCATCTCAGTCATGAGAGCCTTTAAATCGTGTTATTTCCATAATCTTTCTTCAGAAATCATTCTTAACAAACCATTTGTGAGCCAGAGTTTTGAATGTGCATGACATATTAGGTAATTATGATGACCATTTGATTATTTCAGAAATTTATTAGAGGGAATTTTTGCATAAACTTTTCACCCGTATGCAAATTTTTTTCAATGTTTCTTACTCTCTTCTACTTAAAATTTAAATCTAAAAATGTTCAATGAATTGCTGCTCTATCTTGGAGGCTACATAGTTTTTCTTTTTGAAGATGATATTTAAACATGGAAAACATGGCATTTTGCAAGGATTTTGCCTGTTTGGGTTTGTTTTTTATTTTCTGGATAAAAGTTTGTTTAGTCTTTTATCAGCTCTCGCAAAATTTTTTTTGTGTTGCATAGAAGTTGAATTGAGAACCAGTTGATAACACCAGTTCTTGATATTCAGACATCTCTCTGCAAGTTTGTAAATTATGCCATTCTTAGTAAAATATGTTAAAAAATATTTCAGGAAATATTGTTCTTCATATACATTACCTTAGTAGGGGCTAAAATGTACTGCAGTAAATAGTTTCCTACTTTGGACAACAGACAAATCAGTAAGACACTGACTGCAACTATTGATTTGAAGTGTTTTCCCTGTGTTATGGTGCTGTAATAGCCTTAATATATAAATGTTGCTAATACACAAAGGAAAATTGGATTTCGATCATATACTATTGCTTTTTGCAAGAAAAATAGTTTAGAAACTTGAGTAAAAATAAGATGATATAAAGTATGTTTAATATGAAAGTTTTAAGATGTATTTTGTTGTAGCTTAATTTCCTTGTACTTTGAATATAATAGTTATTGTATATTTTCACATTAATTTTACTTTTTAATAAGACAAAATAAACACAAATGAAGAAAGAATATTTAAGTGTAGGAGTGCTTAGGCTGCTTTAAAAGTTAGGACTTGTAAATTTTAATGGAGTATCTAATGGGCCACCAAAAGCATCTTTGTTTTCTGTGTCAGCTGCAGTAATAGCTTTAGCTTTTTCTAACTAATGTGTATAAATTATTTTAATGTGGCCCCTAAGACTGAGGCAAAATAAGCTATAGCACTGTGTGACAAAACTGTCCATAAAACACCTGTAAAACCAGAAGATTTGATCTTAAGAATTTGCATTTTTCTACCCTGTGAGATTTGGCTAATGGCAGTTATCTCCTGGAGGAGATGGTGCTTTTAAGGACTCTTTCTGCCTGCCTGTTGAGTGGGTTTAGCTGTCAGTGTGAATCTGTGTTACTCCTGCAGCCCCTCCATCCTTCCACCCTGGTGGCAAATGTTCTCTCACGTTTCTGTGCCACTGTGAAGTGTTTGAGAGGAAGATGCAAAACACAGAGCAGAACTGCCAGGTATCATCTCTATGGCAGGTGTATGGATGTCCAGCCCCCACCCAGACAAGGCTGTTGTGGCTGGTGTTAGGTTCCTCTGTCCTTTTCTAATCAGTTGCTGCTGGGGAGCTGTGGGGTGAAGGTGAGGGTAGGAAGAAGAAAGGTGTGAGGTCCAGATCTCTTCTCCTTGTTGCTCCAAGGCAGAGAAATGCAAAAATTATATAAGAAGGTCATGGATAAGGTGAAAAAAGCTGAGTGATGGCTTAGAAGGCAGACAAGGTCTCCTGCATTTTCTATGAACAATCAGACACTGCAACAGATTTCCCTGAGCAGCTGATGGACGTCCCCTTGCTTGAAGTGTTCAAGGCCAGGACAGGTTGGATGGGGCTCTGAGCACCCTGGTCTAGTGGAATTTGTCCCTGCCCATGGCAAGGGGGTGGAATTAGATGGTCTTGAAGGCTCCTTCCAACTCAAGCCATTCCATGATCCTAAACGAGCAGCACAGTATGCGAGTGTTGGGTGATGTCTTGTCCCTCTCTCCCTGAGTTTGAGGCAAGCCTGGCACCACAAGCCCTGGGGACATGGAGCCTGGTGCCTGCTTGGGGGACCTCCAGGTACTCCAGGATATGGGTGTGGTGAGCCCATGCTTTGAAAAGCTTTCATGACCTCTCCTTGCTTTGGAACCATCAGTTGTTTAGGGCATTTCTGAAAATCTTCTCTCTAAGATGCCTTCTGGCTGTGGTCTGTCTGCTTCAAGAAGCTTGGGAATAAAAGCCTCCCCATATGTTGAGTTGGAAAGAACAAGCAATTGCTTAAGTGTAAAGAAGGTGAAAATATGGAAATTTACTCTGGTTCAATTCATTTGTAAATGAATTGTAATGTAAACTCTTGTAATTCCTGTGTGTGCAGTATTAATTAGCAAATTTTAGCTAGCTTTTACCAGAAGTTTAAGAAAAATT
>VZSR01000476.1:655938-667690 GCA_013398615.1 Brachypodius melanocephalos
GGACATTTTGTCTGGACTTCTCTAGATGAATCATAGAGATATAAACTAACATCATGATGCTGTTTGGGAGAGTGTAAAGTCTAAGCAAACGTTGTTTTGTTTGATGCCCCAGCTCCTGGGATAAAATAAAGAGAGGCCTGGCTCCTGGCTAATAAGAGGTCTCTATTTTTTCTGAGATAGAGATGATTTCAGAGCTAGAAAAAGAAAACCTTTGTTGTACACTAGAGTGAGCATTCTTAAAATAGTACCCTGAATATGCTGAAGCCCATAAGCAGCTTAGAAGACTGCTAATAAAGTGAGACTGCACAGACCTGCAAACCCTAAGTGGTTGCAGATTTGTGACATTGAGAGCCTCCAGATTTTTTTCTTGTAGCATAGTCTCTATGAAGATTCTAGAGAGACTACCCTCCCAAAAAAAGTGCGAAGTTAGGTTTAATGGTTGTAGCAGACTGAAGTCGTGGCTTCTCTCTGTGTTGTGTGAAAAAGTGAGTAGTTTGTGAGGGAAGAAAAAGTTGGGTTTTCTTTCCTTTTTTCTTTTTCTTTCCTTTTTTTTTTTAGTGTGCTAATAAACTGTCTGTTGAGCTATAAGTTGAGCCTGTTTTGCGTTTTTCTTCCAAAATCCTATCTCATATTTAGTGAATGAAATTTGGTGAATTTAAAACTATTACATCAGCAAAGGCAGAGTCAGGGATAAACTTTTGTTTGAGACTTTGACCTTTATTTACTAGGTCACAAAACTCTCAGAAATATAGTTAAATTCTGAGATACAATTCCCATTACAATGTTAGTACAAATATTTCTATAAACTCTCAATTAGTGGTGTGCACCTGTAAATATTAGTTAGGATCATCTGGTATTCTCAAACATATATCCTATGAGTGCTGTAGTCTTTCTTTTGTTTTATTACAATTTTACTAGTAGTTGAAATAATTTTGGTGGAAATGCTTAGTATAATGGTCTTTAATTATCTGGTTGGTGGAATCTTTTAAAAAAATTAATTTTGTAATGGTTTTGAATTGTAAATCATATCTTTAAACAGGTCAGGCTTGTCTTGCTGTGTTTGAGCAGATTCACAGTTCAAATTCTTATTTTCTCCTTGTTTATTTTCTTCTTGCTCTCTTGCACACACTTTTTCTCCCTGTTGTTTGTGTAGTTCTAAAATCTGAAAAAACAAGTGTGATTGCTTTGCAGATTAAAACAGAAAACTGATTATCTCACGAAATAAATAGAGAGCCAAGGCTGGCATTTTTATTCTTGGAAGGGTGAGATTTGAATTGCTATTGATCAGGAAAAAAAAAAAAAATAAACTCAAACTTATTTGCTGTGGCTTTGTAAACAATTTAGATCTATAACAGACTCTTAAAAGAAAAATCTATGTTTGCTGAAAGCCTTTGGGCTTTGTTAAATCTGTACTGCTCTCAACCTTTTAAATGACTATTGGTAAATTTATAATTTTGAATCCTATTCAATTAAATGTTAAAGTCATAGAAGAGGGAACTAAGGCCTTGTGGTTTAACCCCAACCAGCAATGAAATATCACCCAGCCACTTCCTCCCTCCCTCCCTCCTGTTGGGATTGGGAAGAGAATCAGAGGAGAATCAACCAAACAAAAAAGTGCCCTGCCCCCCCCAAAAGCATTTGTGGTTTGAGATAAGAACAGTTCAATAAAAATACTAATGATAATATTAGTAATAAAAAGGAGAGGAGGAGAGAGGCAAAGTGCAATGAAGACAAGTGGTGCACAGTATACCTGCTCACCACCCTCTGGCTGATGGCCAATCTGTCCTTGAGCAGTGATTAGCCCCTCACAGCCAATTCCCCCCAGTTTGTGTGCTGGACATGATGTTCCCTGCTGGAGAATATCCTTTGGCCAGTTCAGGCCAGCTGTCCTGACCATGCTCCCTCCCAAATCCTTGTACCCCTCCTCCCTGAACAGTTCTTAGAGCAAGCACTGCTCAGCACCAGCCAAAACACCAGTGTGGGATTGGCATTATTCTCATACTGAATCCAAAACTCAGCCCTGCACCAGCTACCAGGGAGAAAATTAACTCCATCCCAATAGAAAACAGAACATGGCTTAAAGGTAAAATTTGAACTATTTATTTCTGAAGTTAGGAATATGCAGTTGGGTAGGTTGCTCTTTTGGTTTTGTTGTTCTTTTTTTAATAAAAGGCTAAAACCTGGGGGAAATTGTGATGTGCATGATCCTCCTGGAAGGTGAATGCTTCTCCCTATTGTCTGGGATAACTGGGTTTATTTCTGTTCTTCAACCTCTTGCCCTGCAGAACAGCAGGTGATCAGAATGCTCTGAAGCAGCTGCTGGCACTTTTGGAAGGTGTTAATGCCCTTTGCTGCTGAGCCATCAAGTGTTACTGACACTTTCAGACTGTTAGTGAGTAGTTCTTTAAATATTTTTATCCTGAAGGGTTATTGTGAGATTGACCTCGCTGCATGTTAAAAAAAAAAAATAAAATTCAAGGCTAACAAACAAAAAAATCTCACTTTTACAGGGTATCTGAAAGATCGGATATTTGTTTAATATCCTTGTTGGCTAAAAAGGCTCCTCACATTGCCTGGTTTTGATGGCTAGAGTGTTTCTATTAGGTGACTATGGCTTTCTATTTTATTCTGTACAGAGTTTTTTAGATGAAAAATTGAATGCCTTTCAATTATTTTAGAACATTAATAATAGTGCAGTTTCAGTCTGTATGAAAAGCAGTCTTAACATCTCATTGTTTTGGTTGCAGTGTCTATTTTTATGCTAAATTGTCTTTCTGAAGTACTTGTAGAAAGATATAAAGAAGCTCCCAGAAGGGACCTTTTAGTTCTAAAAAAGGTAGGGATTTCAGTGTATTTATCTGTGCTTTTAACAGCTGCCTCTCCATTTTTATTTTTCTCTTTCATTTTTTTCCTCAATGCGGTTCATCTTGCTGTTTGTTTTTTTTCATCCTGCCTCTACTTTGCCTTTTTTGCTGTGCTACTAATCTGCTGTGTGTTTTAGGACTCCCTTTTCCTTCCTCTGAAGCATCTGGAGTAGATTAATGTGAAGGTCAGGCTGGTAAAGTGGGTGAATTTCTGCTCTGCCTAAAGTACAGAGAGAGAGAATTAATTTTCATCAGTGATCCTCTGTGAAATATATAAAACTCAGCCCTTTTCAGCATGTCATTGCTCCACTTGTGTGCAAGATTTTAGGTATATACACCTTTACAAAAAACAGGTCAGCACTCAAGGTGCAAGATGTAGGGTGGTCTTTGCTTGAGATTCAAAATTTTGGCTTTATAGCTTAGAATTTTCCTGAAATAAGGAAGAAATGAGGGAAGAAGGAAAGAAGATGTAAAAAAGACATACTAAACTTGTCAGTTTTGAGTTTTGGGGGGCTTAGGTGAATTATTTAAGGCTTCTCATTGTCAGTGATGCAGAGGGATTTGTCCTGACCCTTCTCTATGATTATTTATGCATAAAGGCAGGTTGCTGTGGTTTGGAGACATTTTGCCCTTGTCCTTCTATTATATGTTTTTGTTTCTATGGATACAGACAGTACAGAAAGGTCCAGAAATATTATATATCCCAATCTGACGGACCCCCAAAGTTATAATTTTGCACCAAAATGACCTTGATTTAATGGAGTTCTCCTCAACAGGCATGCTGAAGTTTGAGCTGTTATTCATCTGAGGGTGTGAACTCTGCTATTGCAAAGATATACTGATCCAAATGCGTGGTGATGAGGATTTTATGACCCACTCATTTCTTTAATATCTTAAGTAGGATGAGGCAATTGGCTGACTAATGAGATCTTAATGGGTGTAGTGGTCTGAGTGAGGGGAGTATATAACTGTCCTCATTTTAGCTGAATCTGTCCTCCTTAGAAATTGGCTGTCCTGAGAATTTTTCTTGTAATCCTGCAGAACTGGTACTGACAAGATGGAATGTAGCATTGCTAGTGAGGTTTTTCTGAGGGGACCTGCATAATTTCAGGAACCAGACAGAATTTTCTTTTGTTAACCCCCAAAATTTTAAGTCTCTCTGGCCTAAGAGACAAACTTAATAAATAAATTTCCTTTGATAGGGTAATAGCTTTTATGTTAATTTTGTACCAGAGATGCAACAAAATATAGGAGAGTAGTGAAATAAATCTTAGTTACATGGACTTTTATTTGTGTCCTCTAGTTTTATCTTTTAATTCACTCCTATTTCTTCCTATCTTTCCCCCCCTAACTTCTTATAGAGCTTTTCACTTGAACAGTTTACTTTTAGCTGATGTGTCCTTTCTACTTTAAAAAAATTGATTTTGCTCTATCTTTTCCCATCTCATCCATTTCCATTTGATTTTTCCAGGACTCTTAGCATACTGGCATAGTAGCTATGACTCACAGTTTATAGTTTCCCTTTTGGCTTAAAATTGCTTTCAGAGATGCCTCTTTTACTGCTTTGTGTTTGGAAGTTGAACATCTTCAGGTCAATTAGGTTTCTGAAATTTATGTAGCATTTGGTTGCAGCAGCAGTACTATAGTTGCTCTTAAGCTCTACAAGATTTTGGCTGAAAGTAGCATCTTAGACCAAACAGTGTAGGCTGGAAGGAAATCTGCAGCTTGTAGGGATATGTGGTCTTCCTGTCTGAAAGAGAAACAGCAATCATTAAAACCAAATACCAGTTGAAAACAATTATTCTAATTTAATTAGCTGCGTAACTTGGACCATGGTATAATAGATAATTGGCATCTATAAGGAGGTGTTAACCATGTGTTTGCTTTTTTTTTTCCTGGTTTAGAAAGAAAAATTCACCATCTCCCTATCATCTGTGGGATGCTGTTGGTTAACAGAGGGAAATTGCTGTGTTCCATAAAGGCAGTGCTTCTAAGGAAGTGAATATCCTCTAGTGTTATGGATTCCAGTTTCTAGTTTTAGAGGGAATTAGTTCATCTTTCCCAGGTTTTGGGGAGGAGAAGGGAGTCAGAGCTGACTCAGGATAAGTGTCCTGTCCTGCATGCCTGTGCCCTTCATGCACTGCCTTTGCAAGGTCACTGGGAGGCTGTTGTTCCATACAAAATGTCTGTAGATCACTGCTGGTGCTTTGGGTGGTGTAACCTGCATTTTAGAAAGGTTATGGACTGGTATGGGATGGATTTTTTTCCACTGTGAGTGAAAGAAATCCACCCATCTCTCATGGGCGTCTATATTTGTGCTTTTTTTCCCTTGGTCACATTTGATATGAAGTATTGGGGGAGTTTAATGATTAAAAGAGCTGTTTGACATTCTGGGAAATCTTTTAAGACTGAAAATTCTTCTAGTAGATGCTGTAAGATTTCAAATGCTGTATTTTTTGAAAAAGAGTTGTCCATAGGAAGTGTTTTCCAAGAATACTATTCTAGTTGAGTTAAAAATCTTTTCAGGTAGCTAAGTGGTATCACAACAGTTCTCCTCAGAAGATATGCTGGTGTTTGAAGGGGTGTCCCATATTATTTAATTTTTTTAATTTTTATTATTAAAAACTGATTACAACAACTGCTACTGTTACTTTGATAGTAATAGTTGTCAACATGTAATGGTTCCTGTTCACAATACATGCTTTGAATTCTTTCTCATCTGGTTGGAAAGACTGTTGGAGGTGGAAATTAGTCTAGGAAAACTTTTGACTATTTGCTGCTGATTCTCATCATTTAGAGGGGACAAGAATCCTTAAAGAGGCTCAAGATTCCTCAGTTTCCTCAGGGTATTTTAATGTCTTTAGAATGATAGTTTGAGTATAGACCACTGGTACACAGGAGGGATAGAGATAAACTTTTAAAAGTTTGTTGGAATGAATAATCTCAGAGCTTGCTTGTCAGCCTCATTGAGGTATTCTTTCTATTTCATGATTACTATCTCCTTTCCTTTCCTGCTTTAATTGCTGTTTGATGGTAGTGGACAGTACAGATTTTCCCCTCTGAAAGATAACTATTTTCTTTTCTACAACATTTTCTTCTCTCTAGTCAGAATACAACTTTCAGATGGGCTGATACATACAGTTAAACTTAATTAATTGTTTGCAATTTATATGCAGCTTTGAAACTTCCTCTGTTTTAAATCTGAAGAGCTCATTTACCTGGAAGTCTATTTTCTTTTCCTGATAAAGTCTCATTTTCTGTAAATCTTGAGTGGGAATTTGCCTCTCAGGCAGCAGCACAGATGGAGGTGAAGTTGGTGGTATGCTTTCTGTGTGATTGCATATTAGCTGAAGTGCATAAACCAGTCTTTAGAGTGGGTTTGCAATCAGAGTCCTCCTCTTTCAATAAGATGAATGTCTTAATGATGAAAATAAAGGGTTGTGGCTTGCTTTCTCTACAGTAAGGTCAAGCTCTTCATTGCTATGAGAGCCTGATCACTACAACTGAAGTCCAGAGAACAGAGCAGGAGGATAAGGACCCCAAGGGCTATAATTATGCATTTTGATAATAATTTTCCCTAGGCAAATTCACCAAGTTTTATATTGTAAGCGCAAGCACACATCTGTACATCTGGAGGAACAGCAACCATTTGAAGAAAACCAAGATGGACATAAACATTAATTTTCCTGGAGATAGCTACAGATATTGCTGCTTCATAGTATTTTGCAGCAGAAAGAGGAAGTCCCACTCTTATTGGAAGTGGGGAAAATAACAGCAGTAAAAACAAGAACAAATTAAAGGAAGGGGATTTACTGTAGCTGCTGAACAGGTGGGAATACAGGAGTTTGACAAGGGTTTGCCTCCATGTGATTACAGGGATGTTAATGAGCAAAGCAAGCAGTTAAGGACAGGTATGCACCAGGAGAGAGGATTGTCTTGTTTTTCACGTATTTTAGGCCAGTTGCAATAACCTCTGCTGCTTGTGTGGTGTTTTATTTGCCTTCAAACCTTCCCAACAACCAGCAACAGGACCTCTTTGGGAGACACTGTAGATGCTTCTACTTTATCCTTGAGTTCAAAATTGGAAGATATGTTGCTTTTTCCTGGAATAATAGATTAAGAGTTAGAAGGATTTTTTTTAAGGGACTTATATTGTTTATAGTTTACCTCTAATTACCTGTTTAAAATGATTTTTATGTACCTCTAGGGTATATGATGGGTCTGGCCCCACTCTTGTTAGTGAGGTTGCTGTAATCTTCCAATCCATTTTTGTTTTGGCACTCAGTCTGTAGCTCTATTTAGCCTGTCAAACTTTTTGACAGCAACTCTAAGCATTTGCCAAGCCAGCTATCTTTAATTTGAGGAAGGAAACACTGATAGAGATGGTTTTCTCTGCAAGTGTTGATGATTTTCTTCAGAGGGACAAGTTCCAGACAATGACTCATGCATGTCTTTGGGAAGCAGTCTATACATCCAATTAACCAACAGGAGTTACTACTTTATCTGGAATAGGATGAACTCTAACACTGCTGAACACTGTCTATAGAATTTTTCTTTGACTTGAGTGAGTAATAATCTTAATTTTATATGATAGTACACATACTACTATAGTATGGCTAATTAAATGTGTCATCTTGATAGAGGTAAATTCCTTTCATGTTAGGAGCCTTGATATAGCTGATGTAAACTGGTTTTTATTCACTGGAGTTAATTTATACTGGTTCCAGATCTGGTCAATTATATTCTGCTTATGTCACCTTGTAAGAGCAAAATGACCAAGACTAAATAACCTGATGTCTCATTAAGTAAAGCAGCAAACATTTTAAAAAATAATTAAATAATAATTCTGTTTAACTAAGCACGCTTGTCTCTGGTTGAAGATACAGGCAAAATGCATGCATAATTGACAAGAAAGGAAAACAAATTACAAAGAGGGCAAGTTCAGCATAACCTCAAGAATGTGTTAGAATTCATTTAAACTCACTGTTGGGACTTATGGGGGAATGCCTTCATTTTTACCTCACTAGAGAAAACAGAGTGCACTAAGACAACTAAGCCAAAGGAAAACCTCTCATATTAACAAATAGACCTTCAAATAATCACATACAACAGCTTTTGTAAATTTGTGGTGATGTGATTACCCTTGTCACTCTTAATATGTCCATTTGGATGGACTGTTTAATATCCTATAAAAGTAATGTGGACTGGAATGTGCCTTTTCCAATCACAGATGAGAAAGTAATGTGGTATTGGAGATTTATCAACATATATTTGTGATCTTTTGAGGTGTTTAAGATGACAAATCTAAATGTTTTTGTAAATAAGACTAGGAATGATTAAGGATTGAAAATTGATCATGTTATCAAATTTTATTGGGTTGCAAATATGTAAACAATATATTTTCCTCTACCTTGTAGAAAGATACAGTGCTATATGGTTTGTGGATTGAGTTCCAGCATTGCATTTCTCCTTTCTGCTTAGTATCTGTAACAAAAAAAGGGTAACATTTAATTAGAAGGAGTTATTGGGAAACACAAATTAGATAATTTTTTGAATTGTAACCTGGCTAAGTTTTTGGTTTGTGTTCTTCCTTGTAGATGTGAATTAAATTTCTTCCCCTTTATCATGTTTGCATGCATGACATTCTAGTTTATGTAGAACAGTATTTCTTCAGTACACTGCTCGCTGTGCTGCCAGAGCTGGAATTTTGGGTAGACAGGGCTGCTCTAAATCAGCCTGAATTATTCTAAACTTTGCCTTTTGCCCACTTGATTATATATTCAGGAAATAACATAGTAGAGAATTAAATACATTTTCTAAGTCATTTAAAAGATTGAGGTTTGAGTCAGTAAAGTGACCAAGGTTTTCAAGAGCATTTTCTTTGTGGGACAGATGTGCCTATATCCTGTATCTGCCAATATTCTCTATCTGTTTGCTAATTATAAAGTTAATTTATATTTCACCTGCAGTGCCTAATCTTTTTATCTGGATGGATACAAGGTACACATTGTCCAAGTCAGTGTCCTTCAGAGGTTGATCCCAAATTCTCTCTACCTAATTCTCTCACTTTAAGCCTAAATGGTGAGTATTTATTAATTTCATGACCTACTTTGCTCACCAGTATCTTATCTTTTCAAGTATTTTTCCTCTCTCTTATTTCTTAATTAAAGGGATACTTCTTACTACTGCAGATGAAATTATGCAATAATATCTGTCTGTAGTGATCAGAATAATGAGCAAATGATATTTTTAATATAGGTAGCTTTGCTTTTGAGCTTTTATTCGAACTAAGTGGTGTATTAAATTAAACAATGATTGAATTTTGGGGAAAGCATTGTACCAGCTAAATTTTAACTGGGTTTTAATAATGTATTTCTAGTAGAACTTTCTAAGGGCAGTCTAATATTCTTCAGGCATGTTTCAGATTTTCTGAATGATCATAGACATACAAAATGTCATTTTAGGCTGTTTATCTGGCTGAATTTTTCAATATTGCTTTCTAGATAAAAAAGTATACCCTTGATTTGGATTCACTTTGTACATCTTGTGCCAGAGTGTCTTCTGGAGTATGGATCAAAAGGCACTGACCTGTGCATAAGATTGCAATTTGGAGAAGGCTGATATTTTATTGGGTTTTTTTTTTTTTTTTTTTTTTTTTACTTTTTCCTGTACCTTGTTTAAAGATAGGGGTGCATTTTCCTACCTATATAGCTTGAAATCCTTTTTCTTAGGACTGTGAATTCTTAATTTTTAATTTATTTTTTTACTAGGGCACTAATGGCTCCTGAAATAAGTTCAAGTGTTTTCCTGATTAAAGGCTCTCACACCTTAGAGTAAAGGGAAGCTGTTTGAGGTGTGTGCTACAACTTTGAATGGAAACTGTTTGTTGGGATGTTGGTTTTTTGTGGGGTTTTCTTTCTTCCTTTTTTTTGTTTGTTTGTTTGTTTCTTTGTTTTGGGTTTTTTTTTTCCTAAGCAGCTGTGGAAAAACTTCAGGAATTTAGTTTGGCATTTTTCCATTTTCAAATGGGAAGGAGGAAGCCTGGCCCACTGCCACCAGTTGTCAGTCACTGGTAGCAGCACTGGCAGAGGTGTTGTACTCAAGACAAGGCACCTGCTTGGCCAGAATTCCTTTGAGCTGAGAGGTGCTTGCAGCTTGAATGAAGGTTGACTCCTCTCATTCTGTGTTCAAAGATTTATTAATGATCTTATTGCTGTCTTGCTAATATCAAGGATCAATAAAAATATGTAGTCTTATACACTCATCATCCTTCTTGAGTAAGAGACTATGTATGGTAAAAGCAAGGAGGTTTACAGACAGCTGGAGTGTGCCAGTTTTGGGAAAGGGAAATAGGGTGAAATACAGATGGATGTAGAAAAAAAACACATGCAAAGGATAAATAAGAGATTGCTAAAACGCAGCAGCAGAATAGGATGAAAGCAGGTAATGTAAGTCCATCTGGAGTCAAATCTCCTGAACAGTTTACTGTGAGCTGTTAATATAGCTGTAAATATTATCAATAAACCAAAGCGGAACTCTGATAATCAGGATCCTGAAAATTTAAAGAGGTTAATGTCTGAAATAGAGAAGTTAGAAATGTCCTTCTAAATTAAAGAATAAAAAAAGTGTCATTAAAGAATGAGACACATTACTTTTATTCCCACTGGCAAGGACCCATGGATGGGAAAGATTAGCAGTAAGCAGCAAAAGCTTGAGGGGAAAAATGACCAATGTCACCTTTCAAGCCACAAAAGCTGCAGCAACTGAATTTTTATGTTGCTTCCCAGCTCCCCACAATGACTTACAGTTAACATTTGCAGCAGTGGCTGCTGAGAACGAAAGGCTTGCTCAGCAGAAGTAACCTGAGGTGAACACGGGGCATTCGCTCGCGTGGGGTCAGCGTGAGATGAAAACGCTTCACACCCCAGCACCATCAATATTGCCAGAGAGGGAGGGCAACCACACGATAACAGGGCTGGCTGTGACCTTGGTGGAAGTGACAAACACCCCACATTACAGCAGTTCACAAGTGGCGGTAAGTAATGGGGCTCGCAGAGGTGGCCATCAAATGTAAGTAATTAACTGGGGCAATGCGGAGAGAATGCATGAGCCTGGGAAATGGGCCAAGGGAAAAGTATAAAAAATACCCAGGCAAACTGGAGGAAAAAGACATTTTTGTTTTAAGACAAGAGACTTATGAAGGTTGCTGATAGCATCCTGGACTGGCTGGGAAGTGAAGATAAGTTGGATGAATGCTATATAAGAAATAGCTTGCATGCCTTGGGATAGTATTATATTGGCTGAATTATTTTTTTTTCCTGCTCACAAATGAAGCATATAGCAAACCAATGCATATCTCATGGGAGGGGGGAGGGAAGGGCATGTCCAGGCTGTGACTTAAAACATAAATACAGGGCCTACATCCTGGACTTAGAGTAAAAAAATACTGCTTTCATTTTAAATATTTTTTTTTCTTATTCTCACCAATGTGAAGGGAAAGATGAGACTTGGAAACATCTCCAGCATGTAATTGAAGTAGTGGTGTCTTCCTGAGTCAGCAGCTGAAGGGTGTGGTGGGGAAAATGGAATTAAAAGAAACTATTGCAGTGCAGAGGTGTGTGTCAGAACTACAGGTCACACGGAAAGAATTAGTTCTACAGAGGCATTTCTATCAATGAAGTGTGTCTTGCAGATTTTTCAAGCATGTGGACCCTTATTAAAAGTATAAATTCAGAAGAAAACCATTTCTGCTAGCATTGTCTCTAAGCATCTATCACTTTCCAAAGGTTTGCAATCTTCCGTGATGGAAGCTCAGCCTTCGAAATGCTTCAGTCTCTCACTAGGAAAAGAGTGCTATCTTACAAATATCAAAATCTTCCATATTTTTT
>VZSR01000476.1:667790-841558 GCA_013398615.1 Brachypodius melanocephalos
ACAGCTTTAAAATTCAAGACTTTATTTTGCGCAACCTCTGGAGAACATTTGGGTTGAAAAAAAATGAAGAAAAATATAACATGTCTCTTTTTCTCCTTCTTTGTGCTTTACAGGTATGGTTGCAAAATAGAACATTGTGGTAATCAAGGTCTGGGGCAAATGATAAAGTTCTAAGTAGATAATTCATTTGGAAATTTTTTTTTCTTGTATTTGAATAATCTCATTTTTATAGTGGGCAGCAAGCACTTTTGTATGTAGAGTGAAGCTGTACTGAATTTGTACTCTGCTTTTCTAGGAATTCCATAACTGGGCAAGGAAGCAGATAATGTTCCCCCCTTATGTTTTCCCCTTTCAATTTAATAAGCTGGTGTTGTCTTAAACAGGTGCCATGGAAAAGAAACAACAATTGTTTAAGATTTTCCTCTGGCTCATATCAAAGGTGCTTCTGAAACTACATGACAAGGAGAGAGATTTGAGAGGGAGACAGAAATAGAAATTCTTCAGAGGCTTGGAGGTTGGATTAGAGAGAGGTGACCCAGGGAACACTTGATCATAAAGACATCATCATAAACAAACCATCATAAAGAACTGGTTTCCTTAACTGGAGTGGTGGGCATTTTGTTTTAGACGAGATTATCTTTTTAATCCAACATGAGGGTTTGAAGGTGCTCAACTTCTGCAAATTGGCCAGAATTTCATAAGTGCTCAATATTCAATGTGCAAATTCTCTTTACAAATAGCTGCTTTCCCTGAAGATAAACCAGTTTAGTCTTCTTTAAAGTCAAGCCCAGACTCTTGCAAAAAGTAAGAACAATTTTACATTACATGAATTAGCAGCACAATTACTACAAATGCTACAAAAAAGTAGAAGTTGGTGTATTTAGCCTGGTATATTCCAGTGTTTTTTAAAGAAAAAAAGAATAATAGTGGGGAGGTTGCTCATGAATAGATCTGAGAACCACTGAGAAATGGAAATAATTACAATTGCCCTGGAAATCTTCAATTTTGTTTTTTCTATATGTCAGAAGTTTACCAGTTATAAAAAAAGAGTATGCATTGTTGAGTAACTTTGAATACTGATTGTTTGAAGATGCTTTATCAACAAGTCAGATGCTTTTTGTGATATCTAAATCCTGCAGTGAAGGACAGATATCAAAATCACTAGAGGATTTAAAAACACCACAGGACTCCAGAAAACTAGATGTTTATTGGTATTTCTATGCTTTTGAAAATCTGCTCCTGAATACTGCTGCCAGGAGATGTATAGAGCACCTAAATAAATAAATAATATGCAATGTACCACGTGCATTTTTAAGGTAAAGTCCATGAGCATTTCTAGAGTGATGTCTATCAAATAATTATTGATGTATATATTTCTTTTGATTATTCTTCAGTAGCCACAAACTCTTGTTCTTATGGTTTTTTTCAGGCATGTACCATACTTGATAATAATAAGTAAGCTTCTCTTTTGTTGAGTACACTCCTAGCTGGAAATCCCATTAAAAACAGTGTACCTGACCTTGCTCACATAATCTTTGGAGTCATTCCTCTGCCTAGGTTTAGAAACTGTCTGGTCATGTTGAGTATTATTCTGGTAAAATCCTGTGGGAAACTTTGGAATCATCATGGAAACCTTTCAGGAGAGAGCTGGTAAATTTGCTGCAAGCACACAATTTTCACTGTCTGTCTTTAATTCCTGAATTCCTGACTCTTCCTTCGTTTTATCCCTGAAATGTAAGTTTCCCTGAATGATTAGACTTTTGTGGATGTGTGCATATGGTTCTATCCAAGACAGGCACCTTTTCAGAAGAGAGAAGACATTGTTTTAGGGTAAAAGCACCCAGAACAGTTGCTAGAACATATTTCCACCCCCAGCTGATGGCCAGCTGGCAATGGCTCCTTGCTGGCTGCAGACACTTGCCAGAACTAAATGTGGTTTTCTCCTCCCTGCCTTCCAATTTTGCTCTCTCTGTTTTAATACTTCCTTTGTTTCTAATATTTCAGAATCATCTACCCTGTGACCCTTTGTAAGGCAGCTATAAGGGCATGCCACACTTTTCCTAAATATATATTACTGGGCCAAACAACTATTCCTCAACTAGATTGACAGATGGAAAAAAAATCTGTATTTTATACTAAATGTTGCACTTCCTTTGTGTTCAGTTCCCAGTACATTTTGTGATGAAACTTCTACTGAAATGTTTATCAACTATTTCCCTAACTAATATTCTGCTTATCTTAATGATAGTTTTAGACTGTATTATCTCTCTTCACAATTCTTGGGCGTATAATATATTTTCAATTTATAGAACTCGGGATATCTTTCACGATGCAGAACATTGCCTTAGCATTATTTAGGTCAAGAAGTATGAAACACTTTAGAAAACAATTCAAACCAAATTTATCTTCTTTTCCCTATGGTAAAATAAAAAACCCCAGGAGTTTGGCTATTGGTAGAAACTACATTTTTACAGCTTTTTAAGAGAAGTAAGAGTTAATGTAGACTCACATTGGGTAACTTTGTGTGGTTTTGGATTTTTTCTCACGTATTTAAATTCAAAAAAAGTATATAGCACTGCTGTACTAAATAGAAATTCTTCATAATGCAAAAAGATGCAGTTGCACTTCATATGCACATTATATTTTGTATTAAAAGCAAAATTATTCAATGTATTTTGTGTATTATTTTTGCAAATTATGGCTTTTTTGTTTGTTCTTGCAGTGTGCTAACTGAAGAAAATTTGAGTGGAAGATTTCTAGGTATTAGATGTTATGTCACCTGCTAATCTTTTATCAATCTAATTTGTTAATATTTTCTTTACAGTCTAGTGCCAAATTATTATCATAAGTCTCCTCATAGAAGTTTAAATATATCAGGAATTTAAAAAAAATCCAAAGAGCATCTCTAGAAAACTGTTGCCATCCATTTGCTTCATGTAGAGGTATTCACTGTATTTACTTGAGTATTTTTTTTTCCTGGCTGGAATTTACCTTTCCTATGCAGTCTTAAATGTATACAATTGAAATATACAGAAAATAGTTTCTATAAAAAAATCTCACTATATTTTCTATTAAAAAAATCTCACTGTGCTTTCTTGCACTATAGTGCTCTTAAAAAGAGACATTTTCAATAGATATTATAGAGAGTTAACAAGTGTACTGAATCTTGTCTTTGAAACATGTTTCTTGTAACATTTTAAATCAGTAGAAATATCCTATTTCATATAAATTCATGGAAATTCATTACAGAAAGCCAAACAGATAATGGCAGCAAAGAACCCTCTCATGAAAACCAGCAGTAGCAAAACTGTAATCTAAAAAATGTTTTATATTTCATATTAACTCCTTAGAAATAATCATAAAATCAATGCAGTATTTCTTCTGGAAATTTTTGTGGCTGGTCACTGTTAATTATTTCTGAAACTCTTTAAAATGTTTTTGCTGAGTGCTCATGGTGTTCAAATCCCTTTCTGTGTGGTGTAATAATTTACATACTCCAAATATTATCTAGATTAGAATTGCAGATATCAGGAATAGTATGGTTTGCATTGAGAACATTTGCTGTCTAAATGTAAATCTGTGAAGTAGTTTTACAATAGATTAATTTTTTACAAAAGTTTTTTCACTTGCAGGTTATTAAGTCTGAGACACATTAAACATGCAAGTTTTAAACTGTTATATAAAATTTTATCCATTTTATCTCTAGTGTTTTGAGATGTTGTACATAGAAAAAGAGAAGCTACAAGGCTGTTAGACCTTTTTTGTCCACTGAAGTGAAAATAAGAGGCAAAAAAAGGGGAATACTGAATCTGAAACTTGCCTGCAGCAGGGCAATAGGATTTCTTTTGAAGGGAATCAGGGAGGTAATGATCCTAAAAGAACTCCTCTGTGCATAAATAAGGAGGTATCAGAAAGTAATGATAAGTGGGGAGAAAAAGGAGAGGAAGCAAGGTTATTAAGAAACTAATCACAAATTAGCAGTGAAGATTGATAACGATGTGCCACAACAAGAGAGAGGAGATAACTCAAAGTGTGGTGGTGAAGGAGAAAAGAAAGAAAAGGTCAAGGTTTCCTACTCTCTCATGCTGTATCTCCCATAAGCTTTGGTCTCTTTTCTGTCCCTTGCAGGTTTGTTGGGAAGTGCAGCCTTTATTTGTCCTGATCTGGGGGCTCCAGACAGAGATCCTTTCTGTCCCCATCCTTCTTTGCCCTGTGTTTGCAGAAGCCTGGCACTGCAAGGCATAATATACACCTAATTGGCAAATATTCCCATTTTTTTGGATTGGGTCTTTTTAGATTTTGCATTCTTAGTCTCTTATCTTATAATAAGAGATAATTAAAGGAGATAATTTAATTATGAGATAATCTAATTATAAGAGATATTACAAAACCAAGTATGTGTTCTTGCATGATGGCCATGGAGCAATGACATGGGAGATGGCACAGGGAGGGGCAAAGTATCAAACTTGTTTGAAAGTGGCAGATAAAAGCAAAACAGGGACCAAATCAAAGTGGTGCTGTAAACACACATAGGAGCATTCCCTGTTTCCTCTCTGGTGCAGCATAATGTCTAGCTCCAAATGTTCTACTGATGTTTTCCTACTTGTGTATTTTTTGGTGCTTGTAGGTGAGGGTATGGAACAGGTGCCTACTCAGAAAGATGCTATTGTTGAAATTAATGCTCAGGTTTATTCAGTTTTCACTCATTATATTTGTCTTGTGTTGAGTGGTGATGATTACATGACACTGATGCATGAACTGATATTCTAATAGATTTTTAATTGAACTGAGGAAAAAATACTTGTGGGGTCAGAGTTTTTAATGAATGAGCAGATTAAATGTCCCATGAAAGGTACCATATGGTTTTTTTAAAATCTGAAAATGAGTTGCAAAGTCACAGTTAATTTAATTATATGGCCTCTCTGTCTCGGGATAATAAAGTAGATTGAGAATTATAATAGGGAATGAAACCTTTGCTATTGAGAGACCTTTTAAAAAATAAATGTTTGGATAGCTGCTTTTAAACTACTCATATTTATGAGGATATTATTTCAAAGACAATGTATTTAAGTCATAACACAATAGTGATTGGTGTTGTGTCATCTCTGCACCTCCTTGCTGTGCCAGTATCACTCCTCATGCAAGTACATTTTGCTCACAGTAAAGCAAAAATATCTTGTAAACACATGGGAAGCAAATATTTTGGGCCACTTACAGGGTTTCTTAGTTTTAAGTACACTGACCAACCTTTTTGACCAGTATAGACTGACTTTTACAGAACATCCTTGTAAGGAAACCTCTCCTTTCAATCCACCTGCAGCTGTCATTAAAATGGTTAAAAGTGTATGTATATATATTTATACTAAACCCCAGAATTTTACACAGTCTTTCTTGACCAACAATATATTTTGGTAATCCTCCTGGATCTCTGTTTGATTTATGCTCATAATTTTTGAAATTTTCAGATGCCTCTTCTCCACAATGCAATGGTATTTGAGCTGCGATCACTACCAACATTTTTTTTTTTTTTTAATGTAAATTCTTGATCTGCATTGGTTTTCTTCTTCCCAGGTGGATGATAAATAATGTCAAGTCTTTGATTCATTAATTTGAATACCTATGAAGATCATGGACCAAAGTTTATCTTGTGGTTAGAAGACAAGATAGAACTTGTGTAAGGAATTAAATGAGATTATTCACACAAACAGTTCTCTACACCAGTGAATATTCTGTTTTTAATGAAGCAGAGAAATCAGGTGTCTATTCAGCAGCAAAGTCAGTCACTGGTAAGAAATAAGGCTGGTTCTAATTGCATTTTGTCAGATGTAGTGTAAAAATAATTAGTTATATTACCTTTTAATCTGATCAACTTCCTTGAAGATGTACACTCAGGATGCTAAGATGTGAAATCAGTTTTCATGTTCTTCTGAAATTGGTTAATTTGTTTAAGGTGTCTGGAGAAAAGTAACCTCAGAATTCTTCTTAATAATTTTTAAAGAAGTAAATATATGTGCTGGTTTTGCACATAAACCACTATAATATATAACAATAGAAAATGAATTGGTTAGGCTTATAATGAGAAACCTAGTTTAAATTTTTCATAACAGTAGATGGAGAAAACAAAGTAAAATTTCACTGATTGGCAATATTAAGTTATTTTCTTTACTAACAGCTTGATGAAGTATGAAGGAAAAAGCAGAAGTTGTCATGCTTTAACATTTCCTGAATAGAAAGAAATCCTGATTTGAAATAGTGAATACCCAGAGGAGACTGGAATAGATAACCCGAGTCATTAAACTTCATTGTTAAAAGAGATTTAATTATTTTCTTTTCCTTATCTCCTCCATTTTCAGGAGCAGAGGTGTTTCTATAGACCTGTGAAATTGTCTTGTACTAGACAATTTTCTCCCCAAACGTATCGGCCTTTCTTTTTCAAATGAGCAATTTTGAATACTTTCATTCACAAGTGTTCATAGTAGGGTAATAAAGTGAATCTTACTGGTTGTATTTGTGGTGAAATATTTCCTATTTCTTGTCATATTATTAAATTATGCAGCAGAGGACTTTTATGACTTAAAGGGATCTACATATACAAACAATTTTTGCTGATCTGAATGACTGTGCTACTGAGTATTAAAAGTGTATTTTATGGGGGATGAAGGAATTGGAGTGCTCCTCTGTGCAAAATACTTTTGTTAGACAGGAAACACTTTTTTTTTTTTTTGCCTCCAAAAATTTCGTGCTGAAGAGAGGATTTGCAGACAGATTGATTAGCAGAGGAAAACAGTTTAGATTTTATTTATGTGCCCAAGGATGCAAGTCATTCTCAACTACCATTTGCCTCAATCTCAATTCCTAGAAGCCTATACCTGAAAAAACTTTAATATTAAGCACATGAAAAGGTGAAGTTAAAAATTTCAAAACCTTTTAGCATGAAGCTGGTTGGATGGAAACGTATGGAAAATACTTTGAAAAGTAATGGCTTAAAAATGCGAATTTTGGCATGATTTCTTGTCTGCAGAGTTAGGGAGAAAGGAATAGCAGTAGTGCCCTGAAGCAGAGTAGTATCCAGTCCAGTTATGCCATGTAAATGGAAAGCCCAGGTCTCCTCTGATCTGCAAAAACAGAAGATAAAAATCTGACCTCACTTTGACTTTAATCTTGTGTTGAGGAACTGGGCTTCAAGACTGCAGTGCTTGGTCTCACTCAGAGTGTCCAGTACCACTGTAAACACCTTTAAGTTGTTGTTCTTCTAAGCTGTTTTTCTTTTTAAACCGTAGGACTGGAATGAAAGTATTTTTTAGACAGTGGCTCTTCAATTCTGCCCACCTTCTGATGTCGTGAGTAATAACTGTGGCTGTTCTTACATTAAATGTGATCTTTGGTTTGATGCATGCCATTAGCAGTAGCTAGAAAGCTGAGTGTAAATTTATATTGGCTGAAAATAGCCAACTGAGGCTTTTTCCTGTGAAAATTGGGGGTTTGTTTTGTTTGTTTTTTGGTTTGTTTGTTTTAATAGATGAAGTCTGAGAGGACTCTGGGCATATGTTTCTACCCCTGGGGGGGAACCTGGCATACAATAAGAATAAAAGAATATTTAAATCTGGGTTAGAAGCAGGTAAAATGTGAGGAAGACATGAATGAGTCAGTGGAGGAGAAGTTGAAAAAGTTACTTTTATACTGACATACCGTATGTCAATAATATCTATGTGTTTGATATTGATATTATGTTACTATGAGAAACAAGTGTGTTACTTATTATCTAATAATTTTCTGTTAAATCTAAAGTAAATCATCTTTAAATCATGATTTTAAAATTAAAAAATGAATGAACAACTAAAATGTAATATTTAAACATTGTTGAAAAAAAAGTTTTCATTCCCTGTTAATTTTGTCATTTATTACATCTGACTGTATCTGTTGATAGCCATAACAAGGTTCACCCTTTATGATGAGTTATTCCAGTTGTATCTTTTTTTATGCTATTGATTTTTGCTTTGCTTAAATTAGACTTTGTAGTTCTGCAGATCATAGATCTCTGCAACTGAATCTGGTAGATTCTGATAGGTTTTGTGGGGTTTTTTAAGGATTCTACATAACACCAAGTGATCTGCCTGTTACCAATCATACCTGGAATAATACATCCAATAAGAAAATCCCCCAACCATATTGTAACAATGAGAGAACAGACAACTGATATTTTAAATAATGACTGAAGAAAGTGTTCTGGTAAAATTGTCAGGGTTGGAAGAGTTTGGTTGCAACCAATAATGAGGAAAGATGAGGTAAATTTGTTCAGGTGGAACTTTCTCAGCTGGAAAACAAAACAAGCTGAGAGAGAGAAACAAGGGGGCAAGTTTTTGTTCCTTGATAAAGGCATGCAATCTTGACTGAAGGACAAATAGTGGTGGAAAAAAAAAAAAAAAAAACCAACACAAAAGTCAGGTTCTGATTTCTGGAGTTTTGCTTGTGTAGAAGGTAATGGAACTGGTCTCTAACCAGTGACATGTATGAAGGCAGCTTGGCAGTGAGTGACTGATGGGGACAGTGCTGTTGTCATTTACACTGTCACCCTCTCCAAACTACAGTGAGACTGTTGGACTGCTCATGCTGCAGCTCTGTTTGTCACCTTGAGCTCTTCTGGTATTACAGAGACAATTTATTCAGAAGCTCCTGCATTTTTAGTGCCTGATCCTGAAAATATGAACATGAATAAATTTCTACATGAGGCCTGTCCCATTGGAATGATGTGCTTAAAGTGAGTTACATGCCTGGAATTGCTACTGTGGACAAGGATTTGTGAGCAGAAAGGATGTGGTGTTTTCCAAAGGGATATTCCACACCCTGTATTCCCCATCATGCTCCGTATATAGAGTAGGGGAGAGAAGGAGGAAGGGAAGGATGTTGGGAGTGATGTTCTTTGTACTCCCAAGTCACAGTTATGGGTGATGGATCCTTTCCTATGGATTGCTGAACAGCCTGCCCATGGGAAGTGGTGAATGAATTCCTTGTTTCACTTTGCTTGCTTGCCTGGATTTTGTTTTACTTATTAAGCTGTCTTTAGCTCAGTCTGTGGGTGTTCTCACTTTTATTCTTCCAAGTGTTTCCCTCATCCCAACATGGTGGGAGTGAACAAGTAGCTGGGTGGTGCTGGGTTGCTGGCTGGGGTCAAACCACATTTCTTTATGTAAAAAACCCCCAAAAAACAAACAGCTATATTTTATGGAGAGGTTTCCATTTCATGAGTCTATTAAAAAAAGCAAATGAAAACCAAGGAGTGACATTTCATGGGTCACCTCCATGGCTGGAACATGCTAAAGCCATTATGTGGATGTTTGGTGCCAGACCTAACAGGGGAACTAATAAGAGGAGCAGCTTTACCCTTTTTGTGTACAAACTGCTATTGGACTTACTCAGCTGGTGCATTTCATAAATATTTGCTGATAGCTTTAGGCAAATGCTACAGTAAACATCACTTTAAAGCATTTTAAGTGGATGTTCTGGTGGCTGCACATCTCAAATCCTGTAATAAAGCCAAAATGTATTGCATAGAAAATTGGTGTGTTCATAACTTTTATACTTCCCTTCACTTTTATGTAACTTTGCTTCTGCAGCTCCAGGCTCACAAGGAACACATCAGAAGGTGCCTTTTTTATGCTTTTCAGTTTGTACACATCTCTTTTATGTTCTTCATCCCAGTCCTTCTTCAAGATTTTTGCAAATCCTACTTGTCTTAATAGTACATATTTTACTTCCTTTTCTTTCCTGCCCTATGGTCATGTTCAATTATTATTTCAAACTTCAGACATGAACCTAATCTTATGCATACTCAATTACTGCTCCCCCCCTCAGTTTCCTATATTTACTAAATCCATGGATCTCTTCTGAGTTAGCTTCCATTTTTCACACCAGCTAGCAATCATATTTTTCTTCTGATAGCTCCCACCCAAATCTCCTTTTTATTTGTTTACAACAGCCACTTTTGTCTCTTTATTACCCAAAGGGCTGGGAAACATTTTACAAAATTCAGCTTTTCCAAATGAGGCTGTTATTCTCCCCTATATTAGGATATTAATTTCTCAAATGCCTTGGAGATGCAAATAATTTAAGAAAATCCCCAGTAAGCATAATACTGTTTCCTTTTTATCCCATTCATCATTCTTCTGCTAGGTAAAGTGATAATGCTTGTGAAGACAGTAACAACTTGACAAGTTTGAAGCAACTGGTGTAAATGTATGGCTTGTTTCTGCTATTCTGTTTCATATCACAGCATGACAGCATCCAAAGGGTATATATATTTTTTTTTCTTCTTTTGCTAAATGTGGAAGATTGCCAGTAGCAGCTCCATATTTGCTGGCATTAGGAGGACAGGCTCAGCAGTGCTAGGAGGCTGAGGCAGCTTTCCTATGCATTTGCAATTAATCCCAGCAGGTTGTCTCTGTGGCAGGATGACACGTAAAGTGCACCGTGGGATTGTGGTGCTTTCTCTTCTACAGATGGAAAAAAAAATACTTGTCTGTACTTCAAATGCAGAGCTAGACAGAGCTTGCCTGCAGTCTCTTATCCACCCATATCTTGTGAACAATCTCAAGTGTACAACAAAATCCACCAGGTGCTCTCTCCCAGCTGAAGATTCCATGCCTTATTTTGAAAATCAAAAAAAAAAAAAACCACCTGTGCACACACTGGCAAAAAGAGTGAGATCCTGAGAGTCAAAGCAGATGAAATTACTACTTCTAAAGTTACTGTAGAAGAATGGATTCTGTTTTGCTTGGCACATCTGTTATTGATATGCTTGCTGTGCAGATGTTATTCATATAAATACACAAATGAATTGTACTGGGATATCAGAATTGCTGGTACCTGCCTTACTTTGATGAATAAATGAAAGCACTGTTACTGCTGAGGAAGAGCTAAATGATACACTCACATGTACAGTCTCTTATAATTTCTGTAAATTATAAACTACCACAATATGATTTTGTTTTTTCAGACAGAGGGCTTATTAATCAACACTCCTAAACTACTAAAATCATTAATGAATGATATTTTATTACAACAGATTGTATTTCTTAGAGAGTGACAGTGTTATACAGGCATTTTGAATTTCAAATGAATAGCTGCACATCTTTGGGATCTGTTAGTGCACACCAGGTCAGAGCCAAGTAGCCACCAGCTATTCAGATAGAGTGTGACATGTCTGAGTTGTCTTGTTTCCTCCTACAATCATATTTGCAGGAGTGAAAGCAGTTTTTTCTTAATTATTCTGTCATCTGTACTGAAACCCTTTGCATTGAAAGGCATAAATGGTTCTCCTGGTCTCTGTATGATGTTTAGAAAAATGTAGATATTACAGCTGTATAATGATCCAAAATTAAGGGAGCTTTATGTGTTTATATGTTCTCCCATATATGATTCAACCCTTTTCCTAGCATCTACTTGCCTGTGATTTAGATAAAAAATTCATGTTTTCTCCCCAAATCTGCTAATTTGCATAGAATATGTATTTATCTCCTGGAAAAGGGGGAAAAAAAAAGAAAAAAGCTACTTGATGTTTAATATATTATTGTTCTGACAGATACTTAAAAATTATTGTAAATGAAATATGGTACTTTCAGACATAGTTAAAAATAACTTAAACCTTTGTTATTAAACTATATGTACTATTGTCCATGGGTAGAAAACAATTGTTTCAATGACTCACTGAACATTCATTACTGAAATGTGATCCTGAGGTCTCACTTTGCAGTGAGGGTGTAAAGTGGTGACTGAGCTGTAGAGGTAAGAGCAGGATATTCCATTCAATAGGTAAACTTGAGGCTTCAGCAAGGTGAAAAGATAAATATTCCTGCTGATAACAGTTGGAAATGCTCTTTGATGCATAACAGAGGAAATGCTCTGGCAGTTTGGTACAAATGGGCCTATCATGAATGCTGATGGAATTGGAAGCTAACTAGAGGAGTCAGCCTTGAGAACACAGCCCCTTTACAATCCTGTTTTGGCAATAGAAGTGTAGTGGTTTATAAATAAGGAAATAAGTCAGACAATCCAAACTTATATTACCAGTGTATACAATGAATAATTTTCAGAAAATGCTATTAAGATCTCTCAGGAAGTAAGATTTATCTTTAAAGGCAAAAATCATTGAGCTTTTTTGAATAGTGAAATTATATTCTATCCAGAAACTAATGTCTCAAAAGGTGTATTGTTTTCAGAGAAGACAGGAAATTAAAATTCACATTTCTCAGAAAAATCTGAAGATTTATTAAAATGATTAATGTGTCATTAGTATTGCTCTTGGGGTAGAGCATTTAAAATAAACAGATACACAATTTTTTTTTGATGTCAGCTTTGTGAAATGTTTTAAAAGATTTTTGAGGTTTTTTTATATTATAATATTGAACTTGTGTCTCCATGTATTCCCTGGTATTTCACAACATGTGTTGTGTATCTTTGTATGCTAAGCGCAATCCAACTAGATTTCCCAATACGTGTAATATATTGGGAAATACATTATTCCTCCTCTCACACAGACCAAGGAATTTTCCCTAACACCATGATATATGTGCTTCAGCCAAGAAGAAGCCAAACATTTTTTTTTTCTAAAAAATGCTATATTAGATTAATGAAAAATTAGGTGTTTTGTAGCTGAAATTATTCTTCAGCCTTCAAAACATTGTGGCCTTTAAATGTTCATAGGGGATTTATAAGATGGGAATGGATGTCCTGTTGCAGTAAGACAAGTTGTAATGTTTTCAGACTAACAGAGGGTTGATTTGGACTAGATATGAGGAAGAAATTTTTTACAGTGAGGGCGAAGGAACTGGCACAGGTTGCCCAAGGATGTGGTAGATGCCCTGTTCCTGGAAAAATTCAAGGTCAGGCTGGACATGGCTCTGAGGAAGTGTCCCTGCTCATTTCAGGGTGTTGGATGAGTTGACCTTTAAAGGTCCCTTCCAATGCAAAATATTCTGTGATTCCATCCAAATACAAATGCAGGCTTAAGTGAGAGCAATACACTTTACATCCTGTGCAGAATACATTATTTTTATTTATGTGTTTTCCTGGCTGCATAACCATACAAATGGAATGGCTTGGAATAATTTATTTGAAGGATAACATATATACTCTATTTCTAATTTATAAATGATCACATTGTACAAATAGCAAAAACCAAGCTACTTGCAGTGAAAATTGAACCTGGAAATAAAATAGATGGGCTCTTGTCCTTGGGGAGAAGTTTGGGTCCCATGAATGCTCTACTGCTTGAGAATATTTTACTAGAGAAAGAAATTGTCCTTACCAGGGGCGCATCACAAGATCATGGTTTTAAATTTTATAAAATTTCATATTGCAGGGAAGGACAAGAAGATACTGATGTCATTTTCACTAATTCTTGAAATTATAACTGCTTCTTAATTGAAGTGTTTTAAAGAAGGTTAAGAGGCTACTTCTGGTTGCCAAATTTGAGGCATCCTGATGTACAAGTGCTGGTGACCTACACAGCAACAACAGGAAGCCTGGGGTTTAATGTTCACTTGGGAAAGAGGATTGTCGTAGGGGGAATGTGGTTCTGGATTGGAAATTGAAAAATGTTAAAGACAAATTGCCTTCATCAGCTAGAGGAGTAATTTTGATTAATTTATTTTTGTTTTCCCGTGGTTATGTGGATCACATTTCAATTACAATGGCTGGAAGTACGATGATTGTTAGACAACAGAGTCTGTTCTCCTTCACTGCAGGATTCTTTGGGTTGTTATTTTGGTTCTGAAATGATTCAGGCTATTAAATAAATGCAGCCTACAACGCTTGTTCTGAAGAAAAAGTATTGAAATGTTGAAATCAGTGATAATAAAAGGGAAAAGATTTAACAGTTCTTTTTTACTGCTTCAGTAAGGGTTTCAAATCTGGTTATTCCATTTTTTTCATTGAACAAGTAGAATTGGCTGGAGGAGGGAAGGAGCAGATAAAAGTTTAGGGGCTTATCTAATAATAAACTCATGTGTCAGCAGTTCTGAATGATGACAGTTTTACACTGCTAGATATTTTAATTTAGCACTATTAACACAGCCAATGTTATCCTGGCTATGGAGAAGTTAGAGGAAAAAGCTTTCCTCTATCAATTTGTCACAGTGCTTTGCCGGCAGGAATCTACTTAATTATATCTTAATTTGTAGCTTTAATGAATGCCGTGAAGCTGCCTTTTTTTAATTTTTGGTGAGAAAGTACTCAGATATTCTTTAAAAATCAAGTTACAATATACATGATACTAAGTTTGTTTTTTTTTAAAAAGAGTATATTGAAAAATAATATATGATCCTAAATCTCCTTTAAACAGCTGCTCTAAAGAAACTGTAAGGAGTTTGTGGTCTAAGGATTGGGTTTCATGTGCAGATTAAACTTTGGCCACATGTCAATTGAGAAAAAAAATTCAGATCATCTTCAAAAAGTCAGGCAGAATAAAATCCAAATGGTTACATTAAAAGAAACAAAACCAATACTTTTTTTATATCACTAATAATTTTAGTTTTATATTTATTTAATTGCACATCCTCCTGAGGAGGATTGAGTTTTATAATATTGTTTTGTAACTATGTACCTGCTGTGGTTCTACAAGATAAAGTTGCTTTGTGAATTAATTTTTTTTAAAATGTCTATTGATTCAGAAAATATTTCTCTTACTGTTTTCTTATATTTTTTTTAGGAGAGTGGAATGCAACAAAGTCAAGGTAAGTTAATGCTACTGAAATCAGAAATTCTTCAGATTGATGTTTGCTATTTCCTGTTACTCTCTGATGAAAGAAAATATAGTTCCTTGCTATACAAAATCTGTAATACTCATTCATAGTATAAATGGCTCCCAAATGATTATTTAAGCCAAACAAGGTTTCATTGTCACCAGGGAGTGTCAAGCAAGGTCTTGGGATTTGCATAATAATTGGTTTGAAACAAGTGATATTCCATACAGAACTATGTATACAGAGAGTAATGAATATGGTAGCCACAGTCTGTGAGATCAGTATCAGCACCATAATGAAAACTGAATATTTTTCAGCCTTTGGAGGTTTTCAAACATCCATAAAGCTAATGAGCTAATTTAGATAAGCATTAAACATGAATTTAATCACATTACTGATAATTATTAGCAGACACACAATATGAGGGCCTTACATTTTCCCTCAAAATTGTAATTAACCATTAAAAAAAAATAGTTTGACCTAATGCACTGCATATAAATGACTCAACTAAAGGCTTTTAGATCTAACAAAATGCTTAGCTTGGAGTCATTTTTCCTTATATATTTTTTAGATGAAAACTAAAGTGTGTTTTTCACCACACATTAACTTAAGAGCAAAATCTCATATGTCTTCAAATGTTACTGACTGAAATCCAAACCCATTCCCTAAACAAACACAGCAAAACTTTATCTGATCCATGGCTTCCTTCCTAAGCTAGCCAGCAATCTCCCCAACTCCTGGGAAATAATTAAAATTAAGCATGTGAGCAAAAGTCTTGAGTTTTAGAATAAAAACTGTGCCCAAAAAGATTTGGAGTTTTGCTTGGCAAACATGGATAGGAACATCTGACCCAAAAGTCTTGGGAGAGACCAAAAAAAAAAAAAAAATTCTTCCCTGGCTGCCTACATCTACGTTCCCAAAGCATTTCAGTGATAGAAAGCAATGGCTGGAGCATAAAAAGAAGCATATAATTTTTTTTTTTTTTCAAAAGGGATTTTGAAATAAAGTTTCCAGTCCTAGCAATGTGTGACCAGACAAATATTTTTCAGTTTGCCTGTGTTAAAGTAAAAGTAACTCTTTCACAAAGACTTAAAGCTGGAGTATTTAGAGTCTGGTCCCTGAAGTTACAGTTCTGGAAAGAAATGCTTAATGATCTAATTTCAAATAATGGAAGAGAACTCTTTTTTGAAAGCTGGCAAAGGACTGTGACTCCTCAATTTCTCTCAGGCAGAAGGAGAGGGCTTTTTTTTTATTTAACAGAGTGGTGAACTTGTCTACTTTTTCATTTTTCAATGGACCATTGCTCAATAACACATCTTCCATGCCTTTACTCATGTTACTCAGAAGTTACACTTTTTCAGCAATATTGAAAAATGGAGATTTATATGAGAAGAGATAAAAGGCCCTTTTTCCAATGGATTATCACTGATATAAAATTATTATCTTTTTAGAGGCTTGTAGAAATCCATATTTCTCACTGTAAAATTGGCAGAGAAACCATTTTCTGTGTAATAAATTTTCAGTAAAAAATGTTCAACCACCTCTCTGCCTAGCTATGCTAGCTGTGCTCTCTGTGCCTGTGATTAAGCTGAAGCCTTTTTTGGGCTCTTGCAGGTCAGCTCCCAACCTAGGCTGGAATGTGCTTTTGCACACAATGATGTGGGTAAAGGGGAATTAAACCAACTTTTCCTGTCTGAGAAATTAATAACAAGATGGGCTATGCTTAAATTTCAGGTGGACTTTTTATGAAAACTCCCTTCCAGCCCCCAAACCTCACAATTATTTGGCACAGGAACAAGCAGAATTCCTCAGATGGAAGAGCAGTTAATGAGCTGTAGGGACACAGATATCAGCAATCAGGTGTAGAGCGCTTCTGGTCTGTAAAATTCTCCTGCTCCTTACGGCTTTTCCTCCTTCCTGTCCTTCACCCAAGTGTTCCTCACTCTGCTTGAGAATACTTTTCTCTCCTTCTGCCTTTCCCATCCCCTGATGTAGTCACTGTTTCCTCTTTTTTTTGTTCTTCCAGCTGGGTAATCCTTGCTCAGTAGAGCATTCCTGAAATATTGAGGAGCCATGATGGTTGCAATTGCATTCCTCCAGTTATTTATGTTCTACATCCTTCTCCTATGCTATGTTTATGTAAGCAGCTACAACAGTGGAACACATTATCTATAGACTAATTAGAATTTACTGTAATAAACACAGCCATGAATCATGACTTTCATTATTTCCTGCTCTAATAAACTGTTGATATAATCCAGGACAATGACAAGGAAATGATCATTAATAACAAATATTTAGTATTTACTAATTAATTAAAGCTGCTCATTAATTTATTTGAAGGATAAAGTTTAAAGAAACAGGCCATTCATGTAATTTACTGTAAATGAAAACCAAAATATCTTCCCTTGGAATTAAAGCTTTCATGAAATTTTGCATATTGTATTAAGGACCTTGTGGGTGGAAAGCTGCAGCTGTTTAATGAATAAACTTCCTCATTTAGTTCTCAGTCAGAGCACTCAGAAGCTGTACGGTGTATATGTGAAATTACATTAAGCAAATAAAAAATTATATTTTCTTTTGCCCACTGACTTCATGGAAAGAGTATTTCTTGCTATGTTTTTGTGCTTTGTCTACAGCAAATGGAGTTGTTTACCATGATGTCTCTTGTTTCTGTTGTGTGTAGCTAATATAACACAAAAATAGAAAATATCAACTTCTTGCAAAAATAGAAAATTGCACTGAGAAAGGGATTTTAACTTTTTTTGTTGTTGCCTCAGGCACAGCTTGAGTTTAGTGACTCCCATGTCTATGGAACTGATTTCTGCAGCCTATCTACTGGAATGACCTTACACAACTACTCCTGTCTTCTTCTGCTGATGTCTTTCCAGTCTGTTTTTGTAATACTCTAATTGCACCAAGGCATTTTCATCCTGATTTGCTGTGTCAAATTTGAGTATTAGAAATTTCTAGCTCTGTAAACACTCGGGTTTAATTAAATTATGGTGCTGTCTTACCTCCTTCAGAGTCTTAATCAAGAGCCTAAATGATTTCATGTCCTGTGTTGACATGCAAAGTTTTCCCTCATTTCCGTGTATACTGGGAAAGCATGACATGGAATTGAGAATGTGGGGTGAGGGAAAGAGGCTGTCAGAAAAACTACCTTTAATAAGAACTCTAGAGTTTTCCCTGGTTATGAGAGGGATTGTCTCTCATGGTGTTGAAGGGCTGCTTGTTGGTGCTGAGGAGGTTGTGGAACTGCACAGCCACTTCCCAGGGTGGAAAATGCACTTTGGACAGACACTTGAGCTCCACTGCCTGATTTATGTCTGGGAATCCTATTCTGGGCTTCTGAATCATGAAAACAAATTTGATTGAGGTATCTTAAATGTACTGATGCACTGACTCTGCATCTTTATTAAACATTGTTGTTATTAAGGATTATCCCTTCAGGATATTAATTTATAGGAATATTCTTAATTTGATATTAATATGTAGTACTATTAATACTGGATAACAATGTAATAGGAATATGACTTCAGGAATATTGTCCCAAACTAAGAAAACTATTTTTGAAACCAAAATAATCAAAACATAACCACAGTGGGTGTCAGCAGGACAAAACCCAAATTCTGTTAGTGTTTCTTTTTGTTATAAATTATTCCATGCCTACGATGTCACGTTTTCAATTTTCCACAGCCAAAAGTTTGACTTTTGAAAAATGTATTTTGAAGCTTGTTTGTGTTTGGTCTCTCTGAATTCAGAATTATTTTTTCAAGTTGCAAAATTTACGTGTGGATTCATTTAAGTAATACAATTCCAATATGCTTTCGGAATGACATTTTTTCAAGTCCTTCATGGTGGGACCAGGGCATTCTCTTATGTCATGGCAGAGGAACCAGTGGACTTCCAAAGGCATTGGAGATTTTTTTGGTAGAAATTACTTATTAAATTTTATGACTTGCAACTGTAATTTTTAAGCTTAGTCTTTTATAAACAATGAACAGGTATATTCATCATTAATCTGTGACAGAGCTACATTAATTTATACCTCATGATAGTCCAAAAATTTAAGGTAATCTTTCTTTGTTTTCCCCATAGGAAATGTTTAAAATTTTAAAAAATTATAGTAATACTTTAAAAATTATAGTAATTCTTCTCTCAGTGAATCAGAATGGGTTATAATAGATAGAAGAAATATTACTATGCCATGCTTCCCATCCTTCTCTTCTTTATCTTTGCTTTTTCAAGTAATGAAAAAAAACCCTTTACAGAAAAACCAATACCAGAGTAATTTTGACCTATGTAGTTCCTTCAGTCAGTCAATTCTTTTAAAAAAAAATCCCACTGAATGAGTAAAAAATGATGTGCCTGTATGCCTGAGAGCTCCAGTGGGATCTTGTTCATTCTGTGAGTTTTTGTGACCTCTGGATGAGCAGAACGCTGCACATGAATATGTACCAGGCAGGCAGATGTTACACTTAGTGACCTTCACTCACTGAAACTGATAATCAGTTTGGCTGTCATTCATTGTCCTTTTGAGGCTTCCTGGCAGCAAATGAATGCCAGGGAGACATATTTGATCCTGTAGGTCCTGCCAGAAATTAGGTTTGGGCTCAGATATTTTGAAATGAATCTGAGTCGAGTTTGACAACAAAGGGAAAGCTGCTGCAGTAACATGTGCAGGTGATGCACTTCTCAATCTGTTTTATTCTCCAGCTGGGGAGAGATCAGGGCCCTCTCCTGCCTTTCATTCAGCTGTGGGTATCAAGGCAAATACACAGTAATGTCAAAACACATAATTTATTTATTTATGCAGACAAACTGCCGCTGAAGTTGCACCTATGTAACCTAATGAATGGGGCATCAGTGTTTGAGTTAATAGCAGGCAAAGAATTAATTACCAGCAGCAGCCGTCTTCAGCTTTGTAATTTGGAAATTAGAATGGGGTGAGGATACGCATTAAATATTAAGATAAACTTTTTTTTTTTTTTAACATAGCTAATAGTGTCTTGCATACTGTAGTTGCCCACTATGAGCAAATAGTGTTTGATTAAAAGTGAATTTTCTACATTTGTAATCAGTTTTGGGTTTTTGGACTTTTTTACCCCCCTAATATTTCATTAATGATTTTCAGAGCTTCTGCAGAAGTAGATGAGGATGAGCAATACTGCACCTGCATGTGCTGGATAGAAGGAATGTGGCAACAGAAGCGTAGCAATGTTTAAGGATCAGAACATATGAGGATTTGGAAGGCTGCAGAAGCTGCAGTGGGACACAGGCTCATGCTTCACAACCATCCAGAAACTCAGAAAATGTGGTAAATATGCTGAATGTGCTTTTAAATTGGAATAAAAAAGGTATGGGGTGGGGGAAAAAAGAATAAAGAAATTTAATTAGTAATAATCAACAAAGATTATGTTTTTGCATACTGAAATTTAGACTGCAGGGCTGTAATTGCAGCTTTCAGCTGAGGAGCATCTAGGGCAGCTCATCAGGAGTGTCAGCTTGGTCCTTTTTCAGTCTGCAGTTTGTGTCCTGATCTATTCTTCTGCTATAGCCATGCTTGTCCAGAAGGCTGTGATGAACAGGAAAGAAACCCTGGATGAGCAACCCCCTCTCTCTGCCTCTATTTGCTCAAAGGAGAGGAATCAGAAACTGATATTCTCTCAGGAATAATATGATGATCCCTTGATTATTTTAGCCTTCAATTACCTTTCCTTTAGCAGTCGTGTTCCACTAAAACACAGGTGTGAGGATAAGATGCACAATCCTGTTTTTAAAATCCTTCAGTGAGCTCCCAAATTAGTGCAAGTCCTTTCTGGCTTTGCTGCCCAGCTGCCCCCTCAGTGTTCCAGGGTCTTTGGGGTGTTGTTGGCATCACTGTGTGAGGTTTACACTCAGAGCTGGCAGTGACCTGGGGTGTTCATAGCACAGCTCACAGTTTTCACGGGGGAGGTTGAGCTTTTTGAGCACTCTGCAGCCATGTAAGTTCCTGTGCCACTCACTCACCCAGGCTGTTCCTGATTCCAGAGCTTTTAGCCTCTGTTTCCGTGTCACTGCTGAGCGCAGGTGTGATCCGTGATGGTTAAAAAGGTGCTCAGAAAGATGGAAGGAAATGGCTTTTAGACAACGGTGAGATGGAATCTCACTTGTATCCATGAATACATTTTTAGATTTGAGAATTTATATGATAATTTAAAAAAAAAAACACAACAAACAAACAAACCAAAAACCAAACCACAAAAAGCCCTCACTGGAGATTTTTAACATTTGCAAAGATATGTTGTTAATAGTAAATGTATTTTCACTATAAATGCATATCTATAATTCCACATGGGTGTAACTGAGCTAATTTTCTTTTTAACCCAGCAATCCCATTTAAGAAGTTCCATTTCCCCCTTGACTTTTCCGCTTTTCCAGTTGTGAGTTCCAGCTGGAAAAATCTGTTGTCTTAATGGCAACTAAAATCTGATCAGCAGCACAAAACCACCGCAGAGTGACACGCAGCCACTGAATCCTTCGAATCCTGTCCTGCCTGAGACCCTAATCCTAGCTTCAGAACGAACACTTTTTTGAATATGGAAGACAGTTTAATCTCTGAAAAATCACTATCCCAGGGATTTCTGCAACACAGGTCCCCGGTTCCAAAGGAAAAAAACAGGAAAATGTTTCTGACTCTGTGCGGCTGAAAATTAGGAAGCGGGTAGAGTGATAAGAGGAGAATCCAAATTTGCAATTTAGAGAATTCGACTAAAAGATGCCAATGTTTATTTTCCAGGTTATTTGGCTCAGGGGAAAAAAAAAATCCCTGTGTATCTTTATTCTCCACATATTATCATTTTCGGGGTGACATTTACCTTTGGTCATGAATGTGTGCAGATGTTTGCTTTGTTTGGTTTATTTTGTCTGGGAAAAAGCATTAGTTGGCTTGTACTTTACCAGAAAACTGTTATTGTTGGGCTTGCACATGCAAGCAAGTAAGGCATAAAGTGGCATAATGGTCTCTATTCAGCCAATTCCTGTTTGTTTGTTGAACCAACCACCATTAGTGGCTGTGAATAAGTCTCATTGTGCTGGTGTCAATGAGGTTGTGCTTAGTCCTGCGAGCTTGAGAACAGTTGGTTATGGCTGAGAAAAAGGCTAAATAATAGGACATGAAACACCGTTTTGCAATTACCAAAGCATTGTTACTGAATATTTGTTTTACTCTGGAGAGAGGGACTTTGTGTCCGAGCAGAGATGCCAAGCAGAGATTCTCAAAATTGAATGTTTCTGTGTAGGGCAGTCTGAGTCTGGGAGATCTGTAGCCAGTTCTGTGGTGCTGTATGATGTGCGATTTCCAAATTCATGGTTCTGAGTCAAAACTGGACTGCATGTTTTTAGTTTACCCAGGTCTCCTGAATGTGAGTGACTCCTTTATTTGTGCTCCCCCCTTGCACAGATCCCAAATGTCTTTAGGTCTGCCAAAATGGTATGAACACAGTGAAGAGTAAGCCTCAGATCTTCTGGTGAGGAATTATGCTTAGACAGATGGTATATTTATTTCAATTATTATTAGATGGGCACAGAAAGCACTGTCCAATAAACATGTGGCATTAATGCAGTGGTGCCCAGTGGGCGCTTGGTAGGTGAAAAGCTGTTTTCTTGCTAGGGCCTTGGGAAGTGATGGGAAGGAGGAATTGGTTCACTGGAGGTGCTGGAGACAGCCTCACAAGTCAAGACATTCATCCTTCCTAGGCAGAAGGTGATCCTGGCCTTGGGACTCTCATCAATTCTTTGGTTTTCCCATGGTCTGGCTGTTCCCTTGGGGTAGATCAGGGCACAGGGAGGGGTTCAGAGTCTGCAGGTTTTGTGTCTGGTACTGTGCAGGCAAAGTAAACAACTGCATTGAAAACAAAAGGGATGGGATGGTAAGGAACTATTCCCTGGAGTGCTTCTTCCTCTCTCTGCTGGACTGAAGAACATCGCTGGCATGTACATTTTCCTTTGTTATCACTGCTATGCTGGTCATACTTACATTTGTCATAATCCACTGAAATAAGTTATTGGGCTTTTCATGACCAATCATGGGTGACAGGAAGCAAAGGGCTCTAAGAGGGAATCTGGAAAGGATATCACTTTCAAGAGACAAAGAGGAAGGCTACAGAAGGAAATGTAAACAGGGCTGATTTGTAGAATATCTCACTTGGTGTTACTAATGAAAAATATCAATACACCAGGAATGGTAATTTGGTATATTGGTATGGGAAATAGTGTCTTTTGTTTCAGCACAAATTATGTTCTGGACAGAGCAGAAACCTGTGGGAAGGTGAAAAAGGTCCTATTTTCCTGGCATCTTTGGGTTTTAGTAAAATATAATGTTGAGGACAAGACAGGAGTGCAGTCACCACAACAGACCAGTATCACAACTACATAGAAAAAGGCTAATTTCAGTACCTATGTGCTGAAAAAGACAGAACTGTTTAAATAGAAGATAGTAGTCAACTTGAAAGGACCAATTATTTTTTGTCAGCTGTGTTGGTCTCTCAGCCTAAAGGCACCTGCTTTACCATTCCAGCTCTCATTTCAATCCAGAGAATTCACAGGTGGCTCATGTTAGCTTATGAGGACCTTCATTGTCATAATTTTGATGTTACTATTCTTCTGCTCACTGTATTTCAGTGCTTTGATCAGGGGACTGGTTTTCCTTATAGTCACAGGTGGTTGCTGTTTGACAGACAGACAAAGTAAATAGGCATGAAAATAAAATATTCCTTTGTTTTGGGGAGTCAGGCCAATGTCATGTGGGTAGGCATTGCTCTGTAATCCTTCTAACTGAGTTAGGATGGGGAGAGGATATTGTCTATAATGGCACATAGAAATCTTGCAACTTTCTTTCCTGAACTGTCTTGTTGAGGATTTGATCAACAAATCTGAGCTTACAGTGACATTTCACTGTTACCTTTTCAGTTAAGGTGGTAAGCACTGCCATCACAGAGCACTGTGAAATTTTGAGGGGTTAGTCTGGAAAAATCCCATCTGGCAAAGAGGTACCTGATCCTGCATATCAATAGGAGTTTTGAGTAGGGATCAATAGTGTGATGAAATGCTACGTAATTATTGTGTGTCTGTCTGTGCCTGTATCTACTTGCCTGCATTCACAATGCAAAAAAAAATAAAACACTCAGGAAAAAAAACAAACAAACAAAAAAAACCAAACCCAATCAAACAAAACAACACCTCAGGTAACCAGAAACAGAGCTCCTAATACAGCATTAAAGTAGTTACCTAGGCAGGGTAAATGCTCTTATGAAACATTTCTATATTATGAAAAGAGAAATCTAATAAATCAATACTGATTTTGAAATTGATTAAATACTTTGGATTAAGGACTGTTGCACAGCGTTTGTGGCAACTCTTGACATGACATCTGGTCGGTGAATTCTCCTGGGGTAATTTTGTGGGATTGGAAACCTGGTTTTCCATAAAGAAATTGTTACTGACCTATTGATGCGATGTGACATCGCCTCCTTCTTTGGCAGCTCAGGCAGTGGCAGGGAGAGTTGGTCCCATCAGCCCTGACACTGATCTGTTGCCAGGTAAACAAGAAAAAGAATCAGACAGGGAACAGGCTCACTGTCTCTCCCTCCCCTCAAAACAAAACAAAGAGAAATTCATGATGTTGTCATCTTATTCTCATTTTTTTTATCAATTGAAGTGAGGCTGAAGCTGTACTTTTTGCACCTTTATCTTTATTAAAAATAATGAAGCTACCAATTAAATGGATTTTGCTTTATTTTTAACATTACTGAGTTAAAGATCAACTCTTAATATTCAGTACTTAAAATAAATCATTTGGTTATTGTAAATAGTTAAAAGAAAGCTCCATTACCAGAGACCTTTTTATACAGTTTTTTTCTGTGTCTTGAACAGTTTGGCTGGATCAAATTTAGCTGGTCAATTAAGAAAAATGGTGGTTTGTTAAGCACTTGTGTTGAAAAGGAAAGGCAAGCATGTTATTCCTAAGGGCATGGAGGGAAATAAAGGTGTTGATTTTTTCTTTATTATTTCATCCATTTTGGAACCTAGTGGTTTTCAAGTCATAGCTTCAGATTAGGATCTCTGAGAGAGCTCTTGTTACAAAGATTGCATCTCCCATCAGCCCAAAATTAATAGGATAAAACACACTTTGGGGCTGGCTTTAGATGCTCATCTTCTGCCCATGGAAAGCTTGATGGTGGGGCAGACACTCAAGAGTTTTCAAAACTTTGGTCACACAGGAGGAATCCTAGATCAGCCTGGAGTTCTGGCTACCAGTTTTGGAAGAGATCTTTTAGTTCTCTTTGGTAGCTTGGATTTGTTAATCACTCTTTCCAAGGACAATTTGCATCAATTGTAGTTTCTCCAGCTACTGGAAACAGTTGTTTTATTTTCAAGGAAAATATTTTAAACCATTCAATTTCTTAAAAATGGTAGATATTGTGATTTTAAAATAGAATTTGTTTTGTTCCATAGGGATACAATTGCAACAGATTATACTACAGCAAGAAAAAGAGTAGGTGAAGATTTCAAACTTGTGTCTTCAGATATTTTCCTAAAATTCCTATCGCTAAAATATTAATTTACAATCTGTGTAAATCAACACTGTAAATTTGTATCAGTAACTTACCCTCAGTTGGGTAAATGCAGTTGGGTAACTCTCAGAATTATGATATGTGCAAACAAGCATAAATATGGGCATAAAAAAAGATGTTTTCACAGACAAAATTACTTGGTGGTTGCTTACTGGTGCTTTCCCAGATTGAGATAAATTAAGGTCAGGAAAGACTGTATCTCAAAAACAAAAAAAAAGGTCAGAAGAGAACACAGAAAATATCATGAAGAAATAATCAGCAATAGTATTATAAAAGCATTCAACAAAACATATGGAATGCATGCATTGAGTTTTAAGGATGAGTTTCTGGATATTTGAAGTGGATGCTAATGATCAAATTATTTTTGATACTGAGTGCTAAAAAAAGCTAAAGACATTTCTGTGTAGCATTTGAGTATCTGAAATAATGATTGATCATGACTAAACCAATCTGCACTGGAAACTTGTTTCATTTTATTTGTACCTGTGTTAGATTCTGCTGTTGCCACCAAGTTCTATTGCTTCTCCCAGAATCTGCAAGGGGATGATATTTATTTCTTTCAGCTCTTTGCTATGAACAAAAAGATGGCTTGGAAAATAACTGAAAATGTTTTATCATTGGATTTTTCTACAGTACGTGACACACGAGGCTTTTTGGTGAGCTGTGTGAAGATCAAGGCACAGATGAATAGTGATCCATGTAGGCTCAGGCTTAATTTCTGAGTGAGTCCCAAGCTTTGATTGTTTTCCACACTACTGTGGTCATTCTATTATGTATCTATAATGACAGTCTGCCTTCTGAAGAATCCTACAAGCCCTCTACACTGCAAATCTCACTTAGATCTGTAAGAAAAACTGGCTGATAGACATATTTGTTCAATGTATCCCGTGGTATAATTTTTTAATTGTTTCCAGCCCCAGAATTACTACGGTTAATTTTGTCTCCCTCGGTTTCCATAAAATTTATGTCTTTTTTAAAAAAGGAAAATAAACCCAAATGACTAAAACATTCTTATTATTTAAGTTCAAATATTATGACTAGGCTGTTAACGTTGCTTACTGCTAGTGAGAGTAACATCATCCATCTACCCTTCCTCTGCATTGAATTAATGGCCAGGTTTTTTATTCATCTTTGTTGTTTTTTTTCACTTTTCTCCATGTGTCTATCACTTCAGGAAAATTAATGAGTCAACATTGTACCAGTTCTAGAGAACTGATAAATGAGAAAAATCAGTCAGCTTGTTCAGCTTGTGTCTTCGCATTAAATCAATCTTGAAATAATTTATCCTTCCCACGAGCCGTGCAGATACACAGATCTCATTTATGCAGCTTCTGTGCAACTTTCTTCATAGCTTTCATTTGATTTGCTTATCCATGTGCTTCTGCTACTAATGTTGGATACTGGGCTTAATAGGATGGATGGCAAGTCTTTGTGGTGTTTCAAATACTCTGAGTAAATCAGATCATTAAAATACAGCTTAACCTAATGGATCGCCCTGGAGTGTAAAAGAAAACCTTCTCTATATTAAAATGAACAGAATTGTGGTTTTTTAGCATCTTCCACTGACTGGAAAATAACTAATGAAATATGTGGAAAAACAGTATGAAACACTGTGTTTGACTTTTAATTCTCTAAAGCTCAGGCTTTACTCCTCTGTCCACGTCTTCCTTTGGGATTTCATTTGAGGGAGGGGACATTTCTTTGTGTTTTGTTTGCACAGTGACCCAGTACATGGTTGGATGCTCCTTGTTGCACAAACAGGCTCAGCTTTTCATCAGCAACATCATTAAAAATGGTTTATTATGCAGTATTCCAGCCTAATCAGGTTTTATATATGCCACGATCTTGGTCATGGATCTAAATGTGTTAAAGAATCAAACAGAAATTTCTGTGCTTTGTAAGGCATGTTTTGATATTATTGCTTTTTCTAACAGGCAAAATCATCTCAAGGTTCATTTGTGCCTGGACAGCAAGCATCTCTCTGGGCACTGCAGAACATCTCTGGCCCCAGAGCTCAGCACCCCCTACACCTTGTGGGATTTAGACACAAAACCTGCTTGCTCATGTGGCTGGTGACACCCTTTGTCAGCCAGAGAGGCCTTAACTATCACCTGTCCAGAACAAAGGCAGCCACAGCTTCCAAATTTCTGGTGGAAAAAGTGGCTGAAGGCTCACTTTGACCACCAAGGCTGAGTTTGGACTCGGATGCAAGAGCTCTCAAAGACATGTTTTTAGAGTCCCGATTCTTGACTCTTTAGTCTTCCATTCAGTCTGTGTATGTTTTACTGGCTTCTGTCTTTATTTTATTTTGGTGTGTATGTAGAGTGACTGGTGCCAAACTGGCTCTGCTTGGCACTGGGATGCAGCAGGGCCATGTCTCCAAAGCTGGGAATGAAGAACTGTCCCAAGGCTGACTTAAACGTCAAAGAGACTTGTTCTGGGGAGGACGGACTGGAAGAACAGAGGTAAGAATGTTGTCTAACACCTCACCACATCAGAGATCTGGTAATTCTAGGAAAAAAATGCTGCCATGGATTAGAACACTGCTAAACCTGTTTATCATGCTTAAAATTAATTAATCTCTCCAAAGACCTTAAGATTCTTTCTAAATCAACACCAGCAGCAGGTATTTCAAACCAGTTCTGTTGCCTACCCCACTGCTCTTTGCCATTTGATGCAGCTCCTGTTCAGCCTTGCTCTGTTGCTGCCTTTACCTTATCTCTGGTCAAGGCTTTAATCCCCCAGCAGCAAACTGAGCTCATATCAGCACTCAAATGCTGCTGTGATGTGCAGCCACTTTATCAATGTGAGAAGTGCCTCACTCCCTGACCCCGGGGCCGGCTCTGGAGCTGCACTGTACACATGCCACCAACACACAGGTCACACACAGCAGCCAGCACCAGCAACCACCCCTGAGGTTTCCAGCAGAGCAAATAGAAGAGTCCACATGAGGGGAAGAATCAGGGCTGGAGCAGCTGCTGCTTCATAGCTTTGAGCATCAGTGCTTCTGCTTGAAAGATAATCATATGTTTTATATATATATATATTAAAGGACTGGGCCAGCTGAACAGTAATTTTAGCACAGAAAGATAGGATAGCTTAAAAAAAATCAAAAGATAAACAGAAAAGGTGAATGCTCACAGTTTTATTAAGCCTCAAACAACTAAATGTAAACATAAGCATGAAGAATTAAGAAAAAGCATTAGAAAAAAACCCAGAGAGGTACAAAGTCTGTACTTTGTCTACCACCATGACTTCCTCCAGATCTGCCAGCTTGACTCTAAACCAATATCAGACCTCAAAAGGGTTTATAAATCTAGGATGTGAAATATTGTTTTCTCTAAAAGCTGAAGAAAATATAAAATCAGAATAGAACTCAAAGGCTTAAATACTAAATTTGTTAGTAGTGAGACAGGAAAAAACCAAACCTGAACAAATGCTCTGGGCAAGTACTTGATTTATTGCTTAAAATTCTTTTTCAAAATTCTTTTTCATAAAACGCAATACAAGTTTTTAAAAATACAGAAATGCTGATTGGAAGGTGTTCACCAAGTTCCCTATAGCAAGAATATTTCCAGAAAGAATTTCGTGGTGCAATCCAATTAGCCTCTCTGTAGCTGCAAAACTCACAAAACCAACTCCCTAAATTCATGTGCATCGAGCAGTTCAAGTGAAAATCTGTCAGTGGAACTGAATTAAAACCATAGAGCCAAGGTCTCTCCATGTATAAATCATGTACATTGCTATAATAAAACAACATACAACAGAAGCAATTCTTCACACCACTGAGTTTTTGGCATGGGAGTTGGTCCCAGAATCCAAATCTTACTGTTCCAGCTTCCATATTTCATAATGTGTCAGAAAACCTAAACTACAATATGCTGTAATAATTTTGTGACATTTGAGAATAGAATAAATGTGATGTGGGATCTAAAGAAAGCTAAAATAAGTTGGGATTTATCTTATTTTTCTTTTTTAATGGTCTCGGTCATGCTATTAAACGGCATTTCTCATGTGTAAAATGAAGTGGAGGTATTGTACCATGTCCTGATGTTACCAGTTGAAGCCTCTTTTTTTTTTCCAAAGTCATAAAGTATATGTCAAGCACTCTGAGCAACTCCTTTATGCCTTGCTGGCAGTGCTGCAATTAGTATCACACTGTGTCATATTCGAAGCTCAGTGGCTGTTAAATGTGCTCTGCCTGCATCACACTAACTGCTATATCAGTCATTTTAGATGACCCCCTTGAAAATTGCTGCCAAAAGTTTATATGTCAGAAACCACTTTCAAAATGCTTATGAAGTGAAGAATTTTCACAGCTCTTTACCTACTTAAATGCTGAAAACTGTCAGTCAACGAAATCAGGCTCGACAGTTTATATTCCAGGGCTCACTATTCAAAGATTTGCTTGAAAAATTGTTCCTATCATCTGTCAGCAAGTGGCTTCTGTGTTTAGTCAGTTGCTCACTTTTACATTGTGATGACCACTCTAAGTTGATACAAAAGACCTACCAGAACTCTTGGCATTGTTTTTATATGGGGTGAGCCAGGGACATCTACAATCATCAGTGTCTTCAGTCCCAAATGATTTCAAAAAAGTGTGATCCAGGTATTAAACATCAGAGATTTATTTACAGAGCAGTTAACAACTGACAAAACTTTTAGAGGAAGGAGGTGAGGAGCTTTTTAAATTTTAAGAATTTGAACTGTAAACTTATCCCATGCATCCACTGCCAAGAGTGAGGTTTGATTTATGGCTGAGTCTCTCTTTATTTCTTTTAATTTCCTGGAAAAATATACAGGTGGGACTGTATTTAGCCTGGATTTTAGTCTTTTTTTTTAATAAAAGCTGCACAGCCATCAGCATAGTGCTAAGAGTCAATATCTACAATGAACTGGTATTAATTTAAAGTTACTCACACTTTTATTTGTGAGATAATAACTGTTACAATGAATGACAAAAGTGCAAGAGGAATTTGTATGTCCTGTCGCCAACCTGCACCACAGTTTTTCACTTCCTTTCCTCATAACACTGAGGAGTTTCCTCAGTGCCACTGGTCTTTTTGCTCAGCCTGAGCAGATGGGGAATTTGGGCACTGGGGATTATTCAGAAAGCAAACTTATCAGTTCTGAAGGCTGTCAACAGGACCTACCCAATAGACCTGCTCAAGGCATAATCAATGTCTGTCTCTATGACTGGTTTCTTCGCAAAACAAAGTCGTAGAAAAATTACACTACAGTCATCTGTCTTTTATGTAGCAGAAGACAGGTTCAGTGCTGTCTTCATTCTCAAAGGATTTAATTTCCTTTGGTTTGCTTTCCATGAAATGACTCTAGGTCAAGTGCAGGACTTCGTGTCTTGTCCCAGGAAGAGGGAAATTCAAACAGAAAAGGAGAATATCTGTGTCCTTGTCTTTTGATTGCTGCTGTGTTTTACATGAAACTCTCGTTAGATGGAAATACTGAAATAGACTGAAAAATGACTGCAATCTACCCTCCATGTGTTAACTATAGAGATTTTTATGGCTCTGTTATGGGTGCTGCCTCATTTTCCTACTGAGCCAATTGTCACTCCAAAAGAGCTAAAAGAGTCTTCTTCCTCCTTTAAAGCTGCCTTTTTCTCCTGTGGAATGGGTTTTGTAGACCCAGGAGAATTAGTCAGCCAGTAGGTCATCCTGTCTGGTGCTGCCTTGCTTCCTGCAGGAAGGAGATGCAACTTCCAGAGATCAGGAAGCAAATAGGTTGCAAGGGAGTGACTGCTTTCAAATCACTTCTACCTACATAACCCCAATCTAAAATAAAGGACTGCTAAATAGAGACTGTAAGGGAGATGAGACCAGGATCTATTACTGGTCTATAGGGACAGTACTGCTTGGGAATTTGCATGCAAAGGATAAACTGTATCCCTGTATTAAGAGCTGCCTCTTAATAAGATATGTCTCTATAGTCCTGTAAATATCTCTGTGTTTCCAAATTTATTTACTTTTATAAATATTTATGGCTATGACAACGTAGGTATAAAAACACCACCATAAATGATGTTAAATGAATACATAAACCATGCATAAAAGTGTCAGTGGCAACACCTTCACTGATTATCATGGACATCCAACCAGGAAATCCCAAGAAAATGAGGTTTTGAGGTTCTCTGCTGGGCACAGAGAATTCTGGGAATCTTCCCTTGGACAGGAACAGAGACAGAAGCATTTCCAACAGTCTGATCTTGTTTTTCTGTAGTCTGGTGAGGAGCCTTTTTGCTGTCTGGCCCAGCCATTTGAAACACCAAGCTTCTGAAGGGTATTTAAGTTTTAACCTCTAACTTTGTCCTTGTTTCCCTAGCTTGTCCTAGCCTGTTGCTATCAGAAATAATCTAAAGTAAAGGAAAATGATCTTTCTTGGAGAGATTCCTCTACAGGGTAGAGGAATTGCTCTGGGAATGGAGCCATATTTCAATGGTATGACAATGACATTGTCATTGTTGTTGCATCTAATATTCCGTTGTATCTAATATTCAGTTTAGACACATCTTCCTTGGTGTCATAAATGAGTGTGATCTACTATAACGGGCAAGTGAAAGTATAATTTAATCAGGAACAAATGTGTTGCAATGGAGTGTCTGCTTTCTAATCTCTTTTACCTATATAACACCAATCTAAAATAAAGGACTGCTAAATAGAGGATTTAAGGGAGATGAGAGTAGGATCTCTTATTCATCTATAGGGACAATACTGCTCAGGATTTGGTCAAATTTATTGCTGAATCCAAAAGCTTAGTTTGACTGTTATGAGTTCTGTGGGGTTTTTTTTGTTTTGTGGGATTTTTCCTCCCAAACAATCCCAGAAACTGCCACAGAAGGCCTGTGACCATGGAATTTACTACAAAGCTTTTGGAGTTTAGGTTGCCTGTCAAGAACACAAAACAAGTCTAGTCAGACTAGAATGTTGAATCTCAATAAAACTGGCCTCCTTAACCACTTGTTGTGTTATCTACCATTGCTGGAGTGATTAACCTTTTTGAGGACACAGGAATCATTTTACATTTTGTGGATGTTTTTTCAAAGACTTATGTTCCAAGTGCACAATAGAAATATGTGATGCTTTGTATATTGCCCAAAGTACACAAAATGATGATAATTTCAGCATGAAGAACATCACCAGCCCTAATCTTCAGGCTAAAGCAGACTTGTTTGTACTAAGATGACAAAAGAAGGTAAAGGGTGCTGAAGAAGAATTTTACTGTGAGTAGTGTAGGCTGTTTTGACATGTAATTTTTTTCTTGGTGAAATTGAATAAGGTAAATAAGCAAGCCTTAAATAGGCTGGGCTAATATATGAATAGGACCTGTAATATTAAAGGTGGTCCTTCATGAGCAGAAGTACTATCTGAGCAGTATTTATTGCATTTCATTTCTGCCTATGGGGCTACTCTTATCTTTGTTTCTATTTTAATCATACCCCAGCAGGGATAAGGTCTGGGTTGTCACTGATCCTGACAGACAGTGCAATTCCATTTGTAATTCCTATAGTCATTTGCTTTGTCGAATTCCTGGATCAGTTTAAAATGCTCCTACTCTGGAGAAAACGATGACCAGGCAGGTGTCTCAGACTATTGTTTCGTGGTGGGAACAAAATACACTGTCAGTGGGTCATTTACACAACCAAAATATCTACATTTATGATTTAACAGGGTCTGTCCACACCCTGCTGTGGAATTTAGGAATTCGTTGGCGTTTTTATAAACTGTAGAAGCAATGAGTGATCTTTATCTGAGTTTGATTTCTCAAGGAATTTCTGAACAGTTTTTGTTGTCCAGAGAAGGATTTGCTTTTCAAAACAGTTTAAAATCCTTCACCTTTTCCTTTTTTCAGTGTCTTTCCTTTGACAGCCTGGTCGGGTGAGTTCAAGCAGGGGTCAGCCCTTGTGCTGCCTCTCAAGTGTTGCTGGATGGGAAGTCATCTGAAGATGTTGCACTCTTCTCCACTCACAGGAGCCAACCCTTTTTCAGGTTAATGCTTTATATTCACTTACATCCAGCACTCATAATACTTCTGCCTTATTGCAGAATGCCTCTTGAACCAGTGTGTTTATCTACTGCTTTTTACAAGCACTGTCAGACCTTGCTATTGCAGTTTAGGTTTTGAGCTCCAGGTTTGCATTCTGTCCCGAGAGCTTTCTGCCTCCCAGCAGCGTTAGCAGGAGAAAATGTCTTGTCTTACCTCAAATACTCTGTGGCTGAGAGTTTCCCCTGACTCTCTTGTGATACTGTGGCAGAGTAAGAGGATGCTAACTTCTACAGCATAGTTTGTTAGAATTATCTGTTAATCTCAAAATGTCAGAAGCCTTGTACAGGATATATATATATATATATGTTTCTGTGGTCTGTTTCCGATCTAACAGTTAGGCTGAATTCTCTACTGAGTGCTGTATTATTCTTGCCTATAAAGAGCCCTGGGTGCTATTTTAAAATAAATAAACCAGTCTATTTCTAAAGTTTGCCAACCTATATTTTATTTAGGATCATCTCCTTTTGGCCATACCTGAGGCAATATTCAGGATTTTTGTCCATCAGAAAGCACACCCTTTGTCAATGCTCATTTAATGATGTAAGCTTTGCAAGGTACAACTGCCCCAGCTGGGCTGAGGATGTGGACTGAATGAGAAGGGAGAACATCCTTCTAAAAATCACTTTTCAATTGCTGGAGTCTCCAAAAACAGTTTATCTCAGGTTGGTGCCACCCTTAGTTGTAGAGTTATCTTTTTTGTCCCCTCAGATCTCTGTGGCTGCTAAAATTCCAGCCTTGCTAGTCTATTTCCTTTACGCCTTGGCAAATGTTAAATCAATGTTTTGCTAAATATGTTTAAATTAGGTGAACAAAATAGTTATTGCCTGATTACTTCAGTAAGCAGTTTGTTTAGTTGCTGTCTTGCCACAGACAAGGTTAAATATATTTGTGTGGACTTGGCAGTTTGGTTTCTGACTGATCTTGATGCAACATTTTAATTTCCCTTATCTGTGGTTCATGATCTCTTGATATGTCATGGAGAAAAAATCCTGGTGGGTTTAGTTTAGGATTTTTCCTTTTTTACCTTGTTATTTTGGGGTTTTCTTTTTTTTTCCTCCCTGTTTTACCTCCCTGCTTTTCCTTTTTATTATTTTCTTTATTCTTATTATTTTCTTTATTTTTGTTATTATTCCTTTTTTTTTCTGCTCTGAAATTTGAAGGATGTCAGATTTTGTCAGAGGAAAATGTGGAATGCTCTGTACTTGCCAGAGAAAGGCACAGGCAGAACAATACCTGTAATTGCTTTTTTTTTGAGTTTACCTTTGTTAAATGTAACATCCAGCCATATCAGCACAGTGTTTAGTCCTCCCTGTGTTTCCCATAGAAACTAGACTTTTTCTGGTTCTCTTTTGTCTTGAAGGAAGATTCTCCTTCCCTGAGGCCAAAGGAAACAAGTCCACATTGCTGGCTGGAGTATTTGTGAGTTGAAATCATCAGTAGCTGAGACCTGAGTGAATTCAAATCCCTTAACACAGAACCAAGTTAACTGACTTATGCATTATTATTGCTCCATGTACTTCATAAGGCAATTTAGTATTGTGCCCTCCCAAATGGAACGTTAAGAAAAATATTTAAATTGATCATAAACCTGAGGAAGAGTTTTACTAAGTCTTTAGCCAGCTCAGCTATTGCTTGTAATCCTTGCTTCATGCCATAGCTCAAATTTCATTAGAAGCTGCTTCTCATTCAAGTTAAATAATCCCTTAAAATCCTTATAAAATCAGAAAACACACATGCTTGGACTGTTTTTCTTCTACTAAAGCGCACATTGCACAAATGAAGCTGACTTTCAGATTATGATTTGCACAGTACTATATAATATAAATGCATCTGAAATTTATAGCACGCCACGAACTGTTTAATACTCAACAGTTAAACTGCTGTGTTTAGCAAGCTGTAATAACTAAGGATTTAATGTAGAATCTGATATCTGGACAGTTATTAACATTGTTTTCCTAGTATTTTACTGCCTGCTTGTAAACACTAGTTTATTGAGATGTATCTACATGGTCATATAAACTGTGAAAAAGACCACGTTGTTTTCTTTGCCAGAGGTACTGCAGATGTAATCAAAAAGTCTGGACCATGAACTTAAACATCCAATCCTATATACACAAAAAAAGTAAATCCCTTCCTACCACACCACTTTGACCTCGTATAGCTGTTCAGGCTTTTGACAAACAGCCAGAGGAAGTTGCTGTTCTGGAGATCTGGTTTGTTTGAGTTAGGTTTTTAAACTCTGTAATTCCCTTTAAAGAACCAGGGCTCCCTCCCTTCCCCCTTTATAATCTGTAAAAAAGAAGGAAGGACACTTCAATGTTCAGTGTTATTTTTACTGCTGGATCTTGTGCCAACAGAAATGCAAGTTTTAATTTTATTAGACTGTAGAGATTAAAAATACCATAAGAACCTCAGTAAACGGTTATGAGTCGATATATTAATGTTTCAAAGTAAGTGTCCCCTCTGATCTCATTTGAGTATATTTTAAACTTGTTCTTTCGCTCTTTGTCACCTTAGATAAAGACTTTAGGCAAGGCTTTAGCAGCTGTACAAAACAAAAACAATCAAATAAAAAGAACATAAATAGGAAAAGTGTTGCCTAGATGTTGAAGCCAGTGAAGTGTAATACTAACTGGCACGAGAAACTACAGGTCATCCAACAGATTCAAAAATTAGGCAAAGATGTTAAGGATTTACCTCCATTTACCTGTTTGAGCAAAGCCTAAGTGAATTGTCAGAGTCAATCCATATCATCCTCCACAATGGAAATGGGGTTTGGTTTTGGGAAATAAATCTACCTTGCTCATCAGGAAGGGGAAAAGTGAAGGAAATTAGCAGCTGTTTTGGTAGGGAGGATGTCATAACTTCAGCTGCCAGCTCAACAGGATTAAGCCCAGAATCTGTACAAATAAAAGTAACTTTCATGTGTTTTTTGTACAAACCCTCACTTTTTAAGGTTAGACTTGTATTTTGAGACCTAAAGTCTACCAGAGCTTCCTCTGTGATCCATGGCACACGTCTCCCTGCTTTTCAGCCAGTATTCTTTGGCTAGATCAGATGTTTCAGAGCCCCTTTATGGGTGTTTTTCCTCACTTTGTTCACAAAGGTAAGTGGCAAAATGGAATGAAGTTCTAACTTGGTGAAAGATCCTTCCTTGTTGCATATCCTCTATAAAATTTGCTCTAAAAGGAAAAATTTCTAATTAAATTTCTAATTAAATTAGGTCTCCAGCTAATCTGAAACACTGCACAGCTACCTTATATATATATATATATATATATATATATATTTCTGTTAGAATTTTAGATACCTGATTATTACAATCTTATTTGATGGGTTTTAGATCTAGACATAAATATATCAGAGATATGGCAGAGAAGGCATCATCCGTCTCTGGCCCCTTCTGAAAAGTTCAGGCACACATGAGCACTGTTACTATTTTGGATAAATTGAACCTTGGAGAGGAAAAAAGGAGCATAACATAGGAGTAAAAAGTAGAACATTTCCTTAATAAAAGAAAAAGTTAGAAGACCTGCTAGGCTTCTCATCATTTTCATAGACTTCCCACGCCAAATATCAAGTAGTGGTCTAGTCTTGTTTGCTTGTGTGTGTGTGTGTGTAAATGTCTTTTAGATAGAAAGGAAACTCAAAAAAATTTTTACTGATCCTATTTTTTTAAAAATTATTCTACATTCTCAAAACACAATTTCTAATATTAGAAAATAAGTGTAAAAAGAACAAAGAATTACATGTGGAAGAAGAGTGTTTTATTTTTAGCATTATGGAACTTAAATGTTCTTTAAAATGGTTTTTAAAATTTCTTTTCATTTTTGTATGAGTAGGTATTTTCTACATTTACAGGTAGAATAGATAGTTTCTTTGCTGTCTATTTGCCACCAGTCTGTTTTGCTACTGGGTTTGATTCACCTAGTTGTACATGAAAAGAGTGAGCACAGAATGATTCTCTGACTCAGACTGTGGCTTTTTTTAAGTCTGGTGAGCATATCTATCACTAATTCTGAGTTTATACTAAATAGAGATACCAGAGGGATTGTAACTAAAAGACTAAAAATGATGCTACAAAGGCACAGAGCACTGCATTCACTACTCAATAGCCCTGTTTGTCTTTTACCCTTTAGAATAATATTTTAAAAGTCCTAACAAGATCTAAAAGAGCTTCAGTAATTCTGTTTGGTTGGAGTTTTTTTTCAAGTAAAGCATAGAAGTGTCAGATAGCAAAGTTTAAATGAAACACAAGAAGGTGGATGTGATTCTTTTATAGTGAAGTTTTTTTTTTTCCAAAAGTTTCTCCTCCTCAGCTAAATAGATCAGCTGGTATGTACATATATAAAACAAACAAATAAATAAATAAATATATATAATGTGGCAGGAGATATGTTTCAAGACCAGATATTTATTCTCTATATTGCAGCATGACGTGGGGTCTCCCATGCATGCATAAAAGAACGCAGAGAGGCTTCAAGCAAAATCCAAGTATTTTAGTACTCCTCAGTTGCTCTCCAGCACTGCAGCTCATTTCATTTCACTCTCAGATGCCCAATCTGTGAATGTACAGCCAAAACCAATTTTTTTTTTAATTTTTTTTTTTTTTTGCAAAGACTGCTCTTGCTCCAACAGACTTGCAAGAACAGTGACCAAAGTTCCAATAGCCCTATCACATCTTTTACCACAGAGCTGGATTTTGCAAACCTTGGTTTTGCCAGCCTGAGGCATGATTAAATGGCCATGCCATTTTAAAATGACTGAATTAGGACTTAAATGAATGTAGCCTAATGCCTGAAATATCTTCTCTGACATCCTAAACTTAGGATAAGTAAATCCTGTGCATTCAGTAGGCTGGTTTGATGTCATCATCTGGCATAAACGGGCTAATCTGTATCTCTAAATTAAAATTCCAGGTATGCCGGTGTTTTCTTCTGCACACACATATATAAGGCAGAAAATACTTGTAGGGATCTCATTAACATAAATGACAATGACATATGAAGAATTAGAGCCTGCTGTCAAGGTAAAGACAGGACTGCAAGGAGAAATCTTTTTCAAACCTAAGTGTAAAGGATTAATGTTTAAAAACCTACTGTAATTACCTTCACTGTGAACTTGTTTTCCAGATCAGCATCTTATTTAAAAATATACAGTCATGCATAAAAAATAAATCCAAGTAAAATATGCAAAATACATATTATTATGGCTCATTAGTGCTTGATGCTCATTCTAAATACAGAAGTTGCCATCATCCTGCTTCTGGGATCCAAAAGGAGTTTGGGCAGGAAAGAGAGAAAGTGGAAAGAGAGGAGTCTGTGAAAGACTCAGCATCTCCTTGATCACTCCTGTGGACCATCATTTACACTTCAAACCTGAGAGCTTAAAACCTTAACACATGAGGAAATCTGTGTTTCGTGCTGCTTCACACCACAGGTGGAAAATTTGCACAACCCCCAAGACATCTGGGGTCAGATCACACTCCTTGTTCCTGAGCTGTCCATTTGGAACACCCCAGTCCTGGATGGAAATGGATATTCTTGCTCTGTGCAATGTACATGATCACCTGTGCTCACAAGGAATGGCAAAGTGGCCACAGCAGGTTCTCCTTTGTTCAAGCTCCAGCCCTTGCATCCCTTCCCAGTGCTGATTCTCAGCCTTAGCCTTGAGCCTTGTCACCAGGTACAAAGGAAACAGCATATTTCTTGACTGAGAAATTCACCTGTAGCTGTTAAGGAGTAAAATGATGGTAAGTAGCAAAAGAAGATATTTAAAACTACGGTATGTGCTGATATGAAAAAATTGCTTGCAGTTTTTTTTCTTTCTAGCCTATTTATTGTTTCGAAAGGTCTTCTAATTATTAAAAATGGCACTACACTAACTATTGTTTTTTGTTTTAAGGCCAAAACTTCTCTTGACTTTGCTATTCTGTCTAAAAAGGAGTTGGATCTTGCTGGCAGATGATTTCTCCACTGTCAAGAAAGTCTAACCTTCAAGGCAAGGTTAAACTTAGCACAGGTGCATATATATAAATTTTGGGTGAAGGAATATAAACCTTGAACAGAGCACTCCTCAGTCTACTAAGGAACAAATGTGTGGAAACAGACACCCAAAAATAATGAAATTCTCATTCACCTATGCTAGTATGGATTTTTGAGTTACCTTGGAAACACATGACAGAATAAGAGGTCTTAAATTCCATTTGTATTATATTTACATGGAGCATAACCACGTGAACTAAAGTATGAAAGTAAAAAGATTAAGCCCAATAAGTTTAGCCCAATCAAGCTACAAAAGTAGATCTGAGTTTTTATGCATCTGCACTCTTATTTTATTTTTCATGTTGCCATTTTCAAGATGAAAAAAAAGTTGTATGACATAAAATTAATTATCCCCATATACTTAACTGCATTAGCACTCCAAAAGGTGCCTCTCTGAATAGAAATATAATAAATTATCAAGGCACCACTGTGTGCTTGAGCTACCTATTTTCTAATAATCTACAATATAATTCAGTAAAAGAAGTATTATAAAGTACTTTAATATTGCTAATATATTTATTACATTCTATATTTTTTCCAGACTTTTCTTGTTGTTTTTTGGCTTAATATTTTCTTGAAGGTTGAAAGGACAAGAAAAACTATACTGTAAATCTGTTGGCTCTTACTTGATAAATTATAAAAAAAACTTTTGATCTTTTGATCTTGAAACAACATAGCCTAAAAGCCTTTTCCTTTTGGCTGGAATCCCAGACTCCAAATGTCATTCAAAGGATACATTTTCATGATAAACTATTTGATATTGTACATCCTTGTATAATTTTGTATTTTTTGTATTTTGTTTGTTATATTGGTTCTTACCATGAGCTTTCTCATATTCAGCTTCAGTTGTTTAATTAGGGCTACACAAGACTGGATATTTAAATATAATTGAAAAGTTTTTTTTCCAAAAATGAATACCAGAACGTAGAGAAGGTAATATTTAAAGTGGAGACAAATTAATCTTTCTCCATTGTTAGATGAAACAAAATAATTCTGAATTAAACATGTGCCACTATACTATATCTGAGAAGAGAAAGACATATCTGAGAGAAAGAAGGGAAGAACAGTAAGGAATTAGTATTAGAAGAACTATCTTGCTCAAGATTATTTGGTAGAAATATGATGCCAAAAAACAGATTTTAATTTCCTTTTCTCTTTATGGCTTATTATCCATCTAATTGTCTTTTTTAACACAAATGTTACAGTGGAAGGCAAATCGAATTTTTCTGCAATAGTGGAACACATAGTGTGGATAAATAGTGAAGATACATGGTGGTGTACATATTAAAAAATTAAATCCTTGTCATCCAGTATGTCATTACATGTAAGTCAAAAAATATTTAGCTTCAGTCAACTTTAATTTAATGGAAAGAGTAGGAAATTGATTTACTACAATTTTTTTTAATATTACTGCATAATACAGCCCTGCAAAATTGTCATGAAAATTTACCAGTATGAATGCAATTATTTATTTCTTTGTCTTTTTTTCTCAGTAATCAATCATGTTGGTAAATTAATAATTTCTTTTTTCACTGCATTGCATAATATTATTCATTTCAGCAAGCTGAATGAGCAAAATTTTACTAAACTACTATACTATAAATACATATTTTCATGTTTCCTCTTGTCTTTTGTAAATAAATTATGTGTTGTAACTCTGTAGCTTTCTTGTGTGTTGGGGTGTAATCAACATTGAAATTGAAATAGAATGCAGGAGGGTTACATAAAAATCACAAGTGTGAATGGCACAAACTTTTTTAGTTTAGTTTTTTTTTTTTAATTTTATGAACCTTACATGCGTAAGATTAATATTGACTGAATGATGGAGTATGTAACACTTGCTGGGTTTATACTGTAGAAAAATATTTTTAGTGCTTTGATAACAGACTTGTAGCATTTTTCTCTGGAATTAAATGATGATATTTAAGCTCCAGGTCCTATCAGTGGTGAGGTGCTAATGATTCACTCATCTCTCTCTGTGGATGAGTGTGGGACTAGCAGGTGGGTCTGCAGAAGAGGATTGACAATGATTTCCATGGTCTAACAATTTGAATTGAGAACATTAACACATCTCTTTTTCCCACTGTTTTATTTATTTGGATATTGACCTCATGATTCAATCTGGATGTCAAAGCAGTGGTGTTTTGTGGAAGATTTTGGGTTCTGTACCGAGTTCAGCACAATTTGAAATGGAGGAAGTTTCTGGTTGTGAAGCTCAGCCTTCATCAAGCATTTCTGTGCACTTGGATGGTTCAGCTCTGTGATGTCCTGGAGCAGCAGTGCAAAGAATCAGAGACCTAGAAAATTTCGTCTCTATTCATTCCTTCTGTGTCTTTATCCAGTAATGATGACATTACTGCATTATTGAAAGAATTCTGTATCTCACCAAAATTAACATGAAAATCCAGTTTGATGCCAAACAGCTTTTTTTTTTATAAATTACTCATTTGATGGTGTAGATCTGGTTGAGATGGTGGAGAGGGATTGTGTTGTGGGAAGATCCCTGTCAGTGACAGGGCATTGAGGTGGGTGAGAAACTTCTAGTTTCTTAAGAGACAGAAGATTGAAAGTAGGAAAACTGAGCTGGAGGGAAGAGAGGGCAATTTTCAACAAATGCTTAATGGTCCTGGAGTTCATGACAGCACTCAAGGTTGTTGAAAATAATAATGAGAATCAAATCACTGTAAGTAATATAGTCTGTAAGGCAACAAGCAATATTTACTATGAAAGAGGAGGGGAAAGCAACAAAACCAACCTCTTATTTGCACAAACAGAAAACATTTTTGTTGTGAAGTAAAAGTCAATGACTGAGAAAATAATGAAGGCATCTGTATGAGAGTTTATGACAACAGTTGCATCTGCCAAAGAGTGGAATATTATTCCATGTTCAGGTGGGTGATGCCAGAACTGAATATTAATTTTTGACCAGGGATATATTGTATAATTTTCTTTCTGTCATTGTTGATTTGAATGTACGATTTGAGCTATGCAAGAGTGGGAAGCAGACAAACTATCATTAGCACCATTCTAGCAACACCAGCTGCAGTGAATACCAAACAGGTTTATACTTAGCAGGGGAAAGTGAATGTAGCTGCAGAGAGGTTTGAACATCTATTAACAGCTTGTCCAGTGGCTGAGATTAGAGCAGTCTCCTGTCAGTTGATGTGCTTCACTCACAAAGTGTTCTGCTTAACATTAAACTCATCACTGTTTATGGAAAGACGAAAATCAAAAATATATACAATAAATCAGACTGCCCTATAGGATACTAGGTCCGTGCCTGGTCATATATAGAATTTATTACTTCCTTCCTTAATGCACAAGACTGAACTTTCAACAGATCCAGCATTTAAATCTAAAATTTAGAGTGTGTCGTTGCCAAATAGGCTTTTGCTGCTGTGGAAAGCATTTCAGCTTGTGATGCAAAAGATGAAACCTCTTCTAAATTTTCCACAGAACAAACAAACAAAAAGGTACATTTCCCAGAATTTGCCTTAGAACACCTATGTATTTTTCAGTGTGAATCAATGTACAGTAACACGCTGGTTTTTATGTAATTTCTGGCATTCTTAGTACCAGTTTTTGCTGCATTTTGAGGCTTTTGGGGTTAGTTTCTTTTAGGCTTTGGTCACTACTTACAGCAGAGTGGTTTGGATTCAGGTAACCTCCTTGTTTCACTGCTCCCATCTAATGTGTGGCTGCAGGACAGTGTCACTGTCCCTTCACTTATGAACAATTGTATAGCTCAGAGTGGAGTATGGTCTGGTTTTCATCCCAGATCTCTGGACTAGAATATAGGTGAGTGCCACCCATTAGGAGCTGTGCTAAGCAGTGAAAAACTGACTGGGAAATATTTGCAGGTCTTGACCTAAGGAAAATCTGAGGCCAAGGCATGCAGAAACCAAGCATTCAGGAAAACACTGAAAGTATAAGCTTAAACACAAGTGATTTCTTTATGATTTAAATGTCTGCTTAATGTGTTTCCCTCAATATCAGCTTCGAGTTTCACTGAATTAGAAAGAAGATGAAGATGTGAATTGCCAGTGTGTGATTTTTGTGATTTGTGTGATTTTGCCAGTAGTTACAGTGTTGGAGAATTTGTCGGTATTTTCTCACAGGGAAGCAAAAATCTCCTTTCTGGATGTTTCCTCAGCTGCAATAGAAGTAGGCTGAACTTGAGCTTTTCAGGGGCTGTGATTGAACAGGTATTGACTTCTCTGATTCAGAAAGTGATATTTCTATATCAGGTGGAAAAAAGATAGTTCCAGTTTTGACTCCATTGGACAGTGGAATCAGAGGTTAAGTAAAGTCACGGTGGTAATGAAGTTCAAGTAACTCTCAGTTTGCTCAGGTATCAGTCAACACATGGTAATTCATTAGAAATCTGCTCTCAGAAATGTGTTCTAACCCCTCATTTCTCATGGATCAGCTGCAGTAGTTCTGCCAAATGCTGTGACAACTGAATCAGTTTTAAGAATTCTAATTGTCAAGGAAAACACCTTTTAAACACATAAAAGAGACGGATATTAATTAAATTTTCATCTCAGATACTTCATAAAACTTGGATAATTCATACTGCTCTCCATAAAGAATTCATGTTTTCCATAAAGAAAACAATTGGATGCTTCTGTCACCATAATTTAATAACTTTCTGGACCCTGTCCTTTGTTTAATTGACTGATTGCTACTATTGGAATGGCACACTGAGTACATCATATAGCATTTTTCTGTTTTGTTTCTCTAGAGGCCTATGGAAATTAAAAATTATTTAGCACAAAAATGCTATTAGCTCTGAAAAGAACAAAGAAAAATGTATTTGAAAGTGAGTCTTCTCTATGCATTAGTTCTGGGAATAATCTTGAGAAATTTTATATGGCAAGAAGAGGAAAGTAGCAAGGATTTAGTGTAGAATTCAGATCAAACTGACTTGGTTTCCTGTTTACATTATGTTGGTGAAATCAGAAAAGGAGATTATTCAATTCCTATTGCTGTTTTGGGATATAAGTAAAATATCTTGTCCCTGGCTTTTGAGAGTTTGAGGGGCTGTCACCTTCAGGCTTCATTTCCAAGCATAATGGAAACTCTGTCAACTGTTCCAGCAGATCCACATCATCGCACACACATCTGGGCTAGCAGAACATCTTTGAGAAGAGTTGATGCCTAATTGGAGTTGTTATGCAACTGTTGAATCTTTGGGTCACAAAAATTTCCTTTAAAGCAAAGTGAGCTGGAAATTTTCATAAATAAAAGATGTTGCATTTGCAAGAACAGTAATTATGATCCTTGTATCTCTGAAAGCCCAATAAGAACTATCTTCATCAAACCTCACAATCTTGACTATTAAAAGTGGTATAAATGAGAAATATATCTAACATTGTATAAATTTGATATTTCTTGCCATGTTATATTTCCCATCCTTCCAAGGAAAAGCTGGTACATAGGAATAACAAGAGATAAGTGCCATGCTCAATCTCTGATGAAGACAGGAATGTAAAAATCTTATCTCTATAAAAGTGAGTGGAGTTTCTTGCTCTCCAGTGTTAAAATTAACATTGAAAACTGATGAAACAAGTGTACTGTGCCTTGAAAAAGGACTCAGCCTTACCTACAAGTAATTTTTAATCTATTTCGGTCACCAGTTCACTTCTGTTTAGCCACAGGATTAAGGCAGAAATATAAGACTGTTGCTCTGATCATTCTTCAGCTGTTTTCTGTCTCATTTTCTGAGCATTTTGCACATTGGCTGGATGGATGCAGCCAGGGATGGTGGTCAGTAAGTCTGTGTCCAGGCTGAGGCTGGTGAGGAGTGGTGTCTCTCAGGGTCCCTTGATGTCCTTATCAATGACAGAGTGACATCCAGTGCACCCTCAGTATTTTGCAGGTGACCCCAAGCTGAGAAGAGCAGTTGGCACGAGAGAAGGAAGGGATTTCAGGATTTCCCATGTGCAGGACATTGCCAGCAGCAAAGTTCTGGTAAATACAAAGCTCCACAGCTCCATGTCCCCAACCGTGGCCAGTGACAAGGCTGAGCATCTATCACTGAATACACATTTACCTGACCTGTATTGGAGAATTTGTACCACAGCAGTTAGAACCCACACAGTCAAAATCCAAAGATTTACTGTGTTTTGCAAAGGTAATTTTGGAAAAATTACTGTGGACGCTAGAAATTACTACATTAATTATTTGAGCCATGGATACAGGACCCAACACTTTTTTGTTGCATCACTGAATCTGCAGAAAGGAAACAAGCAAAAGGCAGCAGGAGGATGTGTTCCAGAGCTGACATTTATCATGTTGGTAAGTTACAGGCTTCACCTCTATCACACCTCAGTGTAGCCTCTTCTTGTTGTGATCATCTATAGATATTGGACAACATTAACATTCAGGAAGACAAATGTAGTGAAATTGATTTTTAAGGTGATGATTTTCTGTATTGTGAATTTTTGTTCTTGTTGTGTCATCACCTGAGAACTGTTTTGGGTGTATATGATAAGGCTGCACAGGCTTGCATTTTGGAAACAGAGTAGAAAGCCTCTATAAAACTGTCAGTTGCAAAATAAAATCCCTGTAAAAACATCATTGAAAATAGCTAAACTTCATAATATAAAAGATAAGTGATTTCTCCATTAGAAAAGGATAAAAAAAAATGACAAGTAAGATCTTACTGGCAAGGTTAGAACATAGTAAAGTAGGCTTTCCTCATTAAAATAAAATAACAAGAACAAAAATCCTGCAAATTAACCAGCATAAATGATTTCTGGAATCTCTTTTCTCTGCTGGCAGATGATAGTGGTTACGCTAATTATAATTGTATTTTCTGCAGAAGTTTACGAATAATGCATGAAATTAAAATATTGTTTTGGATTTTGTTTGTCAGATGTTAAAATTACAGAGACAAAGACTTTATGTGAACTTTTTGAGAGCAGTAATCTCAGGAAATGGGCAATCCGAGTTCAGCATTGTTTTGGCATTACATCCCCTTTGCAGTAAAATGCTGAACAGATGTATCTGATAGCAGTTGTAACCTATTCAGAAGGAAGCCTGCCAGTGCTAACCTACCACTGGTAGAAAGCAATAAAATGTCTCTGGAACCTGTTCACTACATATGGCTTGCCCGAGGTTACTGTCTTGCCTTCCTTACAATGTTACCCAATAAATCACAGAAAATATGGATTCATTTTGAACTGAAATGGAATAAGACAGGAAAAAAAAAGGAACAAACCAAAAAAAAACCCCAAAGAGCAGACTGTGAAGACTGTTAGACAGTTTCCTTTCAGACATGAAATCAGCTATTTATAAGATTAAACTATTTTAAAAATTCCTAAAATAGTGCCACTAAAATGTTTTTATTCTTGCTTAATATACTTATTTTCTTTTCAGACAGAAATGTTATTGCAGCTTACACGTATAGAACATCTGCTGTGTTAATTATCAATATATTACTAAGCCCTCAATTTCCTTACTTAAACATAATTCTTTGAAACATTGCAAGAAACAATGGATTTAGGAGTGTATCACTTGGGGATTTGATGTACAGTTCAACTTAGATTCCTTCACTCTGGCCAGATGGAGTTCATAAGAAGTTGTGGGGGAGGAAGCCTCTAAACTATTGCCAAAAAATCTTTACTGCACATGCAAGACTTACAAAAATGGTGAAAGAGCAGGTTATCCAACCAACAAACAGCCTGTAGGGAGAAAAAGCATAGGTTTTACACATAAATCAGTTATGGACTTAATGCAAAATCAAAGGTAACTCTATTTCAGACTTGAGAAAGCCTGCTCCCATGTACTGCAGCTTCTATTTGAAAGGAGCCATTTGCTTAATCTGTGCCCATATCAGTTTCCACAAAGCTAGTACTTAAAACAGATAAAGGGTTGGATTCTTCCTATGATATGTATCAAAGTATGGAACTTTGAAAGATAAAACCAGAAGAGGTAAACAGGCAAAAACTCTGCACGTTCAATTTTAAATTACTTACATTTGGAGGGGGGAAAAAGTACATTTTCAGTTAACAGATGATGCCTTAAACTTTAACTTTCATATTTTCAGATTCTGTGCTGCCTAGGGGTGCAGTTCTGAGCCTCACATTAAGTGCTAGTGAGCTCTCTTCACAGAGTAGGTAGATAAAACAAATCCTTTTCCTCCTGGAGACCAAGGACAGCTTTCAGGCCCAAAAGCACAAACAATGGTGGGCTGAAGGGAGGAACAAGAAGGATGAGACCTCACAGCCTAAAGCTGTAATTGGACAATTAAACTTCAATATGCAAATAGACCAAAACTTATAAAAATGTAAGATCTTGTGACCAGTCACCCATTTTGTGCCCATTCTTTGTCCACCTTTGGTGTAGCCCAGGTCAGGCCCTGTCCTGCCCAAGGTGGATCCTGGAGTGCTTTCAATAAATACCATTTTTATACTCTGGCTCTGTCCAGTCTCTGTTTCAGGGCAGCCTTCCCAAGGCATCACCTAAGGTGGGATTTGTGTCATTTGCATCTGAGCCTGGCACCTTGACCTGCCTTTGAGACAAAAAGAGATGAGCTGCCACCTTTAGTAAGCCAGCCAACTTGTTCAGGAGATTCCTGAGCATGAGGAGAGCTGCTGATGTTTCTATTTTTCCTCTGGGCAGCCCAGGAGGCAGGTTGAGTGTTTACTCTGACCAGTGTCATCCTTCCCCCAAGGCCACGGTGCAGAGTTTGCTCTGTGAGCACGGAGGAGCCAGGGAGACAGCGCACTTCGTTGTTTTCCTAATTTATCCCTTCATTTACCTTGCTCCTGATCCTCTTCTGAAAGTGTAAATTGTCCTGCAATCTAGCAGCTAGGAGGCAGGCCCAGGCCAAATGGGATGTTGTGTTCATTTGGGTAATGAGGTGATTTACAGGGAGGCTCGTTTTTGGCTCTAGGTGTGCTCGGGGTGGCTGAACCCTGGACGACCTTGTTAAATCCCTCCTTGTTACACCTTGTGTGCAGGAATCCTTTGGATATGCAGGGATTTGATTTGAATGAATTTGCCTTAAGGTCAGAGAGATTTTTTTTTCCCCCCCCTCAGGAAAAGTATTAATTTATTGCACCGTGTCGTATGTAGTAGGACACTGTTTAAAATATGTATAACGTTCTTTAGGCATTCAGAAAATGTTTATTTAAAAAGGATTGACTATATAAATAAATTTAGGGAAAATATGAATTTATCAAATGCTTCAATTAAGTTTTTTTTTTTGCCTTTCTTGGCAGTTCTTCCTGAGGAACAAAATTTTTGCTCTTTTGGAACAATGGGCCTCATTCCTAGGGGTCATAAATCAAATCCAAGTAGCCTGAGGGATTTATACCAGAGAATGATCTGTACCACCAGGTGAAATTATTCCCAAGGGAAGATTCTTGGTGTAATTCCAATGAATTCACTGAATAAATGTGTCCCTTTAATCATATATGAAATAATCTTGCTTCCTCATGTGCAATGCCACTGGCTTGCAGAAAGAGATTTCTATTATGCTATTTCCTATCTATTCACAGGCTGAATTGAAAGTAATAACATCCCTCCAGCTGATTTCTTTCTCTTACACAGACAATATCATTACTTTGTTACTTTATACTACTTTTAAAATGGAAAGTAAATATTTTGACTGTAAATAAAGGTTAGGTTGCCTCAGCATACTTAAAATCTTTACAAGATTTTATTAGAAAATATATATACCTGTACCAAAGAGTTGTAAATGCAGTCTGTAGTGTAGCTCAACAAAGTTATGTTCTTTATCTTTTAAATTGTCATTCCTGTGTGTTAAACTAATATCTACAAAAAGATGGGAAAAGCATAAGCCTTTGGAACAAAATAGGATGTCAAGATATATGTTAGGAATTAATTTGATCTTGCTTTTTCTAGTTCTCTGAAGGAAATAGAATATATTATAAACACATTCTTGAATTTTTGTAGGGCTTGAAACTGCTGATGTTGTTTAAAAACGTCTTTCTTCTATTTTTGCAGCTTTGAATTGTTGTAACAATAATAATTTTTGCTTGAAAGTTGCAACCTTATTTATACAAAGAAACTGAGGCCCAAGCAGAGTCATGTGTCAAACTCCACAGAGACATTTACTATCGGCTATCTGCCCTGCATCAAAAAATAAAATTATAATATGAGGTAAATCTACAGACACAATAAATAATAATTATGATAAAGAAAATTTCTCCAACAAAAATAGATTTTGCTGTTTTCTCCTAGAGATTTATTTTGATCATGTGTAGTTCATAAATTAAATACTTGTGTTTGAAAACAGAAAATGTTTGCTTTCACAGTTTAGTAGGAAATTAAGATTTACTGCTAATTTTCATTTGAAGAAAACGTGGTGAATGTCAAGTGCAAGACATGGACAACTTAAAACTCATGCAAGTTTTTTTCAAAACTATTTTCAAAATGTTCTGATTTTACTGTTGATTCTCATTTCAATAAAAGGGTAATATACAATTAGACTCACCCTATTTTTAAGAAACATGAAGGTTGTGGCACAAGCTGACAACAGACAGGAAATTTAAAGTTAAGGCTATAACTCTGGTTTTAAGTCATGTCATGGAAATACAGAGACCATTATAGATAGAGTGTCAGCCTTAGGTTTCAATTTCCTGGCTTTTGTCAGTTTATATCACAACATTAATTATGTTTAACATAACTTTTGGACTTAATTTCCTTGTCTGTTCTTCTGTAACTTCTTCTTGTTGTTGTTGTTACAGGGGAAAATAAATTTCATTGCAATTAAGAAGATACATGTTATTTATCAGAATTTTTTTTTTTTTTTTTTGAGTTTTGCTGGTTTTGACCAGGAATGAGTGACTTTTCCTCACAGTGGCTGGTATGGGGCTGTGTTTTTAAATATGTGCTGGAAGCAGTGTTGATAACACAGGGCTGTTTTATTTTTTGCAGAGCTTGCACAGTCAAGCAATGGACTGGGGGCGCGCAAAGAGTTTGAAGGGACAGAGTCAGGACAGCTGACCTCAATATCCCAAGGAATATCCCAAGCAATATCCCACACCATGCTCAGCAATAAAAGCTGGTGAGCAAGAAGGAGGAGGGGATGTTGGCAGTAATGGCATCTGCCTGTCAAAATTCTGGTTTTTTGTGAGGGAGCCCCACTTTCCTGGGGATGACTGAACCTCTGCTTGTTGGGGGGAAGCAGTGAGTGAATCCTTTGCTTTGCCTCACTTGCCTGTGCAGCTTTTGTTTTATCTATTAATCCATCTTTGTGTCAACCCATGAGTTTTCTGATTTCTACATACCCAATTCCCTCCCCAGTTCCTCTGTGAGGAGTGAGTGAGCATCTGCATGGGACTGAGCTGCCACAAAAAACCCCACAATATTTTTCCCAAAGCCATGATACATATAAACTTGGAAAGCCTATGTTTATGTATCTCATTATTGCTAATTTAGAATTGCTATGATGATTTTGTTTTGCCTATTTATAGAAGATAGAGGTCTATGTATTTTTAGAAAATCCATTTGCACAATGAAATAATGGCACCAAAACTATTTGAATAGTACACAAATTTGCAACCAAATACAATTTTAAGGACATAATAGGTATTCTAGGTCAAGAAAATTATAGGTTTTTGGGTGTTATGACAGTTTATAATGAGTGAGCCATGCTCTGCAACATAGAATTTAAGGGTTCCAGCCAACACAGTCTCAGTACAAAAGATAGAAAATTGTACCAAGAGAGGAGTCTGGCCTTGAAGTATGTGCTGCAGTTCCTGTGGATGTCAGTGTTGAAAGTACAGAAGCAAATTGTTGTCTTCTGAATTGGTGTTAGTAAGGGGAAATACTTCCACACTGCTGACATAATTGCATCCTTGTCGGTGTTTAATTCTCTGTTCATTTCCATATTTCAATGGAAAAAGGAATCATTAATTTTAGAGTGCTTTTCATTACCAAAAAATAGATGTACTTGTTTATGTCTTTATTTAAATTATGCAGTACATAAGGATGTTTGATTAAGAGCAATTGATTTTTACCTAAAGAGGAAGTCCCTAGGTGCTGGGCATAAATCTAATCTCACTCTTTGAAGTGTTGTATCTACCTTGGATCTGAAGCCTTGCATCACAATATCCTTGGAAACCTGAATGCAACATATTGACTTTCAAAGCACTTATTCCCAGCTTGCAGGATCTTCAGGAGCTTGTGTTTGGTGTGACTGATGAGAAGCCTTCAGATCTGAATTTTAACAGTGAAATTAGAACAGGAATCTTTTGGGTGTGTAAACAAATACATTTCCAAACAATCAAAATTGATAACAGACTTTTGTCTTTTCAGTTTAGTATTTTGTTACAACTGAGTGGGACTTTTCTGCTTTAGTTACTGAAGCTGGACAGGCCAAGGCAGCATTCCTTGAAGAACAACAAACCTTGGATTGTTGGAATTGGTTGGAGATTTTGCTTCCTGCTGAATTATTCATGCCTGGTTTTTCTCCCCCTGTTCAGCATGAAAATTCATCAAGTCTCAGTGGCTTGCAAATAAGTCAAATGTATATGACCAGCTTTTTCTCCAATAATACAGGTTTTTAAAATAACAAATTCAGGTACAATCTCCATGCATTGGAAAACTTAAAGCTGTGGATTTTTGTAGTTTACAATCCCTTAAACAGGAAAAAAAAATCCCTTCCAACTGTGTACATAGGCTTCCTAGAAAATCAGGAACAAATATGTAAAAACAGTAAAAAGTAAATTACTTAAATGACTTTAGTTGCTCCAAGTTTGAATTTTTCCTCATACAGCTGACAAACCCACCCCATGGAATAAACTGTACTTGCAGATGTTGGAAATAATCTTTTTCCTATAAGGGGTCAGCCTGCTTAATTGTTCTCTTTACTGCTAAATATCTTTCAATATATATGTTTTTAATGGCTAAAACATTACTGAGTTTCAAAAAAGTTTTGTCTATCTTAAATTAGTGTTTGCTTTCTGATAATGCCTTGTGAATTTACTCAACTTCAGGTGAGTGAAATAGTTTGGAATGATACACTCAGGGTTAGGATCCCCACTACATTCAGTATTAGGATATGAATAAATGACCACCTAAGTCAAAGGAAGTCCTTCTGTAGAACACAGTGTGCTTTAGCCCACATCCCAAATTAATTTTTTGTGTGCTGTTTTTCCCTAATTTTTACATGCACCAGTGTAACTTGATGTCTCAGTTACAGGTTGAGTTTTTTTACTGGTTTGTTATTTTACTTTCTCACATACATTGCCACTAAGATGAATTTCCTTGCATCTGTAGCATTTTTATTTCTGATTGCCTTTTAAGTGGTCCCAGGAATATAAGATATTCATAAGAAAATGCATGACTTTTATAGGGAATAAAAATTTGACTGTTAAGTTTATGTGAATGTATCATTACATAAAAAAATTAAAGTTTTCTTTTTTTTTTAGTAACTGATAATAAAGCTCTCTGATGAGCTGTTAAAGTACTGGTGTGGAAAACTACTTCTTAGTCACCACTGTATAGTATTTTTTAGAGAGCTGTTCAGTGAAAGAGTATTTTCTATACTTTATCTGCTCATTTTGAATGTTGACTTTTTTTCAGTAACCTAGGACCTATATGCTTAAAAATTAAACATTTCTCTATAAATGTTTTAGAATGTGATCTCACATGTTCTAGACTAAAATGCTTATTTTATTTTATTTTATTTTACAGTTTCTTTTTATTATCAAGATAGACCCATGGCTCAAAAGAGGAAGCTGTGCCAGTTGACTGTTCTATTTTATGTCAACAGCCTTTCTCCTTATTAGCTTTTTAAAATTCCTTGTTTATTTGCAGCAGGACTGAGCTCCTGCAGTAAAAGCTGCAGCTGTTTCTGCTTTTTTCCTTTCTCCTTTTTGCCTTCTGCTAACTACATCCCAAATACAGCCAGCAATGGTCTGTCTACCCAGGGAACCAGCATCAAGTCTCTTTTGTTTTGGTGTGTTCCACCTGTGCTGCCCCAAGAGCAGCAGCTTTTGTGGCATTTGTGGCACGTCAGCAGCAGTGGTGAGGGAGACTGTGGGCCATGAGCTGTCATTAATTCCTTTGACCAGAAGATCTCTGGGGTGGCTCCAGCCCCCAGTGCCAGCAGCACCAGCTGGCCCAGCATCCCTGTGGAGGGGTGTCTGCCCTTTTTCCAGCTCTTTTATGGAGCTGCTGTTGGGCCAAGAGCTCCTGAGGAGTCCCAGGCTGTCCTGCTGGGTTGACTGGAATGAGAGAGCTGGTGGCTCTCACTGGGTGTTTGGTGGCACAGAACCTTGCAGAGGTTCATGGCTGTGGCCGCACGCTCCAAGGTGTGATTTGTCACCGGGAACACACCAGCCCCTGGTGTCTGGTGGTAGATGTGCTGCTGTTCATCAAGTTCTGGTTAGAATCCAGGAATTATTATGGTTGGGAAAACACTCCAAGATCACCAAGCCCAACCTTTGACTGAGCACCAACATATCAACCAAATGACAGCACCAACTGCTACACTGAGTCATTTCTCCAGGACTTCAAGGGATAATGACTCCACCACCTCCCTGGGCAGCCCATTACAAATTTTGACTTGCTCGACTGCAGGTAAATTCCTGATATAAACAAGAAAACAAGAAACAGACCTGAATTCACAGCTCAGGAGAGGCCACCCAGTGGTTGCTGTTCTTTGTAGTGTTACCTGTTCTATAGTGGTAACAAAAAGGAACTTCTAAAGCCTGGCTTCCCTTTGACGACCTAAGAATGAATTATTAAAACAACGCTTTGTGAACCATATATTCTGTCTCACATGTATATTGTCTCGAGATGATCAGCCTTTTTGTATTGTGACATGAGAAGGAGAAGCTGCTTTGATTTCAGGGAAAATGCAAATTACCAAAAAAAAAAAAAAAAAGGGAAGAAAAGAACAAGCTGGCACTCTCTTTGTTGTATAGACAGGAGTTCCAAGAGACAAATTGAGCTGTTTTCTACTGATGCAACCTTGATGTGGCCAATAAATGGCTTTGCTATCACACCCTCTGCTTGTGGTTTAACCCCAATCAACAACAAAGCACCACCCAGCCACAATCTCAGCATTGGTTTGGGGGAAAAAAATCGAGAGGATAAAAGTGTAGAAAGCCCTAGGCTGTTAGAGACAGTTTAATAGGGAAAGCAAAGGCTATGCAAAAGCAAAGCAAAAGAAAAAATTCATTCACCACTTCCCATGGGCAGACGGTACAGATATTCACCTTTGTATGCTGAGCATGATGCCACATGCTATGGAATATCCCTTTGCTCAGTTTACTTAATAAAATGTATTTCATCTGCTGAAATGTCTGATTGTAGAGCATACCTGAAACTGAGAAAACACTGCATTCTCGGTTTATGGAGAAATCAGGTGAAAACAAGCTCCTGTTGACTTCAAAAATATTACTTATGATTCCCCACTGTGACAAATCTGGGCTAAAAAATTCTTGCCTTGGTTGTTCTGAAGCCCAGTGACCTACTCCAAACTGAAAATTTAAATTTTAACAGACAGATATTAAACAAAAACAGATATGATACCTTTTGTACATTAAAATGAAGAAAATGCTTTGCATACTCTTTGTTTGATTACTCATTTTGGTAGTGTTAGTATTGTTACATTTTCAGGACTCTTCTAATGAAAAACACTGAGTATTCACTTTAAGTAAAAACTGGGGGTTTTTTTAATATAAAACTGCATTTATGACATGTAGCAATGATGATATATTTTTTCTTTATTCCAAGCTTCAGAATTTGCCAATACCTGTGAGGCATTTGTTATCTCATAATAATATATCTCTTATCTGTCTTATTGTTTAATTGCACCATTGCCCAGCTGTATAACTTTGATCAATCTAAACTGATTGTGAAATTTCCCATATCCCTTATGGAGAGGGCTCCATTATATTCCTCTTTAAATTGAGAGATCTGTAGATGGTGTGTTCATTATTCAGTCTTTACCAGAAGATTGGTACCTAGAAACCAATCATATGAACATGTGATGGTTAATAAATTGGTAAAAATACGAATTAGATTCATAACATTTGGTCAATTTACATGAAAAAATGTACTTCATCTATTGAAATGTCCAATTATAGTTGGTAGAAATACAGTATTGTATGTGCATGTTCTGTAAGAAACTGGCACTTAAATATAGATATAAATCCATGCATAGAGAAGCACCTGTAAGAGTTTATGTACTATTTTCTTTCAAAGAGCTTTTTTTTTAAAAAAGGATAATTTCTTTGCAGATGTTCTTAGGTATGTATGTGTTTTTAATACGAGGAGCACAATATATTAATTTAGTGTTTTTTAAGAAAAAATAGGGTATGGGTAATATTGGATTGTAAACACAGGGCTTTTTTACTTTTACTTTTACTTTCCAGGGACTGTTTTGGCACTATTACATCTTCTCTTCAGCCCTTAGGAGAGCTTTTACCTTTAATTTTGGTGTCTCCTGCTGTGGCTGTGCTATTACTTAGCTATGACAAGAGTTTCAAAATTACGAACATGTGGGGCTGGGGTTGCTGCATTTTGCTTTGCCCTTTCAAAGGGGCTTGTTGATGTTAATATACAGCACCCCTGCTGTGCTATTTTTTCTTATTCTGACTTTCTTTTTTTGTTGCATTTTGCATGTGGAGCCTGAGTGATTAATATTTCATCTGTTCTTTAGTGCAGAATGTCACCAGGATGTGTTGAATTTGGCTTTTCTGGAGCTCTGTTGCCACTGAATTGTGACTAATAGGTGGAACTGGACCTCTAATGGCTTCATGGGATCACCATCAAATAGAAACAAACAACTGTTTGCTGCACCAGTAATCTGTAAGTAGTTCATTAAATATTTTCCTCTGCATTTTAAATGCTACCTTCTCTACAGTTTGTCATCAATTATTCTGATAATGTACACCCCTGACTTAATTCAACGTTTAATGTCAAATTCAATGTACAGTAGCACAGTTCCATTAGTAAAGTGTTCTGCTGCAAAGAAATGGGTTACAAAATTTTATGGAAAATCCATGTTTATTTGTATATTTTGAGTAGAGATGACATAAGGAAATGTATTTCAAAAATTTGAAATTTTAAAACTCCTAAATAAAAAATGCCTATGTGTACACATATGTGTAAACATAAATACCAGATACTGGCAACACAACCACTTCATATAGAAAATATATTTGTTTTCATAAGTTGAATTAGATGTAATTTTTCATGTTTAACTTGAAATCATCCTGTGTTTGTATTAAAAAACATCAGGAAGAAGCAACATATTTTTCCCCAATGTTTTTTATTGCAAACACAGGATGATTATATGATGGAGCAATTGCAATTTCGTTTGTTTCTAAAATGATTGTGTGTTTTGCAGCTGTTGGTGTGTCATTCTTGACATCAGTTTTTCACATGCTCATCAGATTGCAGACTTGGGGTAGCCTTGCAAAATAGTGACAATGGTGATGGTGGGTGGCAAGGCAGGGGGAGACCAGAATGCCAGGATTACACGAGAGAAAAACAGGACTTGAAAGTGGGGGGATATAATCAGCTTAGCTAAATCTGCAAGGAACTCAGGCTGGAAGGCTCTTTGGTTATATTTCTACCAGATAACCTGTTTGAGCTGGAGTGTAAGTGGATAATCCACATAAGTGCTCTTATCAGAATGCTTTGACTCTATGGAGTGATCTCAGTAGGATACAGTTCTTCTACCAAAACCTCAGTGATCTCATTAACAACTCAAAAAAACCCCAGTTAACACTGGCTTTTTAAGTTACATGTAAAAATAATTAATTTTCTGACTTGTCACTGTTTTGGTTATTTTTTGAATAAATTTGTAGATCTTTCTGCTTGTTATTTTCAAAACCTAAAAAGGGAGTGTTTAACAGCAGATTTGTGCCCAGGCTTAGCTGGGGAAGACACACTGATAAACAAATCAAACTGTTCTCATATAAAATATTGAGCACAAATATATGGAAGGGATGTTTAGAAAAAATTTAGAAAAATCAAGAACATTGAAAAGTGAAGAGCAAAAGATATTATGAATCTCATCTCTGAACTTTAACTTGGCACTACTGCAAGGATAAGGATTCACTACAGTTTCTGCTCTGATCTATCAAGCAGAATGGAGATGATTCTTTTGATTATCATTTCACTGAAGCCATTTCTAGTGTAGACAAATTTTCCTCCAAAATTCTCATAGGAAAATGTGTTGTGGGAAATGAAGATCAGGTTGTGTCACCATCCTATTGGATTTGAGCAAGCAGAGCCCCATCCCTGATGATTTTGGGTGATTGTTGCATGGTTGCCTGGTGGTGAGGTCTCTTCTGCTTCTCACTGCATCTATCTTTGACTATGTGTTGTGCTACTGGAGGGGAATCCTGGCATTCTGTTGACATCTGAATAATTTTGTCTACAATGTTTCTTAGGGTTTTTTTTTTGTTTTTTTTTGTTTTTTTTTTGGTTTTTTTTTTGTTTGTTTGGTTGGTTTTTTTTGGGTTTTTTTTTTTTTTTTTTTTTTTTTTTTTTTTTTTGGTTTTTTTTTTTTTAATCTGTCAAAGAAAATCAGGAAATTACCTGATGGTTTTAGCTTGCAAATGCAGTAATTCCAAAGTCTTTCACTCTTGTTGGGTGTGGTGCAAATTTTGAAAATGTGACCATTAAAAAAAAGAAAGCAGAAAACCAGGGAAGTGACATGAGAACTGCTATGATGCTTAAGCAGAGGGGAGCAATTTGTAATTTTTAAATGTTTGAGAGCTGTGCTGTGCATTGTAACTTGGTGTCTTTGCTTCCATATTAACAGGGGTACCTCTGCAGCCACAAAGCTGAAAAGAGGAGTACAGGAAAGAGTGCAAAGCTCAAACCAAAGGTGCTCCAGCTGTCAGGATGTTGGGTGTTCAGCAGTGTGGAAGTCTGTCTGTCCCTCAGGGGTCATCCCACCTTGCAGCTGCAAGGGCATCAGCCTCAGTGTCTGAGGCATTGCTGAATTAAGGGGCTACAGAGCCATGATGATGAAAAGTGTTTCATTGTTTAAAAAAAACAAAGAAAGAAAAGCTCCAAACAAGAAATCCCCAGAATGTCCACGCAGGAATGGACAAATCCTCTTGGCTAGGAGGTGCTTCCATGAGGTGTGAGATTAAGGTTTAACTCATCTCTCTGAATCACATCCAGAGCAGCAGTTGTTTGGAGAGCAGATAGTTTCTTCCCTTCTTGTTCAACAGTCTTGGCTTACTTCAATGATGAAGAAGAATATACAAATTCTTATTTTTTTCTTTTTGTGGGATGCAGAAAAATAGGGGAAAAAAAGGAGAAAATGTAGGCATGGATGCAAGGCAACCCCTTCTTGTAACTGCTTTGCCTTTTGGGGAGGTAAATCTGTATGAAGCTGAGGAAACATAGCCAGCCTGTAACCCCTTCCCTTGGTGAGGCTTGCTGTGAATAGGCAGATCACACATTTCCCTGGAGATCCTCACCTGATAACTGCCCTCTAACATGGATTTGAGCGTGCCAGGGGACTGCCTGTGGCTCTTGCCTTGATTGTTTTGTGCAGAGGAATGCAGTGCTGCTAAAACTGGCTTTGGGGCTGATGGCCACAGACACAGCCATGGCAGTGGTGAGATTCATTTTCCCATTTCAACTGGAAATGTTTTACCCTTTTCCTGGCTCAGCCACAGCCATAAAATTCCATTTCCATTCAGCATTTGGCCTGCTGCAAGCAGCAGTTAAGGTTAAAGGAGATTTTAGTTTGGGGAGCTACGTGCAGCCACTGTATTGAAACAACTTCTGCATTTCATTAGAGCAAGGCAAATCTAATCTCATGTGATGTGCTCTGCCATCACTCTGCTGTGCTACAACTGAAGATGAAGCTTCAGATCTGTCCTGCTCATGAGCTGAGCTTAATCTGAGTGTTCACTATAAATGTGTGTAAAACTCCATATCTCATTACTGGTCTCCTGGGCTTTCTCTAAACAAATACAGTTGGATTAAAATGCAAGTTCATTAGGTTAAAGTGCTTAATTATCTTAAAACTCTTAGTGTTAGAGTCAGATGTCAAGATTTGATTAGCACTGCAGGGAGGCTCTGTAAGAAGCAAAATGGAAATAGCCATTATCCTACTATAGTCAAAAATGCTATAAATATGTAAATAAGGACACAAATATAGGTCTAGCTACATATGCAATATTTCTTAACTCTCAAATGAAATAATTAGCATAAGTTATTTTGATACATCCCTATCTCTGATGCTTAATTATATCAGTGCTACATTATTTAATATTCTATGACAAGTTGTCATAATCACATTCCTTTCGGTCTTGTTTATTGCCTTCTTTACTTATTAAAGTGCCCTTTCATTGTGTGTAGAGGAAAAATTAATATCATTTATTACTGACCCCTAGTGTACCAAGATTTAGAGTTTTGAGACTCTCCCACAAGGTGTGTTATAAGGATGGATTTTAGCTTGGGAAGAGGACTCTAAAATGATTAATGAGCCACCATCCAGGGAAGAAAGGAAAATAGTGTGTCCTACCATAAGAAAACACAATTATGTTAAAGCAGTCAAGGGATCTATATTTTCACCCTCCTTGTTTCAACTTTCTTTGTTACTCAAAAAGAGTTGGTGTATAGGAAAGAGAGCAGAAGCTGCTTTCCATGTGAGAAAGATCTGTAATCACTGTCCTGTAAATGTTTATTTACCAGGTGAGTATGGGAGGAAATGGGGTTTGATGGTTTTCAGTGCTCTAATTGCAATTCTGTCCCTCCAGTGAGAAAAAAGTGTGGGGCAAACTACCAAAATCCACATTCAGGTTTTTTATTCTCTCAATGTTCTTGGAAAAGAAAAAAGAACCCAGCTATTTAACAGCAGCAAACAGGAAATGAAATTGAAAATGATCATTAGATTATTCTTGAGCTTGCATCTCCATGAATTTGTTTAACCTGGCTATTCTTAGCTTCAAGGGGCAGTTGTGTAAGCCACTAGCTATAATACTTATTTTTAGGGCTTTTTTTTTTTTCTGTTTTGTTTTGAGCATTGTTCGTGATTATGTTTTGTTTGTTTTATGGTTTTGTTTGTTTTGTGTTTTCCTCATACAGGGATTTTATTCTCACAGTGTGTTTATTTTCTCCTCAGAGCTTTCAATTCCTTTTTTTTTAATCCAAGACAAAACCTGCCACGTAGCACTGCACTGGTTTCCTGAGAACAGGTGAAATTCCAGGTGTGTGAGTGGTTGTGGTTCACAAGGATTTGGGCAATGCTAACCAAGCACGCCTTTGCTAGATGTGGCAGTGCCTGTTGCAGGCTTTAGTTTGTGCCAGGCAGTGCTGCATAAGAATTTGATGCATTTTCGAGTTGAAACATCTCAGCTCTTCTGCTTGGATGCCCAGCATTACACAATATTCATGATGGGTCTGCTCCACTGAGGCTGAGGCATTTAATCTGCAGCTTGCTGCAGGATTTGGAGACCTGTTAACAGGGTGAGGTTCAGGCAGAGAGCAGCTTTCCAGTCTATTCCAGTCCCAAACGTGACAGCTTTGCTGTAGGAATATTTCATTTGTCTCTCTCTCTCTCTCTCTCTTTTTTGTGAGATGGTAATGAGATTTTTTACACGGCATCAAAATGGTTCTGTGGATAGCTAAGGCAGGATCCTGCCCCAGGGAAGCAAGTAGCAGTGCTGTTGGAGAGAATTACAGTCAAATGCAAGTATTTGGGCAGGTGGTCTCCAGAGGCAAAAAAAGCAAAGGGCAGAGATGGACTTGATCAAACCACCTGCATCCACACATGAGTTCCTCCAAAAAGGGAGAAGAGTCATCCATTGAACAATGGTTGTAGCACAGGGTGTTTAATTCTTTGGATTGTGATGGCTCTGTATAGAAATATATTGAAAGTTAAAAATCCTCCTGGCACGTTTCCTTTTTTTCCAACACTACAATATTAATATTTCTGTGACAAGAAAAAAAAATGATAACAAAACATTTTCTCTCAAAACCTGTGTCTGGAAGAAATAAACATCTAACTGAAGGCAGAGATTGCAAGTTAAATAGTATCATCAACACCTCTTAGTCAGTGCTTCCCAAAAGCATGTCTGAATTATTTTGAAAGGTAACCTTGAAGATGTGAAATGACATCCTGTGTTGCTCTTGTCTTATTTATCCTCAACAGTTTTCAACGCTCGTAACTTTGGGCTTCAGTTTCTGCTTTGAGAGCCTGTATCCTCAAGTTCTGTCTTGCACTGCTGACTGCCTGAATTTTCTCACTAATCCTAGAGTGTGTTGATACCCTCACTCTGCTGCAAAATGTATTAACCCTTGGCGTCCCGTGGATATTTATAATTTCGCTCTCCACTGCTCACGAGAGGAAAGGGAACACCAGAAATGTGCAAGCAGTGAGAGGGTTAACTGGCTCCAGGACAGATGTTCACGTTGCTCTAATTTTGACAAAAGTACATTGGCTTCCCGTGAAGCAAAGGATTGATTTTTAAACATAGTATTTGCAGACCAAGCACTATGTGGCTCAAGTCCAGATCTCTTGAAAGACTTATTAACAGCCCCTCACATTCTCTTTGTTCTTTGGAAAGTCATCAACTGCTTCAGACACCTACTGCAGCTTCCTGGGGTTCTTATACCAGCATTCTATTAATGGTTGCTTCTTTTATCTGTTGAACGCTTATGCTTTATTATCTCATGTTTTTAGAACATTTTTTTAAGTGAAATTCATTAGGTATATGCAGAATTCATGATTTTTTTTTTTCTGTAAGCAAGTATTTGCTTGCAATTTCTTAGTTTAGGCTTTTCTATTATACAGTGAATAGATTTTGTCTTCTCGCTCCAAAACATACTTTTAAGAAATCTTTTTCAGACCAGGCTTTTAAAATGGGTATGACTACCATTATTACTGTTGTTATTTTGGATTATGCTATTTTAATTATTTTTATTTTATTTATAATTACTACCTTATTTATGAACAGGTTTATGGAATTATCAAACTTCAGTGCTAACATCTACCCCCCTACTCTGATACGTGCCGTACTTTTACAAGTAATAATACAGGAAAAAAAACACATCAGGAACCTGTTTTTGTGGGTCACAGCAGCCCCTTACAAAGTGAGGCTTGGACCAGACTTCCAGTGCAAAGTGTCTGACACTTTCCCTGGCCACAGCACAAATCAGGTTGCACACCTCAAACAGTAGGATCAGGAATATTAAAAAAGTATTCTAGAGATAACATTGAAAGCAGACTTGTTTTTAACAGGCCACTGAGTGCCATAGCAATATCTGTCTCTATTGATACATAAATTTCTATATAATCTGCATGCAGATATATGTAAAAGGACCTAGAAGTTTATTTGAACCATGAAAACTCCTGTGTTTACCCTAAAGCACTTAATAGTTTGTGAGCAAACTTTATTAGAGTGATAGAGTTACAGATATAAAAGAATAACTCTAAGCCTTAGAATCAGAAATTTCTCTGTATTTGCATATTTGGCTATAATGACTTTTTTTTTTGTTCAGTAATTACAAATTTATTTATTTATGTAAAAGGAATTCCCCTTTGCCCTTAATCTTTTTGTGTGCTCAATGTGTACATTCGTCATCAGCTGCAACAATGTAAACACAGAATAAGTCTATTTAGCTTTCTATTTCCATTTCCAAAACAGATATTTTTCCAGTAAATATTTAATACACTATTGTCCAGAGCTAAATCTGTAATTGAGTAAATACATATTTAAAGGAGTTTCTGATCTCAGATAAAAACTGAGGCAAAACCTAATGACAAAACAAAACAAACCAAATATTCAGTTTTCTGCCACTAATTTCCTGACTTTTTTGTTTGCAGAATAATATTCTAAAATTAATCTAATGTATAAATTGCATTCACTCCTTATTACTTGCAAGGTATTTTAAGCAAATTGCTTGTAGTTCACAGACATTGAGAATCAGTCTTGGTGAAGGGGTCACCTACAGGGAAATGTAGGGAACATCATGTTTCCACTCTCTTTCAAATCCAGTGTTATTAGCTATTGTCTTTTTAAAAGGCCCTCCAAGATCCAGTTGTTCTTATCTTGTAGAAAGAAGTGATGGCAACATTTCAGAACAACTTACCATGGTTTTCCAAATGGTTTTCCTAGGATGTTTGCAGCTGTACAGTATCTTTATAGCATTTTTTTTCTTTTCTTTCTCCTTGATTTCCATATTGTAGGACTCAAACCCACCATGGGCTATCCTTTGGATAGACCTGCTTGTCTTTTTCCAAGATTCCAGTGACCATTTCAGAAAGGAAGGAATTCTCAGTGCGGTTTCTTCTCTCTCTTTTTTCTTCTCATTTTTGTTGCAGAAAGTTACTTTTCTTCTTTACAATCAGCAAAATTGATCCCATTTTATCACAATTTAGATCTTCCAGTGCCCTGCAGCAGACTCAGCCTGCAGTGTGTTAAGTCTGACATCCTTGAGTCAGTGCTTAAATTCAAGCTTCTGTCCCTGTTTAAGAAGGCAGAAAAACCTGCTGGCATAAATTGACTGAACCTCACTGCCTGGATAAAAATGTCACTCCTTTAAAACTGAGTAACATCAGTGTGCAAAATTCCACCATGATGGACTGTGATTGAACAAAATGTTCCTAGGAGGCTTTCTGATCGGTTTTATTGTTTTTCATCTCTTAGTGCATTATGAAATGCTGCGTGTGATTCGGATCATTTATTCAGATTGCTGTGAGGATGGTCTTTCAAAGCAGGTTTTAAGATATTTAATCTTATTATTGTACAGTAAATGTATAAAATCTTGAAAATAAACAGTAGGAGAGGCACAGATGAATGACCCAGATGTTTTACATACCAGAACCATTATGCTTACCCTTACACTGGAATGGGAATAGAGGAGGAAAAAGCCAGGTATGATTCATTCTACAAGCAATTTTTGTGGTGGCTAATCATTAGGAAAAACAGACAGCTATAATTTTCATACCACTGCTGTTATCCATTCTTCTCTCAGAGTAAATTACAAAGGAAATTTAAGTCTCCTATAAAGTATGATGGGGTATATGGCACTTTTTTTCCTACCATCTAATGAGGCTTTCTAAAAATCATAATTCTGGGGAATGCTAGAGATATGGATAAAGCACATTTAAATATGTATTTACAGCAAAATATAAAGAAGGCAAAAGGGAGATTGATTCATGCAGTAAACCCCCTGAGCTTTGGCAGGGAAATTGTGTCTACTACTCATGCAGTGGTCACAACTCAGCCAAAAATGATCACCTGCAGAAAGCCACTCTTTGTAAGTTCTCAAAGAATCAGAACACTTTGTGCCCTGCAGCTTCTTTCCTTTCATGAGAAAGAGCTTGTTTCATCAGGGACAGATCATCTTTGTGTGTGAAAACCTGTTAAAGGTGAGATATCCCCCAACACCCCAGTGCTGGGCACTGAGAGCTTCCCACATGTGCTGGCTGAGTGCTGCAGCCCCTGACCTTAAAGGTGTCTGAAGTTGAGGATTAAGCAGCTTTAGAGGTTTAGTCCAGGCAGATCCATGATGGGTCAGTTTATCTGCAGGTGTTGGGCAGTCAGGTGGCACCTCCAGTAACATCTGCAGCTCACAGCTGGAAACAGCATCCCAGGGAGTGCAATTCCTTGGCCAGGGTCATTGTTCATGATCAGAGGTCTGGGTTTGCATAAATGGACTAGCCCTGCCATCTCCATGAACTGAGAAATTAAAATACAAATGTTTTAAAAAGAATCCCACAGTTTACCCTCTCTCATGGACAGCTGAGCCAGAACTGATCCCACCCCTTTCCATGTGATATCTACAGCTATAACCATGTACAACATTTCCTTTTAAAATAAGACCATGGCTAAGAAAACGTGGTGGCTGTGTTTATACACACACAGGGCTCATATGTGTAAAGAAACCTTTATCAGATTTCATGATGTTTAGACTATTTGCTCAGGAAATGAAAAGTTTTCTCTACTTTCAAACTGCCCTGCCTTTTTTCTCATTTCAAAGTATTCCATCAAGCAGGGGACAAGAGATGCTGGAGGAATGGGGCAGGAAGAGATCTATCAATTCCAACACATTTTCCAGCCAGTGCACAGCATACTTGGGGGGAAAGGAGTTTTGGAGGCCAGTGGCTATAAAACACCTGCTTTGCTCTGATTAATGAAATTTTCCTGCTGCCACCACCACACCATGAAACATCTTCTTGTCTTACAGAAGTTCAAGTACAAGTCCAAGTGTTGCATTCCTTGGGAGGAAATATGATTTCTCCCAATAAATATTTTCTAGTGAATGATTATAGTGGATTCTGAAGAATTCTGTAAGCTTTAGGTTTTGCTCTTAATGAACTAGTGTGAGAAAAATATTAATCCTTAGGCAGTTAATGGCATAGCTCTTTTTGACTCTCAGGGTGTAAATAAATATTATAAAATAGATTCATTGTGCCAAACAGAAGAGTTTCCCTTAGCTGGTATCACTGGGAAGAAACAGCAAATCTAAAATCTCCTGAATGAAAATTCATGGAGGTTCAAGTATTCCACACATTTATACTTATATTTACAGATCTATACATGGATGTATATAAATTGAAAAAAAAAAAATGGATCCTTATATAACATTTTATATCATCTCATATGAATTTCATGGTGCAGTGTGTTCAGCTCAGAATTCTTAGGTGTCTGCATCCAGTGGAGGAATTTGAAGGAAGTGCAGCACCTCAATGTTATTGTTTAAGAACAGAGCTCTTGCAGGTAACATCAACTTTTCTGATATTAAAACAGAAAGCTTTCAAGATGAAGAGATGTTGCAAAAAAATTACCCCAAATTAGGAGAAAATAGAAAGCATTCTAATGTCCCATCAGATTTCTAGGTTTCACACTACAGTAAGATGTGGAGTGGCATCAGAGTATAGAAATAAATAAGAAATAAGAAGACAAGGTAAACTTTTGGAGAACTAATTTTAATTTGAATCTCTTGGGAGCACAGTATAGGAAATCATATGTAATTGTAGGGATTGGCATGATATCAGAGATATGGCATGAACAAGGCATAGAAGTACAAGGCACAGTCATTTTCCAAATTCAGGGAAGCTTCAGCAACAGCAGAGTACAGAGTGGTAGGAAAAATGTTCTATACTTAAAAGAGCAAGACGAATGATACTTTTTCTACAGTTTAAGAAGACAGAAAGAAAAAAAAACAGAGAGGAAGAAAACAGCACAGGATTGAGGGGTTTGTCCTCAAAACTTTCTGAGGTCACTGGTATTGTTTTGCCCAACGTTTTGAGACCTTCAGCAGAAATCCCAGACTGGATTGAAGCCCCTGGCAGCAAGGGGAGGTTGTTTCCCCGACAGTATTAATGTCATGGAAGTTGTATTGAGTGAGCTATTTCCAGCATAAATAGAGCCCTTTTTTTGCTCTTTTAGGCAGGAGACAAAAGAGATATCACTTGCAGCACCATGTGCAATTCTTATTGCTCGTGTTCTGGGAGATTAAGTGTAACAGAGTGATTGAGGAAGAGGGAGCCTTGCTTGTAAGGACAAAGAAAGGGCCTGGCAAAATAAAAACAATGTTTAAATGTAGAAGAGACAAGCATGGAGAAGGGGGAAAATCCTCTCAGCTAACAGATAACACTTGTCAAAAGAAAAATAGGGATAACCTCGGTATATATGAATTTATGAGGAAAAATTAAAAGCAGCTTTCAGATTCTCAGAGGGGTGAAAGAGGAACATATAGGTGCTGGGAATTTAGCTGGTTGCAATATTAGTTCTGCCACAGGACTGCAGAAAGAAATGTTTGATGACAGGAAAAGGTCACTTACAGCCTGTTTCCCATTTTCTTGGCAGTTTGAACTTGCATCAGAGTATTTCAGGTAAATACTTTGGAAATCAGTGTTTCATCTTTCAGCAAAAGGGTCTGTGTTTGCCTTCCCAAAAGCTGAAATGCATGTCTATGTTTAAGTGTGTAGACTTTAACCATTTGCATGCAAACAGATCAATACACTAAAGATGGTTAATGTGGCACTTACAAATGTCTTTTCTTCCCATGGAACACAAGCAGGTTCTGTAAGCAGATTTTCAAGGTATTTTCTGGGTGTTTAAAAGTTTAAAGGCTGTTTTAAGTAGAATTATCAGTCTTCAAGACAACCTGTTGTTCAAATGTAAACTTGGAGTAAATCATATTCTCGTACAATATTAGAAGTAAAAATTCAAACCACTAAGGATTTTTTGGATAGTCACAGAATTTCTTTCTGCAGACAATTGAATAACAAGTGTACTGAGATAACTGCTATGTCTTCCAAACTTGTTAATTCTGACCAGTATATTTGTGGTTTCATTGAGATGCTGGTGATTACAGTGGTTACAAATTAATTTATGCTTTGCAATGAATTTTATTCACAGGGAATTGCAATGATAAAATATGTTACTGATGCACTGTCTTTCTATAAGGCTCTCCATTCAACCTTTAATTACGTAGCCACATTCTTTAAATGGGCAAATGTATTTTCAGTTATGAACATTAAAGTGATAGGTATGGGAGAAAAGGAATATTGCTATTGCATATTTGCTTATAGAAGCAGAAGGTCAGACCTTCATTATCACTATATTCTCTTTGGGAATTTGACAGAGGCTCTGTTACTAGTAAGATAATTAACATTACAAAAAGATTTATGTATTTTTAGGCTGATTTTTCTTCTGGTAATTTATTTTCATACCTGTGGAAAATTACTTGTTGCTTAGGCCTATTTTTTTTTTTATGAGACTATAAGAAGATAAAAATGGAAAACCAGTAAAATTTATGCTTTTGATTATTAAGTCTGGACTGCCAAAAAAAAATCAGTTTACTGAAAACTGTGCAAAAATTGCAAAAAGACTCTGTTGAAACTCTGATTTTGGAAGTCTTAAATGTGTAGTGGAGGCAGAACAGAAAAATTAATTTTTCTGTGCAGAAATCTTAGTTCTCCAGGCTTATGGACTTCTCCCGGTGTTGTTCTTCTTGCACAGCTTTATGCCTTTGTTCACTTTGCATTCTTGGGCTGTGTTTAGGTGGTGTTTGTTGTTTCCCTTCTCGAGCTAACAAAGCCCTGACAGCTGTAGAGCAGGAACTGCAGCCCTGTGCAGTGCCCAGGAACAGATCTCGTGGTGCACATCCATCAAAGTGGCACCTGGAGAACCCTGGAAAGGATTCTGTGTCTTAATGAAACTTTGACAGCCCTGCAAGTGCCTGCAGAGGCTTGTCCCTGAGTGGAACGTGAGAAAAGTTCACAGATTGGTTCCCTTCCTAATTTATCATTTGTCAGACCTTCAGGTACTTTTTTCAGATACTTTAATTCTAAATTCTTCATTGTTGGGTATTCTGGACTTAATTTTCACACTGTGTTGTGTCAAAACAAGAATAAATCACTGCTGGAAGCAGAAATATCTTTTCGCAGAAATAGTAGAAGAGAGTGTGCTTTTTTTGTTTAATTTGGGCAGCTATGGCTATTTAACATCATACACTTTTTAGTTTTCTAAGTAAATGAGCTGGATTGAGTAAAATCAAGTGAATTGATTACTGATTTTGGTCTTGTTACTGTGTTTATAAATTTATGCTATCTGCAATTTCAGATTGTTTGAATTCTTTAAAAAAGGCATTCTTATGACTTTTTATTTGATAATGTAGCATCTTAGAAAGGTACAAAAGTTCTCAAAAGAAATGGTAGAATCTCTAGTCTAACGAAAGAACTGAGTCTTGCAAATTAAGAAGTAAAATCATTGTAAGCCTTTCTTTCCCCCCAATAATATATAGGAAACTTCCAAAAGAAAATCTAAAACATGTCCTCATCATTAGAGCATTTTCCAAATATAAGAATAGATGCCATTTTTAAAGACAAAAGTTAAAAAGGTATTGAGCTTTAATAACAAAAAAAAAAAACCCCAAAAACAAACTAAACCAAAACAAAAAACCACCAAAAAAACAAAAAAACCCCACACCCAAAGTAGTATATTTGTTTATGCATGTGAAAATTATCAGTGTTCTTTTATCCTAAGAGCCACATAAGGTTTAAACCTGAATTAAGGGAAAAAATGAAAGAAACATCCTAAATAGGCCATGTACTTTATTTGAACATTTAAATAAACAAATAAACTTTTTAAAATGCTGTTCCTGCTATCACTTCTTATTGGGGTCCTTTAAATGTCTGAAAAGCTGCCCAGGTACCTATTACTGCTTCAGTGTTTTAATCTTAAGCCTAGATTTTTCTTGTGGGTTTTCTTTTTTTTTTTCCTGGTGATGAAACATCCATGAGCAAACTCAATAAAACTGAGAGATATGGGCAAATACTACATAAAAAATGGATGATCCTTTTCCAGAAGTAAAAAAATGTAGTTCAATTTTGCAAGCTCCCCTTACTGTGTTAGTAATATTAGTGGACTTTGAAAAAAATGACACTGTGAGATACAATATTGCTTTGTTATTAATATTTTAATTTTTTATAATTTTGTCCACTAATGTGATAAATTGGCATTATTCTAAGTGCTATTGCCTTGAAGATGTGTTTTGATACATCCCAAAAATTCAGACCTAACTTCTTGATGATACTTGATGAGTTTAGCTCATCCAGTCACTGACATTTCATCAAATTACACGTAAATCTGGTGTTTTGTCCAATAGGGTTATAGTGTAACAATAAATACAACACTCACATGGAAAAAGTGAGGACTCAGTTTGAAGCTAGGTGGTCACAGTCACATTCTTAGTATGGATTTTACATAAGCATGATGCCAGTTATGTAAAGGTTTACATGTGTTAGATAATGGTTTCAATACAAATAAATGTTCAGTCCTCTAGAAATCAAGAAGGATTTTGTTATGAAACCTGAGAAGGCCAGGACTCCAAAAAGTATGAAAAAAAGTATGGCATTTTACCAGTGTCAGTTTTTAATGTGAGCCTCAGCAAATGAGGATGCTGCTTCATTATTTTCTGTTTTCTGTCACAGACTGAATTATATTGTGCTTTACCTCCAAGTATCAATTATAACTTCCTTCACAAAGTCAAACACTGAGACAATCCCTTGTGAATCTAAAATTTGCAGAACAAATTTGTTCTGCTGTTATTGTCTCTCCAGTTTACACACATCCTCCTCGATCCACAAACCCAGTCCTACAGTGGAGGAGGTGTTCTTGTGCCATGGAATGCAAAGAAATGATTAATCAATGAATCACAGAGTAAATAAATTAGATGGTGATATTCTGGCACTCATGCCAGGGGCATTTTTTTACACACAAAGAGCAGGATCCTTCTTCCAGAAGGGATATGGAATTGTTCAAGCTCATCTCAATTCAGCCCCAGGCACCCACACTCCCCACTGGGAGCTGAGTATTTAATTTCTTGGAGCATTTCTATTACTAATTTGTCTAACAGAAACAATCACCCTAAAATGATCAGGTCTGCTCTGGTAATCAGGATTACATTATTAATATCTGTAAAATCAATCAGATCAATTCTGATCGCTGCTGGGTGAGAATTTTTACTCTGCCAGCGGACAGAATAAAGGAAATATTCCTCTTTTAGGGCACGCATATGATGACTGTCTCTACTTGGATGCAAACATTTGAATAAAAAATATTGCAACTGGCCATGAGCTTGCATGAATATGCAGCAGAAAAAAACATATTCTGTCATATGTGGCTAAAAAACTTGTTGATGAAATCAGGTATAAAATGAGAAGGTTGTGGGTTTTTTTTTCCCCTTTTTTAATGATAAGAAAACATGGATTGGGATCTCTGGGGATGCACAGCAGAATCTACAATGGCAGCCCCTCCTCCCCCCCAGGCCAGATAAGAAAGCCTATTAGGCAGATGGTATCACACATGAAAAAAGTGATCAAGCTGTGAGCAAGAAAGCCAGATCTACTTAGTGTGATAATTAGAAAAGAAAGAGCCCCAAAGGAAGCAGAGAACAGTAAAATATAATATCACAGCTGGAAAATGGGCTGGAGATTGTATTTTGGATCCAAGAATAGGTCAGATGAAGACAAAATGAAGGAAGGACAATGAAATTAGGGGCAAGAATTTGGGGAGAAATGTGCCTATCAGATTTTGAGATTGTAGTTTACTGTGCCACTGAAAACAGGATTGTTCTGATTCCTGTCTGATGCCAGTACCAGCTCAGGAATTTGAAGTACAGCACTACTAATGATATATTTTTAAAAAATTCTGTGCTCTGCCCAGCAAGTAATTTTCTGTATTGGCTTGTCCTATACATGTGTGGATGCATGGTGAAGAAACCTATTTACAAGGTTTAACTAATTTCATAATTATACTATAAAGTGGTTTTGTAGATAATAATTCAACATGGCTTAGTAGTCAAAAGATAGCCACTGAGTTAGATCCATGCTGTTATCTCATCTAATAATTGTATTTCAGGGTATAAAATCTTAAAAAAGAAAAATATATATATATATATAAGCCTTACCATCTTTATAAGTTGTTTGAAAATAGATGGGGAAAAAAAAGAAACAAAAGAAGATTTTTCCTTCCCCTCTTCTCAGAACCTCAAATGCTCTTTTCAATTAGTATAGAAAAGGCATTTTCTCCTCACAGTGGTAAAACATTTTCTTTTTTCCCCTCACTGCTGCAGAGGATTTTAAACTTTCCAAGTATTGTAAAAACCACTTCAGTATTTAGAAAACATCAAAAGCAACTGCTAGACTGCAGAGCACAGGACAGCTCCATCTAAATGTACACAGGGATCAACTCTCCCAGAACCCAAGGCACGAGTTTTTATGTCTTGGACCCATGCAGGCATTTCATGTTTTTGAACTTTTCTGTAGATTTAAATAACAAGAACCCTGCCTCCTCCATGTCTTGCCATTAAGTTATGGTTTTATTGTAACTAAAAATATTGTTTTAAATGTCTAGCCGGCTTAACTTAAAAAAAGAAAAAGAAATGTTAGCCCATCAGTTTGACCTTGAGCTTCACTAATATTGCTGTTCAAATAACTCTTATTTCAACATTGCATTTCCAAACAATCCTGGCTTTGGCCTTTAAAACAATTAAATAACTCTGCTGACTTATCCTGCTTCTTAAACTTATGTAGCTCCAGAGTGAGCATTCGTGGCCATTAAGAAAATCCGTATTTAAACTCCTGTTCAACTCTAAACAAACTCCATGGCAATGTTTCCATTGGCTTTGGGAGGGAAGATTCTTTTTTCACAAGGCTGCTTTTAGGATGGAGACAGGTTTTCAGCCAATTCACACTGGTTCAGGTCTATATTTTCATGGGTAGAGAGCAACATCACTGGTTTTCCAAGGTTAATAGCAGAAGTCTCAAAATGGACAATGATGTCACAGGTGTGCTGATGGGCACGGTTTTCCTTTGAATATACAAACTAAGGTGTTCTGTGTATTCCTAGACAGAGTCAGTACCTCAGCTGCTTTAAAGTGACTATAACTTGCTGGTTTTACCATGATTTGCTGACCCTTGCTCTTTTTTTTCCTTACAGTATTCCTGCAAGCAGTTCCTCTAAGCTCTTATGTCTCCTATAAGAAAACATCATGAATTAGTTTTTCAGCTGGCAGAATTAATTCATGCTCTGTTTTTCTATAGCTGCCTTTAATTTTAGCAAAGAGAAATGCTTGGGGTTTTGTTTGTTTGTAGTACTAAGGTTTTTTAACAGCTCTCACCTCTGGGTTTCACTGGAAATTTTCTTTTTTTATCTTAATGCTTATACCTAGCCCTGACCATATCTACTAATATGAAACAGGTATTTATGCTCCTCATTAATAAATAGCAGGCTCGATGTGATACTTGGCCACTGTTTTTAATGCTTTTTAAACCTCCAGTGTTTTGCTTGTTTAGCAACATCCACACATGTCCACAACCCCAGCAGGATCTGGACTCTACTTTCAGCTGGTGGTGTTTTGTTGTCTGCACAGATCAAATCATGTTATAATTAAACCTTTTATTAAAATGTCTTTTAAGAAATTTTTGTTGGTGGTTTGCTTCTACAAGGTGTTGATTTCCATCCTGGCAGTAGTGTAAGCCTGAAAAGTTCAGAGTGCTTGCTACTTGATAGAAAGGCATGGTTTCTTTCAATATTAATTTCCTGGTTGAACCACAATAAATATCTCATTTCTCTACCACCCTTTTCTGGTCAGAATGTCATCCCTTTATTAAATTTTTATTTAATTAGGGTATTTTTCAGGCTGCTTTTCTTTATTCCACAAGTCCTGGTAAAAGTGAGTGTAGACTAGTACCAAAATATCACTGGAAGTAATTTGATTCTATTACATAATTTAAACTGGACAATACTAAAATCTATTAAACCTCCCTAATGAATGTTTTTTATATAAGTTTCTATGTCTCTCTCTCATGTCTATCAGTCTGCTTCTCTCTATGGTGCCAGAGAAATCTGGTGCTTTAAATTTTCATGCCTCCAATGTGCAAACAATCCTCAAAGAAATATTTTTTTAGGCTTTTCGAGTTGGTGACCCAAGTGATAAGACCTGTATGAGTTCTTTGAGTTTGCATCAACTTTTGGTTTCAGCAGGATGAATGAAATCCCTCCCTGCCAGTTAGAGAAATATCACCGTTTCTTAAGTGTGCTGAGCTCAGGAGACTCTTTCCCTTTCCAGATCTTTTGTCTCCCTAGTACCCTTGTGTGGGGTTATGCTTTCACATCATTGTACATCTGGAAGAAAATGTTGTTAAATATTATTTGGCTTACTCTAGAGCAATTAGGAACCAAAACATTTCTCAGCATCCTGGTTGCTGCTCCCTGGAGAAGCAGCAGTGGCACAAGCTGGCATTCACTGCTTCTGAACTGCTCCTGTCTGTCTGCACAGGGATGGAACAGAGGCAAAGGAAAGAATCCTGCAGATTTACAATTAGAACTACATCCTTTTGAGAAATTCCCTGAGTGCACTTCTGGCATTTCTGAGGGTTTCCTTTACCCTTAACCTCATCATATTCATATGTCTTGTCAGCAACACGCAATAACAGCTCCGGGTTCAGCCTTTAGAAGTCTCCGTATATGAGAGCAACATAAAAGTTGTGCTTTCACTGACACGCTTTCATCTGCCAAAAATGGATGGAACCTTTTATCTCAAGCCTTCCTTCTCTTGCATCTAATGGAAACATTTTTCATTTCCTGGTCTGACCAACTCCAGTTTAGTTTTATTTGGCGTGTGGCTCTAATGAAAAGCAAAAGTGATGTGTCTGCAGAGCTGCTCACAAGTACATCTGGACATTAATGCCACTGCTCAGAGGAGTTACTGCTGGGAGTTTGGTGCAACATTTCCTCTCTGTCCCCTGCTGTTTCTGACTTGGTGGTAGAGTTGTGTGTTATGGCTCAATTTCATAAATTTTGGATTTAGTGCTAAGATTATTGAAGATGGCAAATACATAGCGTTTCTTTCCTAATTGTAGATGAAGAGCGAAGTATTCTGGTACAGTAAGTGAAGCTGTTGTCATTAACAAAAAAAAATTATATTGAGTCACAAAGCCAAATCTTAACAACTTATTTGCAAGCCAGTGGGCTTTTTTAAGTCCCCAAAAGAAACCATTAACTGCCTTGCATTAACATTTTCTTGTTAAAACCGTTGAGTCGTAGAGTCTGAAATTTTGATGAACGTCAATCTTATCAGTGATAATAATGTGTAGATATTAATATACTCTCCATCTGTTTCTGCTTTCTTCCATTTTGGGAAAAAAAATATTCATTCAAGTAGGTAACTTAAGCCAAAGACTAACAAAAATTGTGTTAGTATCGACGCTTGTTCAGCATATTAATTTCACACAGTGCTCATAATATATATATATATATATATATGTGTTAAGAGGAAAATTAATGTTTTTTCTAGGACACAAAAATGGATGGTGGAAAAGGCAAGAAAGAAGGGCTCACTTTCTTCTTCTGCTTCCACCCAAATCTTGCCTTTCACCACTGAAAATGTCCTACTACACACTTATTCTCCATACATAATGGGCAAAAACTCCTTTACTCCAGGTTTATGATGGTTAAAATCTGAGGAGTTTTTCACTAGATATAGCTCCAAAGAAATTCATTAATTTAATCCTAGAGTGATGAACTGAGGAATTATTTTTAATAAAACTCATATTGCTCACTGAGGACTTTTCTCTGTTGAACTCTCATTTCCAAACGTAACTCTTGATTTTCTAAACCCGTGCAAACACGCCTAGCACTGGAGCCAGACCAAAACCCACTCATTTTGTTGAGGTTAGCGTTGACCCTACATCTTGATGTGCTGGAACTGTGACACTGGGAGCCTTCTTTGTTGGGAGAAGGTGTCCAAGCCTTCTCAGAGGTGCAGCGGATGCATTTTTTGAGTGAGCAGCACAACTGCAGTGTCTGTCAGCGCCTGCAGTCGTGGGCAGAGTCAGACCTGCTCAGCTCTGATCACTTGGCTGGTTGCTGCAAAGGAACATTCACATCTGGCCCCTGGGATACAAAGATGACATTTTGTCAGCTGTTAATGGGAGCTGCCCCCTCGCCCAGGCAGCTCCAAGGCCATGTGATCAGTTCATAATTCAGGACTGTGAAATTGCTTCTTGCCAGTGTGAATCTTGGTACGGCTCAAGGAGAATCTCATTCTCCATTCCTCCTCCTAGGACTAATTGCCTGGCAGCAGAGTAGCAGGAAAAGAAAGAAGACCCTTCAGATTTCAAACACACTGTCCTTGAAAATGTGAGCTGTATCTCTTGTAAATAGACAGGGTGTTATATTTACTAAGAGAATCTAAACCAGGAGTGTGATAGATACAGCATAGCATCCTTTGTTTGCAACTGTCCCAGTCATTCCAGACCAGCAGTTTTATTTACTGTGTGTGTTCTACATTTTTCTTCTAATACTATTAAGGAAGAAAACTTTGGATCAATTCACTTGGAAACTGTGAACTCAGCCAAGGTGAAATGCATAAAGCACTCAGTATTGCAGATCTGCTTGGCCTCTTTCCATCTCTTTGTGTATTTTGCCCTTAAGGATATTTTTATTTGTTCTGTTTGTGGTTTTTTTTCAATGTGTCCTTCCCTCATAAATTTATAAGTGAGAAAAATCTCACAAAATGTAGAACAGATTAAAAAAGCAGAGCACATGAAGAACTAAGAATATTGGGCTTCACAATGTGTGTTTTACTACTTATTTGTTTCTTTGTTACATATTGCATCCTTTGGTCTTTTACCCTTTCAAATTTATATATTGCTTACCTGCAGTCTCTGATTGCCTCTCCAATTGCTTGATGCCATTCCAAGAAATGTAAATGGATGTTGACCTGCTAATATTGATTGATTGATTTTTTTTTCCTTGTTGTTTGTTTAGTTTATTTTCTTTTCCCTTTGAAGATTTTATAATCCAGGATGGTTTGTAACACAGAGAGGTCATTAACTGCTCCCTGTGCTGCAGGCAGCAAAACTTACAATATATAAAAGGCCTTTACCATGCAGTACATGATGGGGAAAAAATAGGCTTTAAGTCATCAGCACTTGCATGTAGCCCTTCTCACTTTTTGGCTGCATTTTATAAGTACTGGGCAGATAATTTCAAAGTTAGTAACAATGTAAATTTAATTTTTTCCCATCTGAAAAGAAATAATTTTATTTTTACTGATCATTTAACTTGTGTCACCTGTCAGTTTGACATGAAGCTGAAGGAGAAATACAAGATTTGACTTGGATTTAATATCAATTCAGATAATTTAAAAAAAAATTCCATCCGCAGGCATTTTGTTTTTGCAGCAAATGCTGAAAATGGGTCTTACAGGGTGATCAAAACCTGATGCTGTCTTTATGAGGGCAAGTTACCTCGCTGATGCAACTAACCTTGCTGTTGTGATTAAGGTTCTCTGTGTATAGCATTGTTTCTAGATGAAGTGAGTAAACAGAAATTTGTAAAAAAATATTTTATGTGGCCACATGAAGAGTCTAAATAGCCATAGTTCATGCTAGAGCATTTTTCTTGGAAAACAGAAAGGTCTGCTTCTTCTTTTGTGTTTTTCCAAGCTCATCATGGTCTCTGCTTAGGGCAAAGAAGAAAAAAACAGATCACATGAGACATTAGAAGTTTCCTTAGTCCAACATGGCTGGTTCTGTGGATTAAGTGAGGCTGGAGAGATGCATTGGCTATAAATTATTGTCAATGCATCCATTGCACTGAGGATCAGTACTGGATTTAAATGAAAATACTGCATTTGGTTTAAGGCAACTGTAAACATCTTCATTAGTATCTTACCAGAGTCTGTGATTATCTGAAATAGCACAAGAGTACAGAGAGATTGCTAAAGGGCAAGACTGGTAGTGGGAATATAGTTTCCACATATCTATCAATCATTGTCTTACTTTGGGCTTGAGAACAAATAAAGATGAAAAAGCTCACACATAATGACATTCATATTTGTCACAGAATTCTTTTTATTTGTGATGGTTTGAGACATAATAAGGAAAAGTTCTTTAAATTCTCTTTCATGTGAGTGGCATCCTTTTAACAACACAAAATAGAGCTGGTTTGGTGGTTTGTTTTTTTTTAAGCCTGAATAAATTTACTAGAATTCTCATTCTGAGCACACAAAAATATACAAGACAATTTAATTTTATAATATCATTATCACAAGTATATCACAATTCACAGCCTCATAACTATTCTTTGGAATGTGACATTCAGAATTTTGAATTAAAGGCATAAATATTTTGTGGCGTCTATTCCTCCCTCCTACCTTTTTTTGGAAAGACCTTTCCTCTGAACAGTTACTAATGGAGCTACTTTTTAGCTTAGTATTCAAATGATTTAATGTGAAATATTTCAAAAACTGGTATGAGGCTGATCAACTGGAATGTATTTGTGAGTGTGTAGGGTGACAATGACAATTGATAAATTATTTTGGGCGACAAACAGAAACACTTTTAGTACAAACCTTAGATTAGGCAGAAGAACCTCCTGGGAGAGCCCAATGACTTCTGCTCCTCACAAGTAAAAACAGGATTGAGAAGGGCTGAAAAAGAGAAGGTTGAATGACTAGAGGAGGAGAGGATCTGCAGCATACATGGAGCTCTTTCACTGGAATTAAGATCTCCAATTCAGCCAGGAAAAGGAGTTTTAAGTGGATGATATTTAATTTTGGCTTGTCTAACGGGAATTTTGTTTGGATTTAAGTGTTTCTTTGTGTTGCTGAGACTCTTGGTACAGACAATTGCAGCAGCTGGGGTGGCATTCAGGTCATTCCAGTCCTGGAGGCTCAGCCAGAGAAGGGGAAGCATAATGGAATATGAGAAATGTAATACTGAGGTTATAATATGCAGATCTACAGCCTATTAGTCTTGTGAATGGCTAAAATTTAAGTGAAAGTAATTAAAACGAAGTGAAGGAAAAGGAATCTGGAGCTCAGAAGAAAGGCACAACTTGAGCATGTACTTAATTTTTTTTTTCCCAAACAGAAGATATATGCATCCAATATATTATGGCTGGAGACCCTAGTATGGCTGGAGACCCCAGTCCGCCTCAAACTGACAAAGCAAAATTTGCATTTATGTGAGGCTTTATCAGATTTTCAGAAGAAATATACATATACATATACATACAAATATAAATGTGTAAGTCAGACATTATGCCAAAAGATAAGTGACATGAACTGGTCTATGGAGTAGGTATTGTTTTCCTACTCCTAGGAGATGTTTCTGATGGAGAGCATGGATCACCATTTTGGGTTACATTCTGTTTATGGTGTTTACATAATTTTCTGAAGAAATCGAAGAAGGAAAATTACCTAGAAAACAGTGAGAGTGAAATTATAATAAGCCTTGCCTTTCATATTTCAGATTCTTTTTCAGGGCCTTTAACCGTTCCTCATTGCAGGACATTTTTTTTGTCACTAGATTTTTGTCTTTCCTAAGCCCTCTACACACTGCTCAGCAAGTGTTGAGGGTTTGGTGCTTTTTAGTAAGAATTTAAGGGGATTTCTGCCTTCTTAAGTCTATAATCATGCTAGAGCAGATGAGGGAAGGTGAGTACAACGTCCTACAAGCTGTGATATTGCCCAGGTATAAAAAAACACCAGGAAAACTGAGACTCCACCCAGCTCTAGAGTAGATCACTTTGATAGAGAGAGACACAAAAATTATCCAGTGAAACTTCAGAGTGGGGTTTAAGAACCATCTAAAAGCTCACTGGGTTCTTGCTTTGTTTTGCATCTGTGTGTAGAAAAAGAGGAAGGATAGATCTGCAATCAGGGTCTCTTCATCCCTCACCAGTGTTTTCTATGTGGTAATGACTACTCTTCCTTCTCTCTTGCTAATATTGCTGTTTACATGTCAGATCTTTCTGTTTTAATAATGTAGGTGTGGCTACTGTGGTCTGATTATATTGTGTTCAATCTTCTCTTTACAAGGCACACAAAAATTCAAGCTCCTGATTTTCTGCTTCCATATGCCCCAACAGAGTCAAAAGTGTTTTCCTTTTCTAATATCAGCCATTCATCCTTTGTGCAGATGATTTGGCAGCCCAGCTGATATTGGCATACTGTTGTCATTTATGCTTTTTTTAAAGTCACTAAATTCAGATTTTGCATTTCAGAATACTTAGTGACATGCAGTAAAAACAGAATACAAAAGTGTAACATAACTTTAATGGTATTTTAGAGAAAACCTCCCAAATTGCATCCTCCATATAAACTTGCAGGTTAACAAGATTTCTCAGCTTCAAAGAGTATTAGTTTGTTTCAGTAGGGCAAAGGTTGCTCATATTTTTGGGGAGGGTAACAAACAATTTGGAAAGATTTAGATAATTAGCAGAAACAAAAGTGAAAATCCAACCTATTAAATGCAGAAGCCATTAAGGAGACAGATGGATAAACAAAGCTGGTTTTCTCTCTGGCTTTGCATTCAGTTATTAAGGGTGGAAAAATCAGCATAATGCTTTCATTTGCTCCAAATTCTAGGTCGATACTCAAAGCTATGCATGAGCAGTGCAAGATTTTTGAAAACGTAGCTTTTGCTTTGGATGTTCACAGTTCACTGAGGCCACCAGGACAGCTGTCAGGGTAGGTGATGGCTTGGGATTCCTTCTGCAGTGTCTCTCTCTTTGTCCTGCCTCCTTCCCATGCCTTGCACACCCCACACCCTCAGCTCCAGGGCAGAAGCAGAAATTGCAGCACTGTCCACTCTTACAGCCTCCTTGGCATGAGGATCTGCTGTGGGAATTGATCACTGTGAGCTCATCTTTCACCCAATTTTTTTCTCATCACCAGATCTTGCGCTGATTTTCTGCTGTGCCTTGTAAACCCATCCAGAAAGGCACCTCTGTTGCTGTCATTCACCTTGAAATCCACATCTTCAGAAATCCCTTTAAAATCCAAGCCTGCACTAATATCCAGGCACGAACCTCTATTTTGAAAGTACTTTGGAAATGTTAGGGTGCATTAGACAGAAAATCTGAAAAAAGGACATTTCAGACTCAGTCATGTGCCTCCACAGAACACACTCCCTGCTTCCCATACCTTATGTGTAAAACTGAGAGACTGGAAGAATTAATTGTTCTGTTGCTTTGCTGGCCCCATGGAAAAGCTCTTTGCATTTTTAAAATTAAATTAATCCCTGAGCAGTAACTAAACACATTATATGTTCAAAATAAATGTTATAAAAAACCAACATCCCTGGGCCTCATACACAGAGTCCTCTAGATTGATTTATTTATGCATTAAATACTCAGCTTTGATATTACTATCAAGATGTTCATTTTATGCATGCTCAATGTTTCCTTAATTTCTTCAAAATTTCTATGAAATATTAATATGTGGATTGGGACAGTTTAGTTCGTTAGCTATAAATTAAGAGCTGGCATTCATTATTTAGTAGTTAAATTCTGGCTTCCAGTTTTTGTGCTTTTTCCTGCTCTAATTATTCTTTTCTTAATGGAGGTAATTACAAAGCGGTACCACAACAGGTCAAAAAATATCTCCCCATATTTAGAAAGACTCTTAAGTGTATTTATTTAGTAGTCAGAGTCAGAAGGTCATTCCAGGGTACAATGCTTTCTTAACCCTGTGAAGTTAGAAACAATCCAAAATTTTTAAAAAATTACATCTTTTCTCATCTAGTTTTTAATTAGTGTGGATATTCATATTGACAGCTGCAAAATACATGTGTGTAGTATTAAGTTCAGCTGAATGAAGTCCTTAAACAATCTATTCCTTAACTGTGACCTAGCCTTGCTAATTTTTCTCACACTATAAAGTCGTTTATTTCTAGAGTAATTCTTCTAAAGCTCGTAGGAGTAACTATGGATGAAGATTGTGCTTAATGGAAGACATAAATTATTGCAGCTCCAACAAAACCAAGAGAATAACAGGGATGATATGGGCCTATATAATACCAGGTAAGACCTATTAAAAATCCCTCCTCAAGTAGCAGATTTTACCTGCTGAGGAGAGCTGAAAGTGGCTAGCTCAGTTACCTGTGCCTACATTAGCAAATTCTAATCCCTTTGTTTTGATGGATCCCATGCCAGCTTCTGAATTTTTCAGTGTACAAAAGAAGAAAGCAACTAAAATAATTAAAAAAAAATAGATCAAGGATAAAGCAAGATAGTCCTGCAGCATTTATGGTTTGTGCAATATGGTAAACAAGTCATGTACATGAAAGTAGTAGAAACAGGAGTGAAAGAAGCTACAAATAACTTGTTCAAACAGAGATCTTGGTTACCCCTCCTTGCCCCATCCTCTTCCTCCTTGAGCTATAAGAAAATAAACATTGAGGGGAATAACCAACGTTTAACAGAAAATATCTTTACACTGCATTGGAAATTTCTCTAAGATTTTGAAACACAGGCTTGTTGGGGTTTTGTCCCTGCCTTTTTCCCCTTCTCCTTTGAGATAGCGTCTGATTTGTACTTTTTGCATCTGATCTGCTACACATTAAATTGTCACTGCTTTTCCTGAAGTATCCAGCCATTGCAGTTTGGCTGAGAATTTAGTTATAAGACAAGGCAGAAGAAGAATGAGGTTGTTTGTCTCCTGACTTTCTCACTACCTTGCCTGTTCTCCCCATATTTAAGAACTCATTTTTCAGGTATACTCTTTTTTTCCACAGTGATCCTTCTTTAGATTTAACATACTATCCAAAATTTCCCTTGCAGTTTTTTGTTCTCCAAATATATTAATAAAATATAAGGGGATGTGCTGATAGCAGCACAAAAGCTGAGATTTATCAATCATACTTCACTCTTTAGCATCCTCACTAGCAGAATTGTTGTTATGTTTGCAAAGATGTTAAAAGGAAAAAAAAAAATAAAAATAACTGCCTTAAAGAGATGAGGGGAGGGAAATGGATGCTGATGGCAGCTGTTCTTCCAGACACTGACTTGGGAGCTCAGAGGACAAGAGCAGACATTGCAGACAATGTTCCTGGGGACACATCAGGTCATCTCTTATCACCTAAATGTTTCTTTTATTTGATACAAATAACACTATGCTATGGTCAACGATATAATAAAAATCCCATCAGAAGCAGCAGAGTTACTCATTCATGACTGACTAATTCCTCCAGTGTCAACAAATAGAGTTTAAACTACCCTGTAGCGCAGAAGGTTATTCCTGCTGTCGTTTCATCAATGGAAAGAAGCACAATTTTGTCTTTCTTAGGTCGATATAACCCAGCACCTGATAACTCCTATAAATCATAAACTGCAGATGTGTTATTATGTCAGTGTTAAATAGTATAAAAATAAGTTTTCAACAGGCTCTTGGCTAAATCTTATTCCCAAAAAGTGAGCAGAACTATTAAACCCCATCTCACCTTTCTTGAAGAAATGTATAACCACATGATTTAATAGCTTGCTTCTGATTTAGTTGCTATTTCACAAATCTCAAATGCAGCAAGCCATTCAGATCCCTACACAGAGTCACCAGCAGATCCATGGTGCACAACCAAAAATCTCTTCAGCTTGATAATTGTTAGTTTTTGTTTTTTTTTTAAGTACTTACTTAAACTGCCTCATTTAAAACAATTATAAATTCACAACATTTTATGATTTGAAGGAGGATGATGGTAGTGATACATCTTTCAATTATGTCTTTATGAGCATAGCAAGTGGACTGTGTGATTCACATCTACAGCTATTAAGGTACCTTTTTTATAACCCCAGGCCTTTATCTTATCCTGGATGGACTTCATAAAATGATGGTTTCCACCTTTGGGATTTATTAAGGAGATATGTTGTCCTTCACAGTTCTGAAAAAGGTCAGCTTCAGAATGTTGCTGTTCCCTACAAGCACTGGAAATGCTTGATGTCTTAAACCTCGAGATAATGGTGTTGGGACTTTCCATCTCCACAGCAGGCTGAATCTAAATTCTGCGCAGTTGACTCCAGAAGTGTGTTGACTGACTGCCATCTCTTTTAATACAATGAGAGTGGTCTATTTTTAACCACAGACTTGATTTAATCAGCATAGTTGGAGTTTTGGCTACGGCAAGGGAAAGGACTGTCATTATCTCATTTATTTAAGTCACCTCATTTTTCCAGTGTGAATGCAATTGTTGAGCAGAAAAATCCTCAAAAAGATTATCAAAACCTGTTACAGTTTTGGGTCCAGTCAGAAATCTGCTACATAGCACATCATTTGGGATATAATGCATAAAGGGCAATGCACTCCAGTGACATAACAGCAGCAGATTTAGAATTATTTAATTGCAACATATTATATGTCACCTTATGACCTTGGGATCTGTGAATAACTGCATAAAGATGGGAGGAAGTGAAGAGGAATAGCAACACTACTGTTAATAAGGGAGACAGAAAAAAACCCTCAAATCCACCAAAATACTGACACTGGAGTTGCATATCTGTTAATGAACTCTGATGAATGCTCTAGGTCTGGGGAACATTCAGGAATGTGAAACCCTGGCTTATATGAGTCCCTGTGCTTAAGAATTAATGCACAGGTGAAAGAAGGAATCCTCCCCTCTTCTGAACTACATTCAAACAAACAAACAAACCCCAAAGCCTTAATTGTTTTTCCAACCTATTTTTTCAATGATTTCTACCTGGAATTAATTGTCTTGGCTAAACCAAAGTAGCAGCTGACAAGTCTATATATATTTCTCTTAAGGCTAAGGATAACTGAAGGATATCTGGGGGTCCTTTTCAATCTCTCACAGTCCAGCCCACCTGTAGCCTCTTTTGCTGTGGAAACTTGAGTATACTTACCTGGAATAGAGCAAAGTGTTGATCAGAAAGATTAAAAAAACCCCATCATGGGAATTTTATCCTTTATTATACCACATTCTCCAAACGACCTTTAGGAACCACAGTGAACTTGTAATGGCCATCAAGAAAAATACAAAATTTAGGTCTCTATATCACTTCTTGCAAAAGCACTAACCTCAAATTGAAATCAGAAAATAGTTTTCTTAGGAACTAAGCACAGATTTGGTGCATCATTGTTTAGATACAGCAAGGCTGATGCCAAACTGGTGTGCAAGCAGTAAGAAAATTACAGGAATAATTGGAAAATTTTAGTGCAATATGTGCTGTATGGATAGACAGGAGCTTGTTGCAGAATGCAGCACATGTAATTATAGCTTCATGTATCTGTGAGTATTTTTCATGCATGAATTCTTTCTTACCACTGATGACATTTGGAAAGCACGGTGCATTTGAAATCTGATGAGCATCACTTCCAAATTGCTTCCAGGGTGTGGTGTGAATCAATTAATATCTTCTGTTCTGACATCAATTCAAAGGCTACAGTTTTCAGAAGCACATAATGGCATAATTGTGGAATATGCAATATTTATTGATGAGCATTCTAAGAGGAATATAGAGATAATTACATGCAAAGATACTTATGAAACAAAATCAATGTTGTTTTCTACTGATTATTCACAGAGGCATAAAATAGATTCAATGCTAATAGTTCTGCTAATTGCACATGTCTTTATGCATGTTTGTGAATAAAAGACAACCAGAGTACCTCAGAATAAAAAGAAGTACAACTTCTAGGAAGCATTTACTAATTAAAGACATTAAAGTAATAGAAATTAGTTTACAAAGAAAACAAGGACAGAGCACCAGAGAATGCTCCAGGTGAAAAAAAAACTGGTTTCAACTTTAAGAGCAGGTTTTTGTAATAATTCAAATGTTTTCTTTGAATTGGTCTAAGCCACTAGTTTTCCCATATTATTTTGAATTTTTTGAAAAGGACACCTGTTTTTCCTCTTGTTATTTAAATTTCTTCATTTTCATGAACACCTCTTTTCACGTAGGAGGCAGGTCTTTACAAACTGGAGAAGTCCAACGACAGCCAACATGGTTTAAAACATTTTAGAAAGAGTCAGTATTTTCTGGGTGCCAAGTGGGATTTCCACTCAGAACTCTAAGCCTGCTTGGAGGTCCTTGCAGCCCTGGGACGTGGGACATTGTGTCACTCTCTCTCATTTATGGTAAGTGATGCTTTTGGCTTCTTTTCTCTCTCTGCCAAGGTCAGGATGAATAACACGGGAAACGAGGGATTGAGTTTGGACTTGGTTGTTTATTATATCTTACCTGTTTACAGTATTTACAGGCATGAGCTTAACTAGCAAGCTGGGGAAATGAGGTAAAATGGAGAGCTTCTAACTCTTTCCAAGGTTATTTAAGTGATAATTACCCAATAACGAGGTGACACCTATATTATTTATGGTTTTGACCCAATAATGACCACCCAAGGCCCACAATGCAGACCTTTTTCACACAATTACAGAAAACCACCCAAACCCATAAAGAAGAAGGAAGAAGAAGGACTTAGCACCCAAAATCCTCCATCTTGACTCACACACATTACTATATACTAAAATCCCCAAATCCAAGTTTCCAAAATTCCAACATCTCCCTCTCTTGTCTGAACCATGAAGACTGCTTTGACTGCTTCATTTTTTCTGGACTCATCACTCTCTAGAGTGATAGAAAGAAATGTCCTTGACCAAAGTTGATCTTTTCTTGTATAGCTAAATTTGGCACAGAAAAAATCATGCTTACAGAATTAGAGATGTCCAATTCTTCAGGTTCAAAAGATGCCTTGGGAAGGTGAGGAATTCACCAGTCTCATACATCTACTGGCACGTTAATTAAACAAGCGGAAAATGTTTTTTTTAGACAACGGTATCTTGAAAACATCTTGCTTTAACTTTTGATCTAAAACATTATTGATGCTGTTGCTTCAAATATAGTTATGGATCCTTGAATTCTTGTGTGGTAAGCTGTAAAGGTGAAGGGAACCTGTGCAGGATGAGTGCTGCTGGATCAAGGAGAGAGCTTGGGAGGCCTGTCTTGGGGAGGATGGGAAGACAAACCCCTGAGAGCTGGTCCCTGGGGCACTCTGATTGCAGCAGCCTCACCAGAATATCGGTGAGGAGCACCATTTCCAGAACGAGCACACTGAAAAAGCTGGGCTGGAAGAAAGCAGCCAGGCTGAGAGTGAGACTCTGTGTGTGGAGGGGCTTGTTAGGAAGGAGTCAGAGCTTTTACAGTACAGGCTCAGACTTTGAGAGGGGGCCAGGAAGGGTGAATAATATGATTTGAGTCAACAAAGCTTCTGTAAAGGGAAGCCATGAATCACACATCTGTCCCAGTTAGAAGGAGTCAACCAGCACTAGGATATTATATCAGTAGTCAGTATAATTAAATTAGATGAAATTAAAGTGAAATTATGTCTTTTATGTTTTAAAAAATAAGAAGTGAGTGTTCCTTTTTTTTCCGCTATTAATTAGTGGCTGAAAGGATGATAGGAACCTCATTACAAACACTGGGTTGAATGAGAGAAACCCCAACTGAATATTTATGTCACTGGAAATTATTGACTGAAAACTAAAAATTGCTGTAGCGTACTGGTGAGTGCCTCAATGTTTATAGAAAATGGATAGTTGTTGGCAGAGTGGCAACAGAGGAAAATCAAAGCCGTGTGTAAAAGGGAAGTGGCTTATTTTTGGCAGGGAGAATGCACTTAGCCCAATTAATGTAGACATTAAATCATATAGCTATGAAGTGCCAATGTTCAGGAATAGTCTGAGTGGCCAAGTTTGGTAACTTGGAAAGTATTCTCAGGGATTTTACTTTTTCTCTCTGCTGAGTTATCTGAGTCTTCATTGAATAAACTCTGCTCCCCTGGCTTTGGCATCCCAGTCTTATTTCACATTTCCTTAATTATTTCCTTAATGCACACTGTTGGGAACAGCTTGGACCTTTAGAATATATATTTGAAACTTATAGATTATATATTTTAGGTTTAAGTTTGACTGCATGGAAGAATAACTTAAATCCCATCCAATTTGGTATTGCCCTGGATAGGAGTTCACGATGCAGACCTTTTAAGGTACTGACAATTTCAATGTGGTATTTCAACAGATTTCCAGCACTAATGATTTATGTAGCTAACTTTATAAACTGCAGCTTTATAGAAGTGCTAAATTATGTCTCCACCACATAAATTGATGGCTTCTTTTCTGCCTTTATAAGTGAAACATTTGAAACCAATACTGCAACTAAATGAAATTGTCATTTTATTAAATCTAGCTTACGATTCAATAATTCTGTTGAACTGCTCCTCTCATTTAGACATCAATCTTCTGCATGCTTTTTAAGCAGCACACAAAGTCCCAGACTTTGCTGATGGTAACAGTGTGAAAATGAGGAGAAAACTCAGTTGCATAAAGCTCTGACTCACACCAGGGCAGTGATTTAACCTAGGGAATGACAGCAAGCTTACAGAAATAGCCCACATTAGAAAATGGAATCAAAGCTGGCCCACGAAACAAGTACCTAAGCAGGTGTGGAGCTATGTTGGATTGATCATGTCTGGGTGCCAGCTGCTCTTCCAGCTGGACTCTCACTCTTCCTGAGAAGGTAGGGGAAGAAAATAGGAAGAAAAAGCTCAGGTCAAGATAAATACAAGGAGGCCACTTACCAATTGTCATGGGCAAGACAGACCTTACTTGGGGAAAAATTACTTTAATTTATTGTCAGTGAAAAGAGAATTAAATGGTGTGAAACAAAGGGAGATTAAATCAGCACCTTCTCTCAGTTCCCTTTTTCTCCAGGGTTGGCTTCACTCCTTGATCCTCAGTTCCTCTTTCTCCTCCCCCCACCATGACTGGCACAGGTGGGTGGATAATGAGGCTGTGATCAGTCCATAATATCCTGTCTCTGCTGCTCCTTCTTCCTCAAAGTTTTGTCCTGCTCTCACATGGATCAAACTTCCTGTGGGCTACAATCCTTCAGGATAAACCTGCTCCTGCATGGGCTTTTCACTGGGCACAGTTCTGTCAGGGCACCTCCGGCTACTAGTTAGAAAAGAAGCAATATATCTTACCAGGAAAAAAAAAATGAAACATGGATTCATGGTATTTTTCACATCATTGATACTCACAGGTAGTGTTTGACTGCTGGAGACTGGGAATTTTCAGCTACTTTGGAGTAACAAGGTCTAACCCTTTCATAACCTGACATTTCTGTTCCTGCTGTTCTGGAGCATGAGGTACCTGTTCAGAATGATATCTTTTCAGAAATATGACTTTTCTTGATACTAGGAGTAATTTTATGACAGATTTCTGTAACATTCCTCTGCTCATTTTTTTTGCATACCTGTGAGTACTTTGCAGCTCTATTTTTTTCTTGGACATCTCAAGGAATTAAACTACACAGAAGATTATCTCAGTTTAAGCTTTACAAACTTGGGTCTCTGTAAGGAGCCTTTTGAACTTGTACTACCACCATGAACCACTAACAGAAGGAAATGGGAATTTACGTAAAGTCATAAAGCAAAAAAACTACCTTAAAGATCAAGAATCTTTTAATTAAATTTATATTTATACTATAAATTATGTTGATACTATAAAAATAAACTGTATAAAGACAATTTTATTACAGTTTTAGGATAATTGTGATTTCAGTTTCATCCTGATTTCTCGAAATATTGCATTTGAATACAACAATATCACCAAACACATCTCATCAAGGTAAATTCTGCTTGCCCTAGAAACAATGAAGCTTACAGCAGAATGAAAAGCAAGCACTTGTGTTTAAATCTTTGTTGTTATGACCTATCATTTCCAGCTGAACCATGGGAACTTTTATGCACTAATTTTGCAGGCATTTGACTTTGTATTTTTAAGCTTGTGGGTTATTTTTTGTTTTGTTTTGTTTTTCCTAGGAGGTTAGACTTGTATATTCGTAAGACTGGGTCTTGTACTGCTTAAAAAAAAATCCCAAAAATTAGAAAGAAGAAGCTTAGCATTTTATATCTCACTTCTATTAAAGTCAGTAGTTTTATGTTGCCTGATTAATGTCTGTAAGTTAGCATGTTTCATTTTACACTGAACCTACTAGTGTCTCACATTTTAATAATACTTAAATTCATGTGATAAATGTGGTCTGGCAAGAAACACTGAGACAAGCAAGTAAGTCTTTTCACAGTGCAGTCTGGTTGATATAGGGATTCAGAGGCAGGAAGAGACTTTCAACAGCCAGAGGAATGGTTTCTTCTTGTGGGAGAGAAAAAAAACTCCTAAAGACCAACCAAGAAAACCCCAAAGACACACATGCTGCACTCTTAAAGAACAAGAATGGATTGTGGTTGCAAATCCTAAAACAAACAAACAAACAAACAACAGGGAAAAAGAAAAGTGCAGCTCAGGAGAATTCATGCAAAATCTATTCTTTTTAGGGACAGGGAGAAAAATCAGCCTAAAGAAATCATTTTCCTAATAATATTCAGATGATGAAGACTATTTTCCATTCATATGTTCAAGTCCTGGGAATAAAAACTTGGAAAAACTTTACCTGGTGATATTTCACCAGTGTGCTCCTAATCCAGTGGATAGGATAGCAAATGTATCCACATATTGAACAGGGGCAAAAAGTTCAAGAACAGGTTTTACAAATCTTATTCCCTGATGGAACAGTAGTTAAAATAATTCTCTTCTTACTTCTGTAGAAAGCTGAGGAAAGAGAAAGATACAGTTTTATACTGATAATCCAAAATTCAAATTGCTTTTCTTGAAAGGCAAGTGGATATTTGGGCAATGGAGGAAAGCAAAACCCAGTTCTGAAGTCTGGAAGTCTTCACATAGGTGAAATTTCTAGCGAAGTGACCTTAGTTAACTGCTTACTATATCACTCACATTTTAAAAGACCATGGAAAATCTCCAGCAATTCGATTTTTGGAAGAATTGGCAAGTTAGCAGAACTAGTTTTACAGGGAAAAAAATTATTTTAGAAAGCAAAAATATGGTTGGTTTAAAGTGGAGTTTTGCTTAGATGAGGTTTTCAGTGATGGTTCCCTTGCTTATAATAACAGCACGCAGTATGTGTCACCAGAGGAAATTAAGAGAAGTCAGCAGTCAATTTGACTGACTCAAATAGACCCCAGAAACCCAAGAAGCAACAACTCCAGCTACTCATGTTACAGTTTCATATGTGTATGGTAGAACTAGGTCTTGAAATGGAGGGTAAATCAGATCAAGTTCTGATTTCAAAAGCAAAAAATCCACTTTCAATATTAGTTTGGATTTCTAGGGTATGTAGCTGATAGCTGAGCCCCTTATTTGTTTACTGCTTAAATTCTTAATTTGAGGATCATTCCTGTTTTCCTGCATGTGGTTTTAGAAGAGAAAGTTTAATCTGGGACTCCCAGTTAAAATTCAGTCACTATCCACCCAAAAAATCCATATAATTTTTAGAGTGGATGATAATTTTCACTTTTCCTATGAAAAATGTTTTGGAGTAACACCAGGCTTGGTGTTAAGGTCTTGTTGGATTTTATTCTAGAAATTATGGTTTTTCCATGTAATTAAAATAATTCCAGTACATGCATGACTTACGTAAAATGCTTTGAGGATATAGAAGAAAATATTCATCCAGGGACTGAATAAGCAGCCACTGTCCTTTATTTCTGTACTGAACCTGAACATTAAAAGTTGCAGGTGTTTCAGGATTTGGACCAGTTTTAGCAGCAGTTCTCTTAGGAGTGAGAACGGTACCCCTGGCTGCTTCATGGAGATTTGTCTGCTATTATGATAAGCCTGACTGAGCTCAGAAATATCCTATTCTTCATTAGCAGCTACTCAAGACACACAAGTCTACTATCTCTCCCTGATCTTCTCCCAAACTCTTGGATATTTGCTTTTAAAACTGAAGTTGCACGACAGTTTTCAGCTGGCAAAATTGTATTAGGTGCTGAGTGAAATAAATTAGATTTTGTCAATTTAAAATAAGCAATTTTAAGCTAACACTATTAGCCTTATAAAGTATTCAAAGCCACAAAGTGTGATGTCTTTACAGCTTGGCATTAACTTGGGCATCAGCTTTTATTTCAGCATTTGAGACACTGGCTTTGCTGTAGCATTTCAAAGAAAGGAAGAACAGTTATATTTTGTAAGTGCAATTCAGATGAATAGCAACACCTAAGATGTTTCTAAAATGATTTTATTTATGCAATTCTGATTTTTGTAGATGCTTAGTATCGGTATTTTTAGTACAAAAATTACTCATCTTGAGAGGTTTGAAAATCACACTGTTTTACTGACACAGAGAAAGAGACAGCAGGGGAAAAAGAAGTGTATTATGACAGCCTGTTAGGCTGTAGGGTACAGGGTAAGATAGGGAATTGAAAATCAGGAAGAAAAGAAGAGAAGAAAAAGCACAGACAGGTGGGTGGAAAAAATGCTAGAGGGAACAGAAATCGCTGCAAGCAAGATTTACCATAATCATTCATGGAAGGTTTACAAAAGGATATTACAGCTACCTGGGAGACCAGAGCCTAGGGCCATTTTGGCACACAGACTAGTGGGAAACTGTAATGCAGTAATGCAGTGTTTTGGGATCCAATCATAACAGAGGTGTTGGGAAGGCAGAAGGTGGCAAAAATGGTCAAAATGCAAAAGACAGCTAATTTTAGGTAAATAACTCTGATGGAATGACATTGTCCAGGTTTTTTGTCTTCCACAGACAATGGAATGACAGGCTGTCACATCCACCTAAAAAAGCAAATATCCTGCAGATTGATAGTGTGCATTCTTTATGTTGGTTTAAGCCTGGAGATTTGCACTGGCTGAGAAAAAAAAAAAAGGCAAACATTGGCATCAGGAGCAATTTCTGTCAGACTAAGGACATCCCACCCTATGAGCTTTGACAGTGAAACAGCTTTGTGTAGCTGCATTTCCTGGATTTTAACAACTCTCCACTACTGTGGGTTAGTAATGCAAAACATCTCTTCAGTGTTTCAATAATAGGAGAGGATTTTTTTCCTCATCTGTTAACAGCAGCTTCTCTGTGGTTGTTGATGTGCCTTGGAAATTTTGTGGCTTTGCTCAGGAGATTTTCCACATTTACCATTCCAGAAATCACAATGCAAGGTCTCCTTTATAAAGCTACTACTTCATAACCTGCCTAAATGATGAAATTGGGATGTTGTGTGAAGGTGTGGACCTGCCTATCTTCCCCTTCCTTCTCATGAGGCATTCTGGGCTCAGCTCTGAGTCAGCATCAGCTTTGCAGAGCATCAGATCCCCCTGCCAGCCTGGCAGTGCATTTGCTCTCTCTGGCTGTAATTTCCTAACAGATCAGACCTCCAGCTTACCAGGCAGCCACGGGGTTGGCAAGGGCTGGGGGAGGAATTGTGCCTTCCACAGGAGCAAAGGAGGGGATTCCAGCCTGCCTAAAATAACCTTGGAGTGTCCTGGAGACACAGCCTCACCTGCATGACCCTAGCTATAGCAAGGGACTGAGCAAAGGATGCCTTCAACAGTGAGAACTGGCACTACCTGTTAAACCTGTGCCCAAGAACTCCTGATTCCTGGCATTTCAGCTCTATTTGCTTGGTTTCCCCCCTTCGTAAGCTGAGAAGGAGCACACTGTCCTTCCCTTGTGCTTTGGATGGTTTCTGGATTTGGACAGCCAGCTTTTCAGGTGGATTGATGTCCTCCTGGAGTGCCTGGGACAACAGCACTGTGACCTCAGGCAAGCAGGGGAGAGGCAGAAGTCAGGAATATCTCTCAGTATTACAGTGATACAAATGAAAAATAGCAATCTGTATATTTGGATTGAAATCTGAAAGCCTGGCTGCCTGTAATTCTTTCACATTTGTAGTGGCTATCTATAAATAAATGTAAGTCCTGGCTGTGGTCAATTAAGTCTTTCATTTTATTGACTAGTACTATAAATAATTATATAAAGGATATGCAAATCCTCACAAATGTGGTGTAATTATCTCAACAATTATTCTGCATCTCAGTGGGTATGGGGGAAAATGAAACCTGTTCCTAGAGCATTTCTGGTTGCTAAGGAACAGTTACTTCAGTCGTAGAAATTGTCTCTCACACCAGATACATTATTCTGGCAAATTGGACTTTCAGATTGAGTACCAAGGGAAAGGGGAACAATCAGAAATGAGAAAATTGCTATTACAGAGCTCCATGGGGTCTAGTATGTGTGTGTCAAAGATTCTGGTTTTATGTCTGCCTCTGTTTCTATTGTCATGATCTCTATTTTTTTTTCTTTTTTTTTTTTTTTTTAAATCTGCCCTCCAAAAGAAAAGGAAAAAAAAAAGAAGAAAAGAAGTCATTTGATAAGGTAGCATACCATAAAATCTGTTTTCTTATTGGTGGGGGAAGGGTGGTAAATATGATGCTCACCACTTCCTACATCTGTCATCGTCTCAAAAAATAAAACTTGTATTGTGGGCTTTAAGACAGGTTACAACAAAAGCAATTGGGACAAGGGGGAAAAGGTATCAAAGTCTGTTTGGTGTCTGTTGGTCTGTTAGGTGACCCAAACTTTTCCTCCTCAACCAGCCCATGCTGTGCCCAGTCTGACACTGGGATGGATGCCTAGGGAGGGCAGGATGTCTGTGTCTCGGTTGGGACAGACCCATCTTTGTTGATTTCAGATGCACTTTAAAAAAAAAAATTAAAATTATATTATGTTATCATTGAATAAAATAAACAAGACCCCAGCTAGCTTTCTGTCAAAAGCAATAAAAGCTGAGAATCAGCCTTTGCTGAGCTCTGTCCTTTCAGTTTGAAGCTGCTACAATTCTGAGCTATGTTACTGTGTTTTGTGCTTAAACATCTTGGCTAATTAAATTCCGCCTGAGTTTCTCCTGTAGCTTGTTGCAAGATTTATAATGCTAAAGATCAGAAGGTTGAATCAAGGATTTAATAAAATGTGTTGTACAAAGAAAGAAGTTGTGTAGGTGCACAGAATAGCAAGTGCTCATTTTAGCACTCCTTGTGGTTGTAATGATAATTACTGCACTTCTCTTGAAACCAATTTAATTCTCAATTTTACTTTGAAGTTTAAAAATGTCAGTAATTAATTATTTTATCTAAACAGATTTGAGATATTGCTGAAAGCCTTCTGGGGAAAAAAAAAAAAGAGTTGCTCTTGTCATGTACAGCTTTCTCCTTCCATTTCTTATGTTTGTGGGATAGAGTGTTCGTATATACACACAAGCAGACACAGAAATGTATTTCAGTCATTCACAGATTAAACCATGAGCACACAAAGTGTTATCCTACTGTGTGCCACTCAAATCACATCACAGCTAATGGATTTGTGTTTCCTACATCTGAGACAACAAAACTTTCGGAATTTTTTTCCACGGTTTTACTTCCCTGCGAGTGATGGGATGGCACTTTTAAGAGCTGTCTGTCTGCTACTGTAACATACAGATAAAGCAGCTTTAAAGAAGAAAAGCAAGAGAAAAATAAAATATGAAACACACTGCTGGTTTTCTAAATGTTATGTCGTACAGCAGAATATTAAAATGTTGTTTCTACTTGATATCAATCAAAGGGTTGTGTTGCTTGTTTGTTGTTGGGTTTTTTTTTTTCTGTGTTCTGTTTTATTGCTTTTCTGTGTCTTTCTTTTTTTTTTTTTCTTTTTTTTTTTTTCTTTTTAATTTTGTCTTTCTGAAGTGTAGGTGTTCTTTTGCATTGATTGAACATCAGAGTTATGAGCTGACCTCTGAGGGAAGCTAGAGTTTGATGTTTTGTGATTCAGAGTCCAGAAGGCGTTAATTGGCTTCAATCCAAGTTTTTGTATTTAGAACTTAACAGGGGCTTTAAGAAGTAACCCAAACAATGGTGTTATTAGCTTTCTGAACCCAAGGTGCTTCGCATAAAACAATGATTGAAGTGTTGCCACACAGTCTTTAAAAACACTTTCTTAAACAAACATTCCTCAGGGGAAGGATCAACCTATATTTTCATAAATCCGTGCTAAAAGCTAGTATTAATCATACCTTTGAGAAAAGAGTGATTATTGCTGCACACTCTTGGGAACTGTATCCAAAAGGACTGGGATGCACAGCTCCTGTCTTTATAGATCTTATCCAGTCCATTCACAGCTGCTCCAGGGCAGAGTTTATCAGAAATGTATTCCAAGATATTTTTATACCTCATGTGTACTTTCTTCTTAAAGTACTGACACTTTAGTTCGTCTGGTTTTCAGGGTCACAGCTTCCTTTTGAAGACAGTAGGATGTTAAAAGAGCCCCTACAAATCCAAGCACCGCTGCACACTGACGTTAACCTGCAACTCACGAATCTCCACAGCCAGGAGGTCAGGCTGGGATCTGAGCTTTGGGTTCAGCACCACCGGGAAATAATGGGCTGGGGTAAACCTCTGGAGCTCTGTCCTCTTCTAAGCGTGCTTTGCTTCTGGGGGAAAAATCCCCATGTGTCTTGGCATGTCGAAATTGCCAGTTTGACCTGCAGCCGTCCTCGTGGTGCGGGGCCAGCCTTCAGAACCCTCGTCATCCTCATTGCTAGGGAGGAGCTGTGGATGAAAGCCCCTCACCCCTGGGCTGCTGGCAGCTTTTGGGAGCTGATGTGGGGTTTGGAAACCGAGCTGAGGCAGGGGAAGGGATGTTCTCTCTCTCTTTGTGCCGCACAAGGCTCAGCTGCATGGTGGGTTGAACTTGGTGACTGTCCTGAACACAGCGACGGAGGACGAAATTAATAAGACATTCGGCACCCAACATTGTTTGGCTGGAATTATTCCTCCCTGGTCAGATTCTAAAGCTAAAAAACTAGATAATCCAGCATGAGATTTCCTTTATAACTGCAAGTGCCATTGTTGCACGTGGAATTGTGTGTATTGATTAAGATCTCTTAGCAGGAGAGAAGGGAAATGAGCTGATGACAGTTCAAAAATTATTTTTTCAGTAGAGTGTAGCTTAAGGCCATCAAAGGAAGAGAAGAAAAAACTAAATTGATGTGCAGAAGAAAAGGGGATATGTTATAATCTGTTTGCTTAGACAAATAGAACAAAAAAAAAATAGAAATCATATAGATAGACTTTAAATATTAATACTAATACATTTGAAAATTGGTGAAGTGGAATTGCAAAACTTAGAGATGCATTTCATAATCATAAATTTTTATTTTTCAAAAATAACTTTTTTTTTCATTTCTTTTAATCACTTGTCTTTAACAGAATTTGATCAAATGTAAAATCTGAATATACAAAAATATACATGAGTAAAATACAAATTTGTGAAGGTAAAAGCTACTTATTTTGAAATAATTACTTGAAATATGATGGTGTGTTTCCCTAATCAACATGGATTTACTTTCTTGTTTTCTGTGTATGTGATATTACTCTTTTTTCCACTGGGTGAAAAATATAGAATATGCTATAGTAGATACAGTGGCTTGATAAATTAATAAAAATATAATAATATAATATAAAAATAATAATAATAAAAGTTGATGGCATTTGAGCTTCTAAGTGGTCGAGACACTGGAATTCAGAAATTATATGGTTTCTGATTAGTGGGGCTTTCCCCCTTTCTCTTTTACAGTTTATAATTTTTAAACTAGATTATGTTTTGTTGGGGTTTTGTTTGTTTGGGTTTTTTCTTTTTGTTTGTTTGTTTGTTTGTTTTTAATGTGTGCTAGGAAAGAAGTTTGATAGCCACTACAGGACACACCTTGTTTTTATGAAGAAAAGTCTCTGGGGTGAAAAATTGGTCCATAAACACATGAACTCTCTGTCATGCCCTCAGCAGGATCATGATAGTCTATCTCTTATGGACATGCCACTGAACAAATATTGGATTACATCGTGCCTATAATCCTCAGGCATTGTGCACTTCTCTAAATTATTCTCATGTAATCACTCCAGAGGATTACACTTTAGGATGACGGGAGGATGCCTAAAATCAGACAGCCACGAAGCACCTTTATTCCCTAGCACATTCTTGGAATACATTAATCTTCAAGCTTAAAATGCACAGTGGTGAGTTTTACCTATTTGGAAAAGATGATGATGATTGCAGATCTGCCAGATAACAAGTTAATTGCTATGTTTAACTTAGTTACTGAGAATGAAAGGCAGGCTGGCTGGCTTTTTTTTTTTTTTCCTTTTTTTTTTTTTCCCCAAGGGACACTTCTAATGACAATTCTTTCTTATATGTGGCATGGCTAGTCATTTTCAGCAGGTAGAGATGCTGCTGGAAAGTCTTGCTGTCAGAAATAACAAGTGCTTCAAATTGGATCTTTTCAAATAGTAATAGAAGATTACAGTTATTAATAAAAGTATTTGCTTCATGGAAAATGCGGTATGCCTAAGGAAGTTTTAAAGTGTAAAACTACCAAAGGTGGTGCTGCATCTGCTTTTCCCTACTCAGCTTGAATTTTTTCCTACTGTGATTAGAATATAGAATAATATTGGGCACAGAGAGGAATTTTGGAAATTTGTAGCTTCTAATAAAACCTCCTCACGTAACTGTTCATGTTTTACATGGGGATTTTAATAAATCAACACTTACAAATGATGCACAGAACAGAAATGGAATATACTGATGTCTCTTCCTTATCTCTCAGCCTGACCAGGTCATCTCAGTAGAAAGGATTCAGTGTGGTGAACTCTGGAAAACAGCATCAAAGAAAACACTTTTTTTCCTGGGTGAGCTGTGAGTGAGGCTATTTACATGTCTTTATTCCTAAAATTCTGCATGGGTGATGAGTAGGATTGTGGATGTCTTGACTCCTCCAAAAGGAGAAAAACAAATAGATTCTTGAGGTCTTCAGCTTCAGATGTTGCACCCCTGCAGATGTTTTGTTAGTGTTCCATACAGCTGCCTTTTGTAATGAGGTTTCACCATTTCCCTAGGAAGGACTTTGGAAAAGTAAACCTGGCTCATGTTCTTTGAAGTAATAATCCAAGGTGAATCAAGGTGGAGCAGATTTTTGTGGAACAGAATGCCAGAAGCAATACATACTTAAAAAATCTCAATATTCTTATTTTCTCTCCATGAAGTAAATGGAATTTACTGCTGATTTTAATAAAATATTATAATGGTGAAATTTATGACAAGATCTGTATATACAATATCTGTATATATCTATATACACACATATAGAGGCGAAAATGCATATACTCACTTTTATTTCTCCTTTGGACAAAATGCTGAATTTGAAATGCAGTTGTGGATATCCTGATGAGGCCATAATATATGGCATGTTTCTTAAAGGTCCTTATGTGTCATATCCTCTTCTGGTTTCTTAACTGAGACGCTGAAAATGTCATTTTTAAACAGAAGTTGATATATTTTTTTCTGAAAATTAACCCTGTATAATACAGCAATACTTAGAATCATAAACCACACTCAATATCATACAGATTTATAACAATACTTAACCTAACTTAATACTTAACTTAAGTATTAATACTTAATACTTTTCTGTACAGGGATTGTATGTTTAATATCTAGGCTCTCTGTAAGGCCTCTCCTATTTCTGTCTCTGCTCTCATGAGTTAGAGGATGGGTTTTTCCCATAAAAGTGACAGTTCCATGTGAATTGGAGATCAGTATATGTTATGGTCAAGTCTATCCAGATGCTTATAGCTTACGTCTAGACACATTTAGATACCAGCATCAGTCAAATGTTTGGCTGTGGTGTAAGACTCTGAAAATACTGCAAAATGCATTTTACAGTGATTGAGAAACTATTATACCTCCAGCAAGTACAGTCCTTTGATCACCTGAGCAATACCCACAGAGTTGCAAGCACACTTTCTTTTCTTCTGAAATTTCTTTTTATGTGAAATTATTCCTTGTGCGTGTGTCATAAATTAGCTTTGAGAACATTCTGAAGCAAATATTTTGGAGATTTGAAACTGCAAAGAAAATAGGAAATAGCTTGGTGACACTTGCTGCAGCAGGCACATTATGGATGCTGTCAAGCAGAAACCATTTGTCACTGACCCAGACTGAGGAGGCAAAGCAAACTAAATCTACACTTCTTCTATAGTAATGGAACAACCATTCAATAAAAGTGTTGGCCCAGAAAGGGAAAGCCTTTTAGTGTAGTGCTAAGGGAAATAGCTGGGTCTGGTGACAATTTGTGTTATCCGAGTTACCCAACTCCTTTGAAATTTAGTAAGTATCATATGCCTATGGAAATGTACTGATTTTTTCACTTCTAAAAATAGTGAGGGAAATATCTGACACTCAACCTAAACGAATTTGTAAAATCATCAGGGTCTTTTTTCTCTTAGCCGGTTTAAATGAGGATTATTTTGATTTGTAGTAGGAAAATGTGTGTATTAGTGTAATATCAGTTCTGCAGTTCTAAGCAACTCAACTGGGGTCATGAAACAAAGAATGAAATGCACCTTTGATAATAATAATAACAATAATAATAACAATAACAATAATAATAATAATTGTTGTTGTTGTTATATATGCAAATTCCAACAAAGCTTCCTTTCACTCTGTGATTTCCCATCCTTGTGCATCAGTTTCCAGCTGCCAAGGTCCTGTGAGCTTTGTTCTACTCCTGGCAAAGTGACAGCTGTGTGTTACCTGTCAGGAAGAAAAGGATTTCCTTTACTGTCTCTTTCATTTACCTTCTTCAACAATTCTTTAAAAAAATGAAGATGTAAATGTGATTATACAAAATGCATTATTTGTCATTTGTCTATTAGCAAATGGATATTTTATTAAGTGAAATAAAGGAATTTTATGAGCCAATTTGTGACCTGTGAGGTCAGCAAACCTCAGTTTGGCACAGGAGCTTTTGAGGTTTGGAATGTAATGATTCAGCTGTAGGTAATCCAAAGGGATATTTGTAAAGAAATTTGTATTTGTAAAGAAAAGAGCCTCAGAATCCCAGAGTGGGTCAGGTTAGAAGGCACCACAGTGAGTCCAGCACCTCTGCTCAAGCAGGGCCATCCCAGAGCACACTCAGGATTGTGTCCAGACAGATTCTGAATATCTCTAAAAAGGGAGACTCCACATCTTCTCTGGGAAATCTGTTCCAGTGCAGTGTAACTCCCAGAGTAAAGAATTTCTTGCTCACGTTCAGGTGGAATTTCCTGTGCATCAGTTTCTGCCCATTGCATCTTGTCCCATTGCTGGGCACCACCAGGTCGTCCTCTTTTGCTCAAGTCTTGTGGTTTTCAATGTCATTAATCTGTGATGATGATGATGATGATGATGATGATGATGGCACGGTTTATATTGTGATGGTAAAATGGGGCTGAACCTTTGTTTTACTCTGATTTAATCAGAAAAGCACAAGAAGAAAGATAAATACTAAATATAATTGCAAAATCCTTCAGTGCTGGTATTTTATAAATACACTAATGCAGCTGAACTAATTTAAGCCCGTGTTAGCATTGCTCACGAAGCATATCGAGTGTTTAATTGCAAAGCAAAAGGAACAAATAATGAGAATAAGTTACCTAAATGATTTCATTATAAAATAATTAATGTGATGGGCAATTAAAATATGCATTAAAGTGTACTCTTTACATTGTCATTCAAAATTACCTAAGCTAAGGTTAAAGGTGTTATTAAAAACATTAATTTAATTTGTTATGTAAAAGGCAGATAATTATCATAAAATATTGCAAATCATAATGTGAAACACTTTAATGAAATCTTGGTTTAATTAGCGGGGGTATCATTATGATTTGCCTGTGGGCAAAATGAAGACTGTTAATATTTTTTCTTTTCATTATGATTAGAGTCTTAGAGAGTTATTTAACAACTTATATGAAGAAATATGGGCTTACATTTATATCTTTGGGGTGGTGTCTCATTTTGTTTGACACAGATTTATGATGTTATAAAGGCTTGATAAATCCAATTTCTGATGATAGTGTTCCAAGTGTTGTTTATCTTGCTTAAGCTCTCAGTCATGTAATATCCACTGTTGAGAGGCTTCTATTAAAAAAACCCCAACACCTTATGTGAAACTTGGAAGAATCTCAGAACCTTTTCTTGGTGGTTTTTGACCTTTTCAGATCACCATGAAAAATTATTTGAAAATATTTTAAAATCATATCTATGTTATACTAGGTTGTATTTCTAAAACAAGACAGGCATTGCTCTACAACACAAGCTAACTCAAGATACTTTTCTTGGTATAAAATTCTAAGAGAAAAAACTCCTATTCTTAATTCCAAGAAGTCTGTGAGTGAACCAAAACATTGAAGAAAAAGCTATTCTCAAATCACTGAGTTTTTGTTTTCACTGAGTTTTAAAAATTATTCAAAATTAATTATTCTGTATTCTTTGTAGAAGAAACAAATATTATAAATAGACATTCAACCAGAGATTGTTCTGGCAGAGAGAAATGGGTGTGCTTGAGAACTTGTATCCTTGTGATTGTGTTTTTTTAATTGTCTTTCTGCTTTCCCTTCATTCTCGTCTCTTTGGAGCTGGTAAATGCCATCAGAAGGTACCATGTTGTTATTTATGACAATTAGAATAATCTGGAAAAATCCCTGTTGGCTGAGGCACTTCCACAGGCTTTCTCATTTTTCCTGATTACAGGAACAGCAGCCAGGTTTTTATCTTTAATAGCAAAAGGGCTGAATTTCAGGGACAGCATCTCACTGTGATGAACTTGGGTTGGCTGCCTCTTTTATTCAGTAATATACAGAGACTGTAGAGATTAAAACTGCTGCTCTCATTTACCATGTTCTATTTCCCATCTCTTTTCCCCCCCCTCTTTCTGTTTCTCTTTATTTCTAACTTTCATATTTAATTCATGGCTAACACAGTAGCAACATAATGAATTCAATCCTCACTCTTTGCTCACGAATGCTTTCAGTCCAGCAGGCACATTTCACTTGGTATAATCCTTTGTGTGCTTTTTTATGCACATGAATTCGGGTTTGGATAGATATTGATTTTTATCAAAACTATGTGACCTGTGATGTGCATGCTCTTACATGTACCCCTATGAGATGTATTATAGCAGTTTTAGGTGAAGAAAAAATACAATAATTTTTTTCCAGGATTTGAGTTTATTTCCCTAGAGAAAGGAAAATAAGAAGGGTGTCTTTTCTGATTTTGAGTAACAGCTACTCTTTTCCACCAAGAACTGCCCAAAAGTCAATTTTAATTGCAATCTCATTTCCCACTGAAATGAAACTACTTTTAAAATTCAATTACTTGACTTCAGTGAAACAGAGCTAAAATAGAGTACATGTACAAACTATATCTCAGGCACTAATTTTTGTTTGATTTCTCAAATCAGTTTCATAGATTTTTGCTAGGTTAACAAGAGAAGTGGTTCTCATGACAACCTGGTAACTCTGCCATGCTCTACTCCTCAAATGACAGACACTTTAAAAGTTACTGAGTTGTAGTTGGAGCTACTCTTGCTCCAAGTGCCACTGTGATCATTTAAACCCAACAAAAGTAATACAAATAACACATTTGTTTCACAAGCGGGTGGGTTACATTCATGCCAAAGCAAGCATCCACATCTGTCTCATGAGAAAATAGGTCTGGAGGGTGCAATTTCAATCTGAGTTAAAATTGTAATATTAGATGCAACTGGATGTTTCAGAAAACAGTAGGATAAGAACCCAGTGGCACAACCACAGCCTCTGTAATTTTAATAATTAAACTGGTATGTTTGACAGATATTTCCCATGCAAGCAAGATATTTTAAGAATGTATTCCATCAAAATGCAGTTTTCTAAAGGAATAATATTCATGGCTGTTTCTAAATAGGAATTGATAAATATGTGCCTATAAGCCACAAGACATACTATATAGTGCTTGCTGCATGTTTTTATTAAATCCAATATTGAATGAGTTCTCTGATCAGATATTCTCTGATGCTGAGACAAGGCAAGAAGTTCAATTTACTCTCCAAAATCAGTCTAGTCAGACACAGAACAGGTGACTGAAGAAGGGCAAATAAAAATACATTTTCCTTTAATCAACAAATATGAGTTTTGCTGGGATGCTGAATGTGAATCAGCTTTCCTGTGCTTTTCTGCAAATATTCGCCCGCCTAACCTTCCCTCATGAGTCAATGTTAGAAATTCCTGCTGAGCATATCAAAGCCCTGCATTAGTTTATAATTATTTCTTCCTGTTTTCTTCACACATGAGGAGGAGAAGTCATTTATTTTGCTGTGCTGGATGAACTTTTCACGAAGGCTTCTGCTAGAGGTTTCTAATTTGATTGCATATTTTTTTACACTCCATTTTGTTCCCAAAGAACATATCTGTATTTAAAGTAGAATTCAGGAAGAAAAAAAAATCCATTTAAATAATTTTTGCAACGGATGGCTTAAATTTGAGAGTTTAGGTGTTCGAGATGCCACACTATCCAGAACAAAAGGTCTTCAGTTTGTCCTCAAGATCTTGGAATTTTAAGGTGTAATGGTAGAAGAGTTCCTTTTTTGATACAGCAAAGGCAATTTACCTTAGATACCTCTGTTAATGAGATCCTGCTACTGGCACAGTCCTGTTAGGGCAGCAGGCTTTCAGGGTTTTTAGTAGTAGCCCCCAAAATGTTGCTGGACTGTTAAAGATTGTTTCATGTCAGAAACTAGAACTGGAAAAAGTGCATGACCTGTTGCATGAGGTATAATTAAGTTAGGAGCAGCTCGGCCATATCTGAAGCAATAGAAAGCAATTTTCTTGAGAAAGGTTGAAAAAATCCATATTGATCAGTACTAAGTAGTAAAAATTTATTGCAACGTTGTCAGTTGCCTTATTCCAAATCAATACAAATCTCACCAAAAGCTTCTTAAACGCAATAAGAATCTGACAAGGCCTTTTTGTCACAGATTAGTGTTAAAGCAATGAAAAGGCCCCCGAGGAAAACTGTCTCTGACCAGAATGCCAGCTGTATCCCATTCCAGCAGCACTCCTCCTGGTGTGGGACACCTTTATTGGCATTTTGGAACCCTGAAGAAAAGCTTAATGCTTTGTCAGTTAACTAATGCAAATGGCCAGAAATGCCTAAAGACTTTGCATTTCTGACTGTTTTTATCACATCATAAAACTTGCTAGCTTTAAGAAGAAAACAACAATCGGCCACCTGAATAAAAACGAAAGGTTGTATTTAGAAGGGCTTTTCTCCCTGTTTACAATTTAAAGAAAAAGCTTTCATAAAAAGATGTTTCAGTCACAGGGCTGAGATCCCATGATCGGATATTTAACCTGAAACTCACACACACAATGATGTGAGAGCAATGCTTTCCTTAGAAAAGCATTCAGAATAATTTCAGCTATAACACAGATTTAGGTGTTGAAAAACTGCCTCTCCTGAGCAGAACAATCTAATTTCAGGTAGCAGGGAAATATGACAGCATCTCTTGTACTTTTAGAACAAAGGCATTTTAGGAATTCTTATTGTACTATCATTTGATCTATTAATTGCCATTATCAGAGTAGTTTGGATGAAAAGAGATATTTTACTTATAAAGTTATCATGTCCTTCTTTGTTTGTGCAGAAAATGTAGACACATATTCATTAAAAATTAAAACAACTAAAATTAGTGATAAGTACTTACTTAATGTTTCAAATTGTGTCTTTTTTCCAAGCTTGAAATGATCTCTTGATTTTATTTGGGAGTGAACAGGGACCTGAATATCTGCAAAGGTGAAGGCACAAAGAATGCAAATCACATGAAAAAACAATGGGGTTTTTATTCTAAATCACTTATAACCTCCTAAAAATCTGCAGTATTTTTGTAATGTAAGTACTTTTGTCCTTTGTGAAGACAATGTTTGTGCAGTAATGTGATTTAACTCCTCAGTTCTTTCGAAATGCTCTTGCCAAGGCCCTGAGTGTGCAGTACATAGCTGTATAATCATTTGTGTTGTCAATCCACACTTTTGGGACCACACATTCATCTCACTTGAAAGACAGCAAATAATAGGGAGAAATTACTTCCAAAACCATCTCTTGGGTGTTTCCAATTGCACGAGAGCTGCTTCTGTGCAGCTGTGTTCAACCAAAGCTGAAGAGTTTGTCTTGAATACCTGCCCTCAACTGAGACAGAGAGGCCACTCCATTTCCTAGGTGGAGTCTAATAGAAATCAGCCACCCACCAATAAATGACAACCTGCATTTTAGAGGAGCACAGAGTTTATAAATGAAAATAGTGGAGAACATAGAGGAAAAGCTCTGCAGAATAGAAGACAGATTCTCTGGAATGTACAGCACTTAGGAGGAGATGGGGTGAGGTGATGGAAGGATGCCTCCCAAAAGAAAACCCTCAAAAAAACAAGTGGAAATGGTATTAAGCAGGATAGAAATCGACTTTGCTTTACTCCAGTGCTGATAAGCTGAGCCATTTGTCTGAGAAGCTACAGCTGAAAAACAGAAACATTTTGGGAGGCTGGCGAACACCTGTAAGGAATACAAAGACTGGGACTCATCTGTTCCACGTGAAAACTCAAACCCCTGAACTGCTAATTATGAACTTTCAAGGTGACTTGCAACAGGTGTGGAATTCCAGAACCTGTTTGAAAACTCTTCTGAGAGACTGCAGTCAGGAATGGACCAAAGCTGAAAATCCTGCTTCCAATGCGAACTTAAATGTAGAAAAAAAGAGAGTTTCTCCTTATATTTTTGGAAAGGAAGACCATGGTGGAGATGATCAGTAATCCACAAGAAACACAAGAGGAGGCTCAACATGAAAACAACTGCAAAGGAAAAATTAGGAAGATGAAAATGGAAGGGTATGGGAGATGTAGAAGCAAACAAGATTGATGCAGTGGCTGGCATTTGGAAAGACATGCTGCATTTACAGGGGCAAAATTAAAAGAACCAACCAACCAACCAAAGCAAAAAGGAAAACAGAACTAAAAAAAAACCAAACAAACAAACAAAAAAAAAACACCAAACAAAAAACAACTAAACCCAAACCAATCAAACTAAAAAATTAGAAAAAAACCCCCTCATCCTCCTGACCTCTACTGTGCAAACTACCAGTGGTTTAAGCTACTTAGTCCAGCATAGCATTAGAATAAGTCAGCAGTTACCAGTCTTGCATCAGAAACAAGAACACTTTCATATTGCCACTATTTTGCAGTCTTTCAGTGCTTTTATCTTCTGCCTAAGTTGGCAGGACAAGCTATTTATTTAATTTTACACTGAGACAGAGTAGAAGAGTCACCTGGTCAGACACAATTTAGATGGATGAAGGAAGTACAGTGGCTTCAAATTCAAATTCTGGTGCTCAACTGCCTTTGCTTTGCTTACTGACAGACAGATATATGATCTTGGTCTGTTTTAGCTGAAAAGCACTGTAGAAAGCTGTCAAGAAAGTGACAACAAGAATTTAAAGTCTGAAATTCTGAGAATTCTTCAGGCTTATGGGCCTTTGATTGTCTACATATTCACATTAAAAGGGTCAGAACTAATTTTCATTCTAAATTATATTAACAATTTACAAAGAGAAAAGCACTTGAAAGTAATTTCTAGCATTCAGGCTGATCAGTCATGCTTTTTTTTCCATCTTTTGTCATCTTTTCTTTCATAAGTGGGTATATAATACATACAGTACATATATTATACGTGTAAATAATACATATGTTTTACTAAAAAATTCTCTTCCAGACTCAGTCCTTAAGTCAAATGTTTGGGGGAAAGTGTAATGCAAATGCAGCACAAGAATTGTGGTTTTGTTTCATGCATTATTTTCCTTTGTCCTTCTGGAACAGAATTCCTGAATTCCATGGCAGAACCCTCTGCAGAGCTGCTTGGATGGACTTAAAATTTCTGTTCTCAAGACATGATGAAGTCAATGGAGAGAGTGAGACCTTGGTGTGACCCTGGGGCAGGAGTGAGACCCTGGTGGGACTTGGAGAGACTCCTCAGAGAACACTGATTGCTGAGAACATTCCCTGCATGACTTGGAATCTGGTTCCCAGTGCTTTTAAAAATATTTCCAGTACATTTGTGGGATATTACAGTTGTTTTTTTAATGTTCTCAACTGTTTCTCTGTCACCATAAAAAAAAAAAAAAAAGGACTTCATGTTAGCAGGTACTGTGGGTAGATACAGAGTAGAAATGTGTCTGGAAAACAGTAATTTTAACATAAATACACCAGAACACAGGAAGAAAGAGCTAAGATGTGATTTAGGAGACTGTTTCCTCTTACCTCTCAGCTAGTTGTTGTCAGTCCTTTGAAAAGCTCAGAATTAAGGGAATATTTATTTAACCTTTCTGGACCAGTGCAAGACTTGAAATATTCTTATTGGTTTCCTAGTGAGACACAAGGATTTCACTAACTGAATATAAATTTTAGTTTCCTTTGCAAAATCAGAGCACAATGTCAGAATTTTATTAATGATAATGGCAGCTTCTCATTCTGCCTTGCACTGAGAGCACACATTACAGCAAACCAGAGTAAAATTCAGTTCTTTCAAAGGTGATGAAGACAAAAATGCATTCTAAATGTTAATCCAGCCAATTTCATTATAGTCAATAGTGGATATGCAGGAATGGGCTTGGGAGAGTTATTTAGTAGGAGGATTGCAGAAACAGCTCTTTTATTGACTGTTGCTCTCATGGAACAAAACACAGAAAAGAGGATTTTTCTAAGTCATTTGTAAGGCATGACTGTCTCTTTAGAAGGTTTAGTTGTGTTAAAAGCTGGATTATGGAAGCATCCTTATGTTCTGTGATGAATTAAAGAAAAGATTTGCTGTCTTGGACAATGGGAAGTCATGCTATGTACTTAGCTACTTGCAGATTGTAAAACACACAGTGGGATTCTGTTGGAAAAGAGGCAGATTTAAAGGTCCAGAATATAACAGGTAACAGCTGTTTTGGTCAGATGTTTAAACTAAAATATACATTTTGTACTGGTCTCTTAATGAATTAATGAACTTCATATACAGCAATTTTCTTAAAAAACTCCTCATCATGCAAAGCAATATTGCAAATAAACCTCATATTCCCATTATCAAATAATTCTATTTCAGGTGTCTCTGAGAGAATCTTGAATTTTAACTCGACTGACCCAAGCACTGCTGTCGGATTTCCAGGTTCTCCATGTATCCAGCAAATTAATTAAAATCACTTACAGATGGTTTTTACGGTTTTAATATGCATGTTGTATTTTTATAAGCATCTTCTGCTATGTCTAGTACTTCGGTAGGGAAATTGGAACACAGCCTGTAGGAATGCTTTTCGTATTGCTCAGATATTTTTATTTCTTCTCATCAAGATACAACTCTGCTTTTAGCAGTCTGGTAAGGCTTCATTTTGACCATTCTAATTCAGGCTGCTAGGCGTTAATTGACAGAAACTGTGAATGTTTGTTTGTTTGTTTGTTTTTTTTTTTTTTCCAGGGTTCTCTGAAATTTCAGAGGAGGAGGAACTTGAGTGTTTAACAGCGAGGCTGTTAGAGAGAGAGGGTGACTTCTCTCAGTGGTGTTTGAGGTGCTGTCGTTGCTCGTGAAGCCTTTGGATTTCCTCAGCACTTCTAGGGATACAAAATGCTGCTGTGCAGTCCATGAAGTGTCTGCTGGGTTGTCCTGGGACTTTCAAACTATCCTGGATTCATGGAAAGCCTCAGGAACAGTTGCTTCCTGCCATGCAGTTTACCAAGCACCTGTGACTTTAAAGGGCATAAGAGCCCAGAACTGAAAGAAAATATGGATATTCACACAGCACCATTGCTAGTTTATCCCCTTATGATTCATGAAACATAATTCAGTTGCTAAGGCATTGCTGTACCCTTAGAAAATGATTTCTCTGCCACATTACCTGTTTTTGCCCATCACTGACACTTTATTTCAATTGCTGCACTCAAGATGTCCACGCTTGGCAGTGGGGAATCTGATCTCCCTCCAGCTTTCCTACAACACATCCCAAAACTCTTCAATACAAGCTATCTTAAAAAGTCATATCTTCTTTTTAGAATTGCCAAAAAGTCAATCAGGTAAGTTATTTTTTATTATTGCTATTGTTTATTTCAAGATCTTCCATTTAGTAATCTGCACTAGGTCAGACAAATATTACTACCTTTTCTTTTTCTTTTCTTAAGTTCCAATTGTTTTGATTTATGTATTTTCACATTTCTGATTCCTAAACTGACAGGGTGCATAGAATTTTCCAAAATAAACAGAAAAGAGTGCTTATCAGAGCCCTGCAGGTTGATCTCTACCCTTTCCCATAGTAACACTATTTCAGCACAGGAGCAGCCAGCAGAGTAGATAAAGGGGCACTTCTGAACCTGAAAATCAGATGTTCTCTGCCATGACTAAAGAAGAAAAACCCTAGAGTGGAAGAATAATTAAGAAAGGGGAATGAAGTTAATTTTCATTTGTATTTTTTTTTTAAATGGCACAAGGAAAAATAAAGGAATTCAGAACTTATTAGAGAGGTAGCTACACAAACTTAGATGATACACCCAACAGACCTATCTATACAATTGCCTGAAAAGTGTAGCATAAACTTTTACACTTGTTTAATAGGTAGAAGGTTTGGTTTGATTTTCTTTTTGGAAAATAGTGATTGGCTAAAAGAGGCAGAGTTTCTTTTTTACCCTTTCTTATAATTCCCAAATCAGGATTGTCTGAATAGGTGAAAAATTATTTTTCATATACACTGACAAAGGTATTGCAGTGCCTGTCTTGCCATTTTTTTTTTTGCAGTGAAAACATTTACAAATAACAGTGTCTATTCGGATATTTGATTTTTTCAAAGCAGACAGGAAAAAAAAAAAAGCTTGTGGACAATTCTATGTGCAAATGAATAAGCTATTTTATTAAAAGAATATTGGGGGATTCTATTTGTTTTTTTCAATTTAAATTTTCATGTGTGTATATCTGTTGACAAATCAACCGATAGAAGACAGGAAAAAAGAGGAGAAAGATCAAAGCATGCATTTTTTACATCAATTCAGGGATGTTTTCTGCCCATAAAGCGAAATGATGAATGAATTTTCTCGGATTTCTGTGAAATTCCTGAGTGGTTCCTTCTGAAGCCGTGCAGCAAACGCTCCTGCTCTGATTGACAGCTGGAGCGCTCCGGCTCTGCCTGTCGTAACACAAACATCACACTGAATCTTTCACGGATAGATGCAGTCTCCTTCCCTTTATTAGCTTTCTCATCCCATAAAGTGCAGCCAGGATAGGCATCATCCCTGTCCTTTAGAAAGCAGTAGATTAGTCCATTTCCTCGTGGGGCTTGGCAAAGTCCTTCAAGAGACGTGACTGGAAGAGGAAGAGGCTGAAGATGGTGGCCTGAGGGAATAAACTGCTGACTTGATAAATCTTTGGGTCTTAAGAGGTCATCTCTTGATGTCTGAAAGAAAGATTGACTCACCAGCAAATATGAGCACCAGTCTTGATGGGTTTTTGAGGGTTTTTTTAAAGTAATATAGAAAAAAATTTGTGTATGAAATACTTATAAATTTTCTACAACTACAGATAACAGCACTTTCCTTTCTCAGGTCTTACTCAATTCTCATGGATTTATTTATTCTTTTTTACACTGTCTACACACAGCACATGAGATGTGAAGAGAATTTTAATGAGTTTTTGCACTAACAAATGCAGCTTTAAATACAACACGAAAAAAATCTGAAACTCTGTGAACTTTTGATACCTGTGACAACTCATACACTCTAAAGAGCTTAAACATATCATTAGTAAAAATTATGATGTTTCACATCCACTGCCCTGAGATGAAGAATAAATTATAGCTAGGAGAAGATTAAATTTATTTAATTTTCTTTTTCCAGGAGTATTTCCCAACTTGTAAAGCCATACTTAGTTTAACACAAGAGAATTTATATATTTTTGATAGGGGATTTTTCACAAGTGTGTAACATTTACTACTTGAAACTGGTAGATTCTAAACACTCAAAGCCAGACCCTGAGATATGGAAATTGATGGGATGCATTGGGAATTAAAGGAAAAATGTGTGTTGGAAAAGAATTTATTTATTATTTTATTTCTTGTTATTTTAATACATAGGTAGGACATGTGAACAATTAAAAAAAAAAAAAAAGTGTAATCTGCTCATTTTCAGACTGTAATTTAAGAAGGATTCTTTTCCAAGACAGCCAGACCATCCTGCTGTGGAGGTTGAGAGTGTGGGTGAGAACACTGAGTTTCAAAGGAGAGGGACCCCTCAGTGGGTCTGCTGTACTCATTTCTTAGCTGACTTTAAATCTCTGGGCAGGTTGTGCTTTCTGGATATTTTTTGTTTCTGTAACCTGCTGCTGGCAAATTTCCTGTTGTTGCTCAGCACCCAGAATCCACAAAAAGCTCTGGGTACTTCTGGGTATTTCACGAGTGCAGAAGGCTGTGTAGACTCTGGGAGGAATCTAAAAGTAACTTACAATTTTTTTAAACTGATTTAGATTTCAGTTTGAACAAATATGGGAGAAACACACATGTTGCATGTGTAGCATACAGATTTTTTGAAAGCTTGACAAATCTTCAGAACAGAACCTGTGACCTATGTCTGTACAAAGATTTTTCTTAATTCCTCATTGTTAGGGTCTCAGATTTTGAAGTGGATTGATACTTTTTAAATAACAGCTGGCACAACAAGGAGTTCTATGCAGTTCTGGTTTGGTTCGGTTTTTTTTTCAACATCTCTCTCCTGAGAGCTCTATAATATAAACCCAGATTGCTGCTGTCCTCCTCTGACAGGCTGGGAGAGAAGTATTGATCTATCATGGGAGGATGGGAGGAGGTGACAACAGCAGTGACTTTTATTTGCTCATCTCAGAAAGAAAGTACCAGAAGGCAGTGTTGCTAATCTCCATGCTTAAGTAGGAAGGAGATGCTTGAAGAACAAAAAATGTACTTGATTATCCCTCCATTACAGCTTGTTGGCGTTAAAGCCACCTTGCTGAAACACTTTAATTTATTACAGGTTTATATGCCACAGGACTGAGGGAAGGATTTGGGGCCTTCTGCACAATCAAACCCAACAGTGGCGGAGATTTTTTTCACCTTTCCCACCACCTGACAGAGGTCACAAAACATTGTGAATTTTAGGGATAATGTGCACAGTAAAAGGAAGGGAAACGTGAGCATAGCTTTAAAGAGTAAGGTGTTGCTTTTTTGTCATAGGAAAAAGCACAGTTTTAAATAAAAAGGAAGACAGAGGTGTGTTCAGGGGCATCAGTGGGAATCAGCGTTGAATAAACACACTTGTTTCGACAAATCTTTTGGCAGAACAAAGACTCATGCTGGGTTTTTTTAAAAAGCAAAGTAGCAAAATTAATTTTTAATTGGAATGTATATGATTCACAAGTACAATCTGCATTTTTTGCTCAATGGTACATTGTGTTCTGCATAAATTGCCAAGGAAATTAAACAAGTATAACGTCCTCAAAGACCAAACTACATTTAGGAGAGCAGAGGTACCTGAGGGAAAAGGAAATCTGTTAGTATTCAGCAGGTATAGCTGAATTCTAGCCCTTGCATGTGGAGAGCAGTTGTTCTGATGCATAGAGACATCGAATTCCACATTTTATTTTACCCTGAGTTGTGCCATGCCCTGTTGGGCTCCAGCTCTGCAGTGCTCTGCATATGTCTAGATTGCTGCATTCATACAGGCTGCAGTGGAGACAGCCAGCTCAGAACAAATTCTAAAACATGTTGAGGTGGGGTATTTTTGGTTTTTGATTTTTTTGTTTTGTTTTGTTTTGTTGTGTTTTGTTTTGTTTTTGTTTTTTTTGGTTTTTTTGTCAAAGGAAAATCCACAAAATGTTACTGGCTGTGGCAGTACAGGCTGGGATCAGGACACAAAAGCACACTATGGTACAAGAGTACTGCATGGTTTTCTAGATTTTTGTCCTGCTTTCTTTACAAATGCATTTTTGGCTGTAAAATATCTTGCTCACTCATTCCTGGGGAACACTTCTGAAAGGCAATAAGAGGTTCTTACCACAGCTTTATATTGTTTTTTACAAATAAACAAAAAATCATCTATTTTGCTAGACAATATAAAGCATCTATCAGCCATCACCAAATAATAACATACCTGATATCTTATGAATATTAGGGAAATTTTGTGACTGTATTCTGCTTAATCCCAGTTAAATCTCTAACTATCACTCATCCTTTATTTGTAGGGTTTTTACCATCTCTGATTTAGTTGCTGGAGTCTCATCTTCAAGCTTTGTAACCTTCTCTGATTTTTAAGTAAATTGAACTAAGCTTTTTGGTATATAAAGGCACAACAAAGAAAGTGGAAAAAGGAAAAAACATAATTCTCCAGAAACCTCTGAAGATTTTGTTCTCCATATTTAACATTTATGATTTTTTATTATATATTTTGGATAACAGAGTAGCTGTCCCATTAAAATGACGTTGCATTAGGTAGATGCATAAAACTACAGACTAGGAATATTCTCAAATTGAAGAATATGATCTGAAAATTATGGTCTGAATTAAACAAAGCATGCTGGCTGACCTCTTAATGACTGTGCTGGTAACCATCAATGTAGAGAGTCACTCCCTTCCTTGCAGCTCTGACTTTGACAAGAAAATGTGGACGCTTTCAACTGATACACACAGGAGGGGAAAAAAAAACAAGAAAAAAAAAAGAAAAAAAAAAGAGGAAAGGAAGGGCTGTATAAAAATGTGGGAACATTGCAGTAAATCATCGTGTCTGATAATTCTGGTCACTAATTTCCTAACATATAAAAAACCTGAACTTTCCAAACTGAAGAGCAAACAGTAAATCCTAACATCCACCAATGGATTTTAGTTTGTGTGGCTTAGGAGACACTCTGAAAAATAAAAATCCATCAAGAATTTTGTGGAGGTTTTTTTTTTCAAATTCTAATCTTTCCTTACTTCTCTGAATAGCAGGAAAATGTAATCTCAATTTAGAAAAGCCTGCATCAAAAAAATGGGAAAGGATGAAAAAATAATAGCAGTATTCAGCATCCTCAATTATAAAATGGTTTTGTCTATGACTACTTTACATCCTTTGTTTGAAAGGTGATAGAATTTAATTCTGTTCTTTCTGTGGAGAGTGTATGAAAAATTTATTTTAAGGGAGACCTTTAGGAAGCTTTGCTTTAATTCTGTTAAAACTTTAACTTTGTGTGAAACAGCCTAGAATGTTAATCTTGAAATTCGCTTCAGGAAAGGGCAGCATTGTCTGAGAAAACTGGCCTCAAAGTAGGAAAAAATTGATTCTGCAATGATTCCCTTTTACTACTACTTTGTTTCTGATATACTAAATGGTTGATGTAATCATTCAGTCTGATGTTGTTGCAAGAGAATGAAAATTGATCAATATATCATTATTGATCAGTTCCCTTCTGATTGGCTTAGCAAATCTGTGTGTTATTTCTAGCCTCACACAGCCAATCTAGCCTATCCAGAGCTAATCTAAATAAATGTTTGTGTCTTCTGACTCACAAGGTTACAAAACAAGTAGATTATAGAAAAAGGAGCTGAACAATAACATAATTCCTTATAAGCACATATGAAAGCATTTAATATGTTCTTAAAATTGGGCATGAAATTAAAATCACACTTAAATCTCAACATGAAATGAGAGTGCTTTGCTTAGTCACAGTCAAAGTAGTGCAATAACCTCTCCATTCAGCTCAATTTATGCAAAGCCTTTTAAAATTACAGTTTCTAGGAACCATACACTATAACCCTGAGTACTTCAGTATTTTCCAATTAAATTCGTGTAGGTGTTTTAATGATGAAGCTCTCTAACATGGAATGAAATACTTTACAGCATTATAAAAAAGCATGTTCCAACTGGTGCATTTAGCACAGTCCAATGAAATACTATTAGACTAGAGTCCAGTGCTTTAACTATTTTTGATGTATTTTTCCATACTTTGTAAATCACATTGTATTCATGTTTATGATTATGTGAGTGCATTCTGTTACTTCAGGACCCTGTTTTGCTTCTTGCACATGAAGCAGTTTGTTTGGGGTTTTTTTTTGTTTCTTCCTCCCTCGCCTCCCCAAGTTGAGTAAAATGGATTTTAATACCTAATTAATTAAGAAACTAACCAGCAAGCCGTGATAAATTCATCAGCTCAGAGTGCTTTTAACATCCAACTTCAAACCTCTAGTGGTTAAAGTGCTGAAAATCTAGTTATTACATCAATTGCTTGTCTTTCCCAACCTGGTTCTGTGTGGAATGACATCTGATTAAGAAACTGTGTCACAGCATAACTCTGTTTCTCTTTGGTTTGTTGTTTTTTTTTTTTTTTTAGCATATATCCAGCATGGGAAGAAGGGTCAGCAACATTTGTGCAGCTCAGCCTGAGAGGTCAGATTATGCCAGCCCAACTCAGGTATCATGTGTTTGAACTAATGTAATTACCACATTATCCCATTATGTCAACAAAAAGAGGTGTCAGAAGCTTATTATCTTGCTGCTCCAGTGTTACCCTCCTTCATCTCATTTTCTTTTCCTCAGTAAAGTCTTTTAAAGAGAAATAAATTGATTATCAATTTTTTACTTGCATGCATCTTGGGTTTTAGTCAGTGTGAGCTGATTTTTATGCTAGAAATGACTTTGGAATGAGAATGGGGACTTAAAGGCTGTATGTTAAGGACTGATCTTTTTTGGCTTCAGGCACAGCTGAGAATTATTCTGTGCAGAGCAGATTGTAGCAAAACCAGGTTGTTTAGGCCAATCCAAAGAAGTAATTTATAGCCACTTTATGAGTTCATGGTCTCTTGATCACAGACATCATAACCTGCTGGGATACTCCAATATTGTCCTTCAAGAAAAGCCAATGAAAGACAAAGTTTTGTTTCAACACATGCACCAGGAACTTCCCAAAACCTGTTTTCCTCAAACAGACAAATAACTGCTCTTGGAAACCTGATGGTCTGCATCACACACATATTCCAAGGGAGGGAGATGGAATAATAGAACTAATCAATGTTCAATACTCAATATTCAAAATATTTAAGTGACAAGTAGGAGTGTGAAGGAGCTGACAGCTATTGTTTCAAACCTGAGAACTGATTCCTCTCCCAGATTCTTTCTCTCCAAATCCTCCCAACACCCTTTCTCCTCATCTTCCTGCTGGTGGGTGTTACTTGCTCTGGCCTATTCACTGACTTATGTTATGGAACTTAAAGTTATTTTACCTTTTATGAATGCTCTGCCTTCTGGGGCCAGATGTTCTCCCTGGCTTTGAAATATCATAGCCCTTGTTGGACTATGAAAAAGTGGCCAGATGTTACCTAAGGACATTTCCATCTTTTCAGTGCATGTGTTCATGAGACCAGAGAACTCACCCAATATTCCTTCTCCTCCTGCTAGTTCATCTTCATGTTCTCAGAGAGGTGTAAATGATGTTGCACTGTCCTCTGTTTAGGCCACAGATTTGCTGGATTCTGTTGTGATAAACTCCATCAATGACCAGTCCTGATGGGTTCAGAAAGGAACATCTTCTACAGTTTCTTTTCTACCAGAATGAAGGGCAAGGATTTGAGATTCTGGTCAAACAGTGGTGATAAGAGGAGACAAATTTTCATAACAGTAAGTGAACACCTACCTCCCTGTTAAAATAAATTCTCCCTCCTTTCCTTTTTCTTTTAAATTTAGGGATTCATGTGCAACTGTGAGTGGCAAGAAGAGAGGGAAACTCACTGTAAATCAGGCTGAAAATAGCATAAAATATGGTTAGAGAAAACCAAGCTAAGAGAAAAGTGAGAGGCATAATTAATACACTTGTGTATATTTAAAAAATATTCCAGACAGTGGAAACCTTGAGAAATTATAAAAAGCCTAGGATACACCTGTGTTTTGTGAACTAACATAAATAACAGGCAGCCTGTTCCCAGCCATTGTCTGTTTATTACTGGGCCTCAGGATAAAAAGAGGTTGCAATTTTCTAATCTTCTTTTTCCAGTCTTGGCAATCTGGAATTCTGGATTTGAGCAGTATAGCCAAGGGAGACTGCCCTGAAAGCTCAAATTATTAAGTTTATTGATAATTATTTAAATTATTAATTAAATGGATTTTGCTCTTTCTTAATTTTCTTTCTGACACTTTATCTTCTAGCATTTATCCAGCTCATTTTTATGAAAGGAAATTAAAACAAAACCAAGACTTTTGCTGATTGCAACTCCATTAATAGTATAAAAGAATAGCTATGAGATTCACAGTAAAATCAGAGAAGATGAGTCATTATTCTTTACATACAGTTGAGAGGAAGGTACGTCACAATGAAAACAAAGAGATGACCAGATCAATTTAGAACAAAACAACTTTTGGTCAGCTTAGTAGAAATGAAAACTCCCCAGAGGACCACTGGGAACACAATTGGCCACCAGTTGCCATGCACCAGTGTATTGGAGGCCACAAAACAATAATTCCTTCTCCATTCATGCTCAGTGTCTGCTGAAATCACAAAGAGACTTAAACATAAATTGTGGGGTCGATATATGTTGTAATTGTCATCAATGATAATCCAGTCATGACACCATTTTTTGGAAGAAACACATTCTTGGACATTTCCAGTTATTCCCTGGGAGGTGTTTAACATCATCTGTTTCTCCTGTTCCACCTCTTCTTCTTCAGCAGCAGCTCCTTACCCATGTAAAGGCCAGATGAAAGAGCAACAGAAGGACTGTGAAGGCTGAAAATTTTTAAAGGGGCTGCAGCTGGGGCCAGGTGCTCCCTGCCAATTTCTCCCACACACAAGAAGTTTTTTTTTGGTGCTGCCCGTCTTGAGAAGCGGCACAAGACTGGGAGCTGTTGTTTAAATTGCAATTTAAAGTAGACACAACTAATTAGATCAAAATAGAAGGGATGGAGGTAAAGGAGGCAGATGGTTGGTTGGATTTAGGCTAGGTGATTTTTCTGGGCACCAGGCATGGCTGTGGGGGTCTGATCTATGGCAACAGCAATAAAAATGAAAGATAATGTGGGGTCTGCCCTGGAAGCAGAGGGAGAAACTTTACAGCATCCATATTTTGTAGTAGGAAATACTCTCGACACTAGGCATGACCAGACCTGAATGTATATTCTTTGTCATTCTCATTTAAATAAAAATCTTTTCCTTAGACAAAATAAATAACAGGGCTATTTTATATAACAATGAGTAATGAATAACCAGATGTTGAATTCAAAACCAGTTTTTCTCCAACTCGAATTACTGCAGCAATGTGGAATTAGCTTATTTAAAATTATGACGCTACACTGAGAACCATGTGAATGGAAATCTAATGTGATGGTTTAGGATCAAAAATGTAAAGAAAAAAAAATCTTAAGTTGAATTAAAAAACCCCAAACTATTCTTCATCTTCCTCTTCGAGTTAGATAAAATCTTTGATTTTTTTCAGATTTCTTATACAAAAATTAGCCACATTTGATTTCAAAATATGACATCAACTTCTTTCCTACATTGATAAAATATTTTGCTTTCTGTATTAATATTTTTCTTTCTTTTTTTAAAGCTATTTTCTAGATTGCCACATACTTATGCTAAATATTTTTACCTAAATGCCTAGTGAGAACTAAAAATCCCTTACCTTTCAGCTGAGTTGTTAATTTTTTGACTTCACAAATTCAAATTACTCTGAGTTTGGGTGAAGTTGTGCAGATTGCAGGAGCCTGTCAACCACATCCTAAAAGTATCCCGAGTCTGGAAGTAGATGGTGAAAATCAGAAATTCATTGTAGAAAACCACTTAAACGAATGAGTGTCTATGTATCTCATTCCCCAAGAGCCCAGATTTAACAGGATATTATCACTGAAGCAATGCAAATTCAGGAATACTCATCCATCTCAGCAAACAATAGAAACACCTGCTGAAATCTCTCTCGCAATCAGGTGGGGTTTTTTTGTTTGCTTGTTTTGTTTATTCCCTAAATGAATTTCTAAATCGATGCTTAGCTAATAACCCATCATTAAACCTACAAGCTTATCATTTCAGCTTGTGAATGCTGTTTTGTGGTAATGAAAGTTCTTTTTTTTTTCCAATATTATAACAGTGATAGTGTGCAACAGAACAGTCATTTTGTCCAGTAGCATTCTGCAGAAATAGAATCCTGCACTTTCTGTAGTACATTTTTAATGCCTTTTCTCCTGAAATCCTTGCTCCTGATGGTGAAAGCTGATTTACAGCAGAACCTCACTCTCTTCAGGATTATTGTCAATAAATGTGAAGATGTAATTTGAGTGATAATGAAAGAACATTTTATTGAAAATCTCCAGAGAGTCTGTTTCACAAGATATAATTGGAGAGGGGCTAAGAGTCCCCTGCCCCCATTTCCAAATTTAGCATCTCAGCCATCAAGATGTGTATATTTTAAAACTCTCTAGGGGAAAAAAGCCAGTAATATGATCAATAACAGTATTAGAATAGAATACAGCTCTACAGAAATGGGGACATGGAAAGGACTGGAGAAGAACTCAAACATTTCAGTGTACAAACTACATCAATTTTTTCAATGTAGTCTTAATTTTCCTTTTCATTCATATGTTTGAAACTGCTGGGACAGACCTTCATATTTTGCAGATTGTGCAGCTGTACTGACTGGCTTGGTTTATAGAGACATAAGATGCTGCAAATTTATTTTTTAAATTTTTATTCTGGTAGAAAAACCTCCAACAGTTTGTTGATAGATTATGAGTTTTGCTTTCAGGCACTTATGTCTCAGGTGATGTTGTGAGTACCCAAAATCCTCCTCCCTCTTTTGTGGATCTAAGATCACATCTGGAAATGAAATGTATTTTGAGCAACTACTACACCTTTCCAATGTTTTTTCAGAGTTTATAACGGCAGAGTTGCAGGATTTTCTCTGGTTGCATATTTGTTTCCTTGCACTATTTAATTTTTTATGCATTTTGAGTCTAAATGATTTGAGCCTTATTTGTCTCAGAGATGGCCTCATTCCCTTCTTCATTAATGCTTTGGTCCCAAAAGCTGAAGCTGGAGCTCATCATTAAAGAAGACAAGAGATTACTGGCTTTTCACTGAATGGGCATTTTGTGGATGGAATCTTTTTTTCTCCCCTGTTCCAAAATAATTCAAATCAATAGACTCTTAGTCCCACTTCTTTCTCTTAATTTAAGCTCTTGTGAAAGAGTAGAAAGGCTGGTGTTTGAGAGTGAGTCATTCCATTCGTCTGCTGATTTGTCTTTTTTTTTTTGTGTTGATAAAAAATTCTTTTAATTATTTTTCAAAATTATGTCAAAGGTACTTAATTTTTTTATTCATTATCTTAATTTAATATATTACTAAAAATTATTTTTTAATCTTATGTTATCTTCGCTTTAAAAAATCTATGCTTCTTGAAACTCTTCCTCTAATACAGACTAAGAATAAATGAATACTCATATTGCAAGATTAGTGAAATTTAGAAATATCATCAATTTTCTAAATGATGAGTATTAATTTTCCTGGATACACAAACCAGATTTTTCTACAGTGAGGAGTCTATTCTATTAGGATTTGAATTAGCTGTGATTTTTTGGGGGGCTCATTAACATTATTAACAGGAGCACCTTTTCCATGGTTTAAAAATGGTGTAAGAACCTGTGAGGAACAATTTGCTTATGTAGTACAAAATTAAATTGTATTCCTTTCTGTTCACTTTATTCTGTTATTAAAAAAAAAATCTTTCTGGTGTCAGATACACTATCTTCAGGCTTCTAGGCTTAATTTTTTTTATTATTTTTAAGTGCAAACTTTCATGTGAGCAAAAAAGGAAAGTATTCTAAATTATTGTAGCTGATAACAGAGAAAGGATTTTGGAGTTTTTTTTTACAAAATAGGCTTACCATCCGCTTTGCTTCAAAGGCTGAAAGCACTAAAAACTATTTGTTTTAAAGACCTTCAGTCAGTTGTTTTCCATATGAAACTTGTCTTTTTTTTCCTCTACTCTATTTACCTGTAGAAGGAGGTGAATGGTTAAAACTGATATTCCTAAATCACACTAGAACAACCTGAGCAGTAAATCCAGACATAATGATGGTGATATCTCAGAAATTCTGTTTAGACATTGAGAAATAACCCACAGTACAGGTACTTGACGCCTGACATCCTGAGAACAGATCTGCTGCTGAGCAAACCTGTGTGAGATGCACACACTTCAGACAAACTCTGTTCTGTGCTGTCATTTTTACACAACAGGCAAAGCCACTCTTGTGAATTTACACCAGCAGCTGGTTTTGTTAGTGTTTTTTTAGCAATTTTTAGTCATGGGTAGTAAGGGAGGGTTATTTTATTTCCCTGTGAGGATTCCCAACAATGGCTCACAGTCATGGGCTCTTGGGAGTCCCTACAGAAACCTTGGTGTGCATCACATCAGGGCTGCTCATTTTCATCTACATGGTGTTACATCAATCTTGTAATGTCATTCACCACTGAAAATGTGTGCATGGCACAAGGTTGGACTTTCCATTCAGTGGTGGTGCTGGTAGGGTTGTTGGTGGGCTTCTTTCCTCTTTCTTTATTAATCAAAACATTTAATGGCTGTGAAACACTAACATTGGAATAAAAATGACCAAAAGCAGTTTGCCAAATGGGAAGTTGAATGGAGAATTAATGTGTGTTGGCTTGATGAAACTGTGAAAAGTTGTCTGGACAGACCACCTGAGCTGGTGGGAAAGGGATTTTGCAAAGTATGGATTGCAAAATACTCCACTGTAGCAAGAGATACAACATTCGCCAAATTCTTCAAGCAGAGCCTGTTGAGTTTCAGCAGGACTAGTTTGTCTTACCTTAGCCTTGACTTTATTAGACTTTATCTGGTTCTTGTAGGAGCCACAATCCAGACAAATCAATTGCAGATTATTTGGCAGTGAGTGTAATGTGACAACCATTGGTTTAAATCCCTTTCTAATAAAACAGTAAAATGTTAAATTGATGTGAAACATCAGTGACCAAACTTCAGCATGAGGAGAAAAGAAAGGAAGAATAAATCATGGTTGTCTTATCATTTCCCTTACCTCTGCCATGCTAATGAGTATCTGGGAATATCTGGACATTCTTTCCATTTTGTTGTGATGGATATGGCAAAAGTCAAAAATCTGTCAGTAATGTTGATTGTTCTACAAAGAGCTTGGTTTTTAACTGGGTCAAGTTTTAGGAAGATGCTAGGCGATATGAAAGAGGTTTTCATTTTCTTATGGTTCAAAATGTTAAGTGGATATGGGAAAAATGAGAGAGCAGGCAAATTCTCACCTACTTGAGCTGCTAAATGGAGAATTGACACACATGACCCTGGCAAAGCTTCACACACGAGAAAATTCTGGAATAATAATACTGCTCCTTGGAGGGGCAGCATCCTCCATTATTCAGCCATCCTACATCGTGCACAAATGATTCAGGCACCCTTTGGGTGATATTTATATCTGGGAGATGCTCAGGGTGTTCCTGTCCTGCTTTGCTGAAAAGAATATGTGAAGGCATCCTGGACCTCCACAGCCCATTTTTAACATCTAAATACCACAGAAGGCATGAATTTTACACCTGAAATTATGTGACAGGATCATGAAAGCTGAGTGCCTGGAACAACTGAAGGGAGTTACAATATTTTTTTTCCAGTTGCATCAAATCTTTCTGCCTCAACAAATTCACATCTCTAGCTGTACACACACAAACACACATATATTTATATGGTTTAGGCATTAAGCTGAGTGCTAATTGTTATTGTGGAGATAGTGCCACTATGATTGCAATTAACTTTGCTTTGTGACAACTGACTTTTTTCAGAATAGTTGATATGCATGAATAGAGCTTTGCTGTTTGCTTTTATATTATGCCCATTTATATTATGAACCTATTTTGAATTTTTGTCATTTCAGAAGGAATTCTCATATCATGTCACCAGGTAAGTGAAATAGCTGTCCATCTTTCCTCAGGCTTTCTATAATCAATGAAGAGAGTCAAAACCTTCTCTGAACTCTCCTGCAGAGGATGTTGTGGTGGTTTGGGGTTTTTTTTCCCTCTCTTGATCAGGATTTTATGGAGACTAAATCATGAACCTGGTAAATTGAAAAGGTAGATAATAGTGGTGGGAATATTACCCCCTTATTCTTCATCCCCTCCATTGAAGGATTCCTCTGAAAGGTCAAATAACCTTTTGAATGTTTGGACTCTTTTCATATTGTATATTGTCACACACACACACACACACACACACGTACCTATGTTCACTATTAATGCCTTCAAATATTTAAATATTTGAGCTTTCTTATGAATCCGGTATCAGTTAGAACAGACACACTTTATTTCCTCACTATCCCACTCCTTTCTTGGTTACAAGGCTGCTCAGCACAGTGACATTTTTTCAGGACAGTGTGACAGACCAAAGCATTGAGGGGGAAAATCTCAGCTCCTAAGGAAACATGTTAAGATTGACAAAAGATGAAGAACAAAGAGGTCTTTAAACCAAAACAAAACAAAAAAAAAATTCCAAAACTGAATGGGTGAGGTGGACAAAGACAAGATGTGATTAGGATGTGATTGCTATAGCTTTTTTTCTATGCAAATTTCAGTGATCAATAGTACTCTTCAAAAGATACCATTGGGGGATTTTTTTGATTTTTCCACAAGAAAAGGTTGATAAATAAGTTGCAGTTATGTTCTCAGGATGAAATGCCATTGCCATTTTTTAATTATTAAAACCTGATACCATTATGCAATAATGTGTTTCCACATTGTATAGTGAATATTTTCCTTTTTAAGCCTCTCCCTTTGAAGACTTGGCAAGTAAGGTCAGATGCCTCTTAATGGAAATAGAAATGAAAAGCACTACCTCATTGATTTCTTCTCCTCATCCAAAAATGAGATTTTTTTTTTAAGCTCTCTGCCTCATCATGATGATTTCAGATAAGCACCTCCATAATAGCAGACTAGTATGGAGAGGTATAATGCTTCATTTCAACTATATTCTACAGTAAGTTTATCATAGATTCAATTCACTGCCATGAGACTGGCTACAGTTGCTAAGAGGAGCTCTCATTGAGGGAATTCATCAGTGCATGGAAGACAGTGAACCAAATTCATCCCTGCTGTAAATCATCCAACTTTATTGGAACTGTCTTAGGAAAGGAAAAAAAAAATCCCACTCCATTTATCCATTATTCTACAGAAGGATGCCTTTCATAAAAGTTATTTTCCTCTTTGTTGCTCTCCTACTTACATATTTCAGTCGCTGAGTAGGTAAAATGAATCGTGAAGATGAAGTTGAATATTTGACACCTACTTCATTAATGGAGAAGATCTCATGCAAAGGAATATAGCCCTGGGCATTTTGCTCTAATCGACTTGTGAGACAAAGTCTAAGCTTTCCCTCAGAGACTGCAAGATAAGAGAATACAAGCAAAACTTTAAAAAAAAATATTAGTTTAGGAATCTGCTTCCACCCGTTTAATAGAAACTCTGTTTATGTAGCAGTTCTGTTATTCATGTGGCTGAAGTGCTCATAAATAACCTTCCTCAAAATGTCACTGTCAATGAGGGAAAATTACTGTTCCTGTTCCAATAATGTGCTAGCAGTTTGATGAACACTGCAAGCTGAGATAGTCATCTAATCATCCCACTTAAGAGAAAAGTATTTTTTGCCAAAAAGGTGCAGTTCTTGAATTATGTTTCTGGCAGTTTACTTGTCATCTTGGAAAGGGCAAGGTATAAGAGAGCTTTTCATTCCTTGCACAAAGTTAGCCAGAAACTAAACTGAGGGAGAAATATTGGTGGTGAGTGGAAGAAAGGCAACTGGTTTCTATTTGCATTGTTCTTAATAATAACATTGAAAAATAAAATGGACAGGAAGGAAAACACTGTTCTGAAGTGTAAGACAAAGTGCTAACAAACAAATTAGTCCTTCAGTAGACTTAATATGGTCTATGTCACATTTTGTAGTACTTTTAAATTATGTGCATCTCTAAATTGAGCCTGATTTTATTGATTGTAAATACTTTGCATAAGAAAGGTGTAAAAATTCATAGCTGGGGTTGTGTTACTCTGTTCCCTAAACTAATGGCAGCTAAGAACATTTTGTTCACTTTGAAATTCTGCTTTTGCTTACTGTTCCCCTTTGATATACAACTTTATACTTACAGAAATCTGTCAGTCATGCAGCACTTAAAAACAAGAATAAGAGCAACAAGACAGCGAGCCTTTTTAAAATACACTTGTCACTTGCCTGCTACGTAAGGCAAAAGTGTAATTAGCATTTTGCAGTTTGGATTAGTGATGTATGGACAGCACACTGATTACATACCGGGGAGGAGCTCTCATTTTTGCCTCAGCACCCAGCCAGCCTGACTTCTGCTTACTGCACAGCATAAAGCACAAATCCATTCATTCAGCAACATTTCAATCTGACATTTTCTGTTCTAATAGAATGAACCTACATTATCCTCTAAGAAATGCATCATTGAAAATTAACTGCCTAAATCAGCAATTAGATTTCCAATTGCAGAAAATAATCTCTGATATCCACGTGAGATTTCCCGTTTTCCCCCCTTCCCTCTGACACGCTGTGTGTTTTACCCTGTAGAGGGTGCAGTGCACAAGACTTTAGGTGAGTGTTCAAAGAAAAAGTGGACATTGGCTCTGAGAAACCTGTGTGGGACGTTGTGTAATCAAACGGGATGGATGCAGCAGTGACCTTCCTCGTGTACAGCCCTGCTGCTGAACATTCTTGCTCTTGCTGTGAGTCTGGGTTCAGTCAGAGCTGCACCTGCTGCTGGAAAACCTTCTGGAAAATCTGTTACACAGAAAAAAAAGGTGGAGGACACAGGATGATATAAGGCAAAGCCTTTGTCAATGGACTCACCTTAATTCCATCAATATCGAATGGTTCCTTTTTGGTTATTTTGTGTAAAATACCTTTTCAAATGCTTTAATGAAACACAGCCTGTATTGCTTTTTACTTTTGAAGGCAGGATTTACTGAAGACATAAAAATCTGGCATTGGAGACTGGGATTTCATAAGACGTGACGTTTCTCTATTTTTCACTCCAAATTAAGGAAAAAAATCCCCAAACAAACAAATGAAAAGAAACCTAAGATGCCATAAAAGTTCAGCTCATCAGAGAAAGACTCTACCACAAATGAACCTTGTCCTGCAAGCTTAAGGGAATGGAGGAAATTATTCCATCTTTAGAAGGTCCAAACAATTTTATCACCCATCAGGAGAACAAAAGAAATATAAGAAGGTTGGCTAAAGTGAACTGAGGGGAAAATTTATTTTGAATGATGGTGCCATACAAATGACAACACATATTTAGCTGAAGGAGTAGTTTCATGCGAAGTTCTCTCAAGAGGATTGAAAATCTCATGGTGATTAAAATAAACCTCAGATCAGACAGCATTTGTGATTTGTTTTTTCTCTGACAGGAGAAAATGTAAACAGTCCTACTGCAAATATTTTAACTGGCAGTGGTCCGTAGTGACAGAAGTGATTAAAAAAGTAATTCTGGCACCATAATGTTTGCTGGAGCACTTAGTGATGTTTGAGTGCTACATAAGAGAGTCATCATATTGCCTCAGCTCATCCAAAGTATGGCTGGATGAGTGGGGTGGAATACATTGAAATGTTGATCATGTCACACATTAGCAAGCTGCCTATTGACAAGCAGCTTCCATACTCAAGGTGTTTATTTTGATTTCTTGTTAAGCCCTCCCAGTGATTTGTGACTAATCTATATCTAATTTAAAGTATTCAATAGAATCTCCCACATCTCTATTTTGGAGGCCATCTTCTTTGATGGGAATGCTTCTGAACTTTATTACCCCCTGATTACAGTTAAGCACGTTGTGCACAAGCCTTGAGAGAGCTTGTCTAACGACTCATAATTAGTTTGATAGCCATTCCTATTAGAAAATCCACAACGTTTTCTTCCCCACCTATTAGTTTTATGATCTGTGACCGCTTCGTGGGAATTACAACATGAGAAATTGCAAAACAAGCATCGAGATGAAATTGAATAACATTATTTACTTGTGATTGCAACTGTAATTGTTTAAATATTGGCAACGTGCAGCCTTCAAAAGCCTGACTCTCAGCTGCTTGTTTGATGTCGTGATTGCCTCACCTTGGGACTGTGGTACCAATTTTAGTGTTTCTATTTCCCTCATTATTGAATGCAGCTTTGATTAACGGGAATGGCATTGGTCAGGATGCAGAAACATTCAGTTCTTCCTAGAAAAACAGAAAATTTACCTCTAAAAACCTACAAAAGCTTTGTTCGTAGGAAAATAAATAAATAAATAAATAAATAAATAAAAGCATTTTTTTACAAGACTAAAGTTTATATAAACCACCATCAAATTAAAATTATAATAGCAAGAGCAATACAAATAAAATATTCAGTTGTATAAAAATATTATAAAAATAGGTTTTTTCCCCACAATTTTTGGCAAAATGAGGAAAAAATGAGGAAAAAATGAGGAAAAATGAGGAAAAAATGAGGAAAAAATGAGGAAAAGGGTAGGTATCTTCCTCTCCCTTTTGTTTGGAATAAAGATTTGAATGACAGAAATTAAGGAAAACCATGGTTGTTAAGGAACTGTGGCCCTTAAAGCTGAATGATCATTGCGTGAACATCTGGGAGGGAGATCTGAATTTACATTCAGAAGGTGAATCTGTCTCTTCAGCAATATGCATGCTGAATAGAGATGGATGAGAGCAGGAGCAGGGATCCCTTAATCTCTCCCTTCTACCTGCTGAGAGCCCCCAGATCAGAGTCTGTCTGCCCCCAGCAAACAGCAATTGTTTTATACAGAGTGAAAGAGATTCACAGAGCAACACTGGCAGACCCTCACCTGCTGGTTGGCCCCACTTCTGCAAGAAGCCCTAAATCCATCCCCCTAACTGGAAAGGGAAGAGAGAAGTGAAAGCAGTCCCTTGAAGCTCTAAGCTTAAACGTCTTTTTTCCTTTTACTTTTTGTTTTGCTTCAGTTTTATTACGTGGTCTGTTAGGCAATTGATTTGGAAGAAAGCCTTCAAGGCTTACTAAGGTTTAGGTGTGAAGGCAGCACCATGAGTTGCCTAAGAATATATTAAGTAATGAAAAATGTTGGATGTTTAAATGACTTAATAGAGATTTCTCCAACATAAAGCTGTGGATGGATTGCAATTTGAGCACGTACACTTAGGCAGCTGTAGGCAACTGTGACAAGACTGAAACTCCCTGAAAATTTTACACAGAGTGTCTCTGAGCAAAATTTAATATACTAGATCCTGATGATAAACTGATGGGCAGGGAGATACAGATGCTAGGTTTCTTCTCACTCACATAGCCAAGAGAGAAAAAATTGTCCCAAAATTTTGTTGCTATTTTGTTCCTGAGCAGTATACATAACATTCTATCCATTTAATAATATCTTAAATTTTCATATATAGTGGTAGTTTCAATAAAATGCGAGAATGTTGACTAGAGTAAAGCAAAGTATTTGTTAAAATGGTAATTGATTCCTTTGAGGGAAAAAAAAAACCAAAAAAACAAACCACAAAACAAAAAAACCAACAAACAAACAAAACCAAAACCAACAAAACCCCAAAAACCACAACCAAGGAGTCAATATTTCTCAGGAGTATGTTCAGCATCTCTGTGTATGAGCCACAGTAAAAGGATTCACAGGAATTCACAGAGGAAGCTTTGAAGCCTTTTGTTGCAGGTGGCATTCCCTCAGGGGACTGCCAGTTCCTGCTGGAGAACTGAGGATATATGAAAACAAGCTCTACAATAACCTTCCTGGCTGTCTTAAGTTAGCTGTGTAAAATATTCCTCATAATGTATTTTGCAAACAGTTGCCAAAAGTAAGCAGGTTTTTGCTTTGCTGAATAAAATTACATTGTTTATGTAATTCTTTTTATCTTCCCATATCCTCGCATGATTAATTATTTTTGAGGAAAATACCCACGATGCCTTAGAAAAGGTAACACTTATTTCTGTGAAGAGAGGAAGCAGAAAGCTCCCAGGCTCCACAAAGGGCATATTAAATGTTGCAGTTAAGCCTGTTCAATGGAAATTGTAGTGGGCTGACCCTGGCTGGATGCCAGACATCCACCAAAGCCTCTCCATCACTCCTTTCCACAGCTGGACAGGGGAGAGAAATTATAACAAAATATTCACGGCTTGAGATTAGGATGGAGAGAGAGCATTCACCAAATACTGTCACAGGCAAACCAGACTCAAATTAGAGATATTAATTGAATTTATTGCTAGCAAAATCAGAGCATGATGATAAGAAGTAAAATAAGATCTTAAAAACACTTTTGTTCCCCCTCCCTTCTCTTTCCTTCCTTGCTCTATGTCCTTCCTTCCAGCAGCACAGGGAAATGGGAATGGGGGTTACAACCTCATTATAGTGTAGAGTTGGTAAACCAAATACACAAATTAAAAACAAACAAACAAACAAATTTTAAAAAACCCAAAACCCAAGGGGAAAACAATTATTGCAGCAAATTCTTATATTAAAATATTCTCATTTTTCTTCTAGGATTTCTTCCACTTACTGATCTACTGAATAAACAAACATCTACAGGGTTAAGAGAAAATAAAATAAGGTAAATAAAAGGAAAAATAAAATGATTCTGTACTTTAGACAAACAGTGGTTTCAGTACTCCTAGGATAAGGAAATTGCTTGGTTTTAAAGCCAGAAATTCTCATGTCTCAGAAGAAACATGTAAAAGGTTTTCACAAGGCAAAGACTGAACATCCAGGACATGAAAGGGGGCCCATCAACTTACAGGAGACCCACTGTCCTTCACTGCCAGTGCCCAGTGCTCCTGAGGGCTTGTCCAGGCACACACATCCACTGACTTGCATGTCTTGGAGCACAAACCCTGTGAGGAACGGCTGAGGGAGCTGGGGTTGTGTAGCCTGGAGAAAAGGAGACTCAGAGGTGACCTTATCACTCTCTGCAACTCCCTGAAAGGTGGCTGTGGTCAGATGGGGGTTGGTCTCTTTCCCCAGGCAGCACTGACAGGATGAGAGGACAAAGTCTTGAGCTGTGCCAAGGGAAATATAGGCTGGGTGTGAAGAAAAAGATTTTACAGAAAGGGTAATAAAGTATTGGAATGGTCTGCCTGGGGAGGTGGTGGATTCAGCATCTCTGGATGTGTTTAAGGAAAGACTGGATGTGGCACTTGGTGCTATGGTTTAGTTGAGGTTAGAGTTGGGTTGGGCTTGGTGATCTTGGAGGTCTCTTCCAATCTAATGATTCTGTGATTCTGTGTGTGATTCCTCCTGTGAAAGTGCTGATGTCCTCTGACAACCAGAGCCAGGTCACTCAGCTTCAGGCAAGGCAAGGGAACCGTGCTTGCTGTCCAGCTGGACCACATCCCCAACACCCCACAGCTCCAGAGAGGGAAACTGCCAGGAACACGAGGACACCACGGCATGCAGCGACCTTACAGTCACAAAACCTGAGAGCAGAAGAGAATAGAAGGAGAAATAAGGTATTGTAAAAGGTTATACATCCTCTTCTGGGTGTAAATGCGTCTGCTAAAAATTTTTCTGCCTGTAGTAGCTCATGAATTTTTAGCAAGTGCAACTATTCTGCACAGCTCTGACATTTATACTACAGCTTCATAAGGCAGTTTAAAGCCGGAGTGATTAGGCCACATCTGGATTTGCCAGTGTCTTAACCTAACCCCACTGTTCTGCCTGGAGGAAGCGTTAAGACAGGGTTAAGACTCTACATTTTCTTAGAAGAAGTACAGAGCTGGGTAGCTTAGAAACAGAAAAGAATAATTTCTCCATTTGTTCAGGATTTCTAGGTGCCCCACGTCCCTGTTGCAACTAAGTTGCTGGGTTAATGGAATTTCCTCTCTGCTGAGATGCAGAAGTCCTAGATATAAGAGCCCTACCTTCTGTCTTATCCATCCATCCATCCATCCATCCATCCATCCATCCATCCATCCATTTATCTGAAATTTCAAAGGCAGAAGTACAGAAGCCCCAAGTTTGACCATATTTCAGGCAGTTAGAATATTACAAAGATTTTCCTTAGTATGTATCTGATATAAAAGATGAAGGGGGTGATGGATTTTCTTGTCTCTAGGAATTGTATTGGGAAAGAGTGAGATTGCTGGCATCTCCCTCGAGATCGTCCCAGTTTTGTGGCGTGTTCATGGTGTTGTGATGAGCATGTGTTCTGTGGATCATCTGGAGAATTACAAGAGACAGAGTGGCTGAGATCTTTAGGAACTGGAAAATTTCAAATGTTAACACAAATTTATCATGCAGAGATTTAACCACTTCACTCATTTTCTGCCATTTACCTCTTTTTTCTCTCTGTCTGTCTCCAAACATTTTCTTATAAAAAAGGAAGTGTAGGTTTAGGTACTTTTCATGGTTTTGCTTGGATTTTACTGACAGATGAGTGTGTGCAGTGCTTTGGTCTGGCTCAGTGCCAGAGCAAGAGTGATTTCCAACGCCAAGCTGCAGCACCAGCCTGTTTTGAATGACAGACTAACGTGTGTGTGGGGATGTGAAAACAGGTGGTCTGAGATGTCTGGAATCAGCAGAGCATCTGGTCACTGGAGTGTGACTGCACCCTACTTTGTACTCCTAATCCAGAGTGGGACCAGCAGTCAGTAAGGAAACTGGCATCCTTTCCAAACCCATCATTTTGTAACCTGTCCTGAGAACCCAAATACACACCAGTGTTTGTTTCAGGGCTAAAAGTACTCCAGCCAGTCTATAATTACTTTACATAACCTGTATTCCTCAAATGGCTAGAAATCAGATTTTCTTCAAGTATGCCAGAATATTTGTACAACAGGGTTTTGCATTCTTTTGTAAAAACACACAGTTAAAAAAAAAATCTTTAATTTTTAATCTCTTTGTTCACTTATAACTAACTAGATAAACATTCTTTTATCTCTGCCTAACGTTGCCAGCTCTATTAATATTAAATATTAAATGTTAAATCCATAAAATTATTAAAATACCCTTTGACGGTGAATATCCTTTCTCTCTTGGCAGTCAAATGCTTGTTAATAACAATTTATTAGCAGTTTTAAGAGGATAAAGAAGTAAAGGCTTGAAAACACAGGAGTTTATCGTACACTGAAAGATGATAAATAGGCCATGGTTTAAGCTAGCAATATTTTTCAGTCAGGTTTTCATTAATAATGTTTTCCTTTTCAGTGTGACTCTTCTACCAACGTCTGTATAAGAGAGATTTTTGGTTTACTATAAAGGTGAGAAGGACTGATGAGGAAGTCTGTCATGTTCTCTGTGTATGAGATTCTAGAGTATCCCTACCCACATTAAATACAGACCTAAAAAATAATAAAAAAAAAAAAGCGCCTCAAATAATTGATGAGACAAATGCTATTTTACATTGGTGCATGTCGTCTGTTACTCTGAGAACAAAGTTTTGTTGTTTCTAATCACAACTTTCACAGGAATACAGCACTCATGAGGATTTTTCAAAAAGGAAAAGTGGTGCTAGCACTGTTCACTTACCCCTGGAAACAAATGATAGTAGTATCAGGCTGATACTTGATGAATACATATCTTGTAAAAAAATTTAAAGAAAACCACCAAAAAACCAATATAGACACACCATTATCAGGAATTCCTTTCTATTCATGGAAAGGAAAATTATCCTGTAAAATATTACCATTGATTGCATAACCTCTGATTGCAGCGATCATTGCTTTTCATTGTGCAAAGCTGAAGACCTTTCCCTTAAATTTCAGAGACTGTTAAAGGAGATCCTGTACAGTTTTTTGCCTATAACCGTATAACCTGTACAACCAGGGGATTGAATTCTCCTGTCTACCACACATTGCAATTCCCAAGGCACTGGTCCAAGGTTTTTAATAAATAAATCATCAACAAAACCTCCAAAAACCCCAAAACCCAAAAAAAAAACAAAACCAAAAAAACCCCCAAAACAAAACCCCACAACCCCCAAACCAGCCTGCCACAAAAAAAAAAAAAAACAACAACTCAAAAACAAAAACAAAACCAAAAAAAACTCAAAAAACAAAACAAAAAAACCCCCAAAAAACCCAAAAAACCCCCACCAAATAATTTTTGGTAACTGTTTATGTTATTGTGAGTTTATATTTGTCAGGTGTTGTAAATACCTAAATGGAATGAGGAGAAGACAGATGCTTTTCACTAATGGGCAGGAGAGAGATGAGAGCTCAACTCCAATCAGCTTAAAATACTACAAAGCAATAAGCAACATTTGGTTTCTGTTACAAGTTGAGCTCCTATGAACCCTGAAGCAAAGCAGAATGAGAGAAACAGGGCTCCCCAGCAGACAGAAAGCACATTTCTGCCTTTCATTCCAAAATGCTCTTTGGCTGGATTTTAAAATACCATGTCTTGTTTTGTGAGATCTCACCAAGGAATACCTGTCAGCATTAAGAATTCAGCCTTTTAAGATGGTACAGCATGTAGGTGTGTGCTCTCTCTCCCTCCATCAAATAACTTTGAAATACCAAAGGTCATTACCTGCTCTGGTACCAGAACTCCTGTAACATGCTGGGGTGTCTCAGGTACCTCTGTGAGCTCATGTTAGCTTTTTAATGGTGACAGCCTCATGGAGAAATGACTTCTGGACTGAGATGTTTCAGGCATTGTGCCTTCTCTTTGACTGAGAAAGGTGTTCAGGCTTTTTACTTGGAAGTTTCAGCTGTTTTTAGAATGAAGAGTGTCTTCTCATTAATGCAGTGCTATTGACATGACAATTATAGAGCAGGCAGGAGGGGCACCATCAAGACAGGGGAGCTACAGTGAAAAGAAAGCCAAACGGGAGCCAATTTACAAAATATATCTCCATTTCTGAAAACCCACTGAAATCCAGTAACACACTGGATTCAGAAATGACCTGTTCTGATACAACTCTTAAAAAGTAGTTATTTTAGATCAGCTTAAAGATATTTTTTCCCCTTTGCACTGTCTTAATGACAGCAGGAAGCAAGAAACGTCAGCCAGGGATGGAGAACTGTGTGCAAGACAGGTCTGGTGTGCTCCTTGCTGTGGGTAATTTTCAAGATGTTGGCAATAACAATTATTTTAAAATAAAAACACCTACTTGCTAAGTTTTCTACAGATTTTAATCTAAACTTCATCTTCTCTGCTTTAAGATAAAAAATAGATTACTTACAATACCTAATTAACTAGAGACAGCATTTGATAGAAGGAATGAGGGAACCAAATTGTGAGCAATTACTTTAACAATTAACTGAAACATTGGGATGTTTTGAAAGACTCGTAAGAGGCCAGTGATGAGTGACATTTCTCAGGGGTCAGTATTGGGCCTTCAGCTGTTTAACATCTTTATCAAAGCTCTGTGGGCAGCAGGTCAAGGGAGGTGATCCTGCCCTTCTACTCTCTTCTTGTGAGACCCCACCTGGAATGCTGCATCCAGCTCTGGGGTCCCCAACATAAAACATGGATCCATTAGAACAAGTCCAGGAGAGCCAAACCATTCCAGGATTCTAGTAAAACAAGACTGATAGACAATATATTTTAAATGTCTGTATTGGTCTGTATTTATATATATATATATATAAAAATAATCCCTTGCCTTTTTAAATGAGGATATCATCTCTAATATACTTCACTGCTCAAGTCAAGAACTTACATTATTTTAAAATATTCTTCATTTTTTTTTCTGGAGCTGTGTTATGAATTGCATCTTGTGCAAAAATGTAACAGCCAGAGAAATAAGCCTGGAACCAGAATTCATTTTACCTTCTAAATTAGACTTTTATAATAAATGGTAAATTTAAATGCCATTACAAAAAGGTTACCATCTTTTATTGCATGAAGTTAAGAACTTAAATTTTACTAATGGCGCAATTTTCTCTGTAATTCATCTTTTACTTAATAGCATATAATTGTTTAAATAACGTTTTAGTCTCTGTAAAAAGAAGGCATTGTTAGCAAGGAAAGTCTGACTTTTAGGCAGTTCAGGGAAAGCTCAGAGTTGTCTTTTTCAGATATTCAGATATATTACTTCTTATTTCACTAAGCCACAAGAGCATATAATTTTCTACACCAACAACTGATTTTCATTCTGGCTGATGACCTCAATCTTTTCCAACCCATTTTTTTTCAGCAAAACACTTGAGGTGGGGGCTTGTTTAAAATTCATTTTCAGTGTGGTGCATGGGGCTCTTTTTACTAATCTTAATAAGGTGCTATGAATGCAATTTACTGGACTAGATTTGTAAGTGAAAGAAAAATGTGCTCAGAATTGCAATTAAGCCTGATAAGTGGCTGTAGACAAGAATGTGAAATTTTAAGCTTAAAACTTCCAAACCCTCAGGTCTGCTCTGTCCCCAAGGGATACAGTCTCTCAGTATGCATAAACTTTTTAAGTCTAGATGCTTTTAAAAATGCCAGTAGGCAGATCTTACCTAAATGCTAATCCACTTTAGATCCACAAACTATATTGGACATTTCTCTCAGTGTGCACCATTGAACACCTACCTTGCTGTCTAAAACTGTCTGAGGACTCATAACCTGCATGTTGCATGTTTAATTCTCCTGAAGCACGGCTAGCCTGCCCCAACACAATAAAATTCCCCACATATCCAATCCTTTCCCTTTAAATGTGATGAGAGTTATGCTGCTGTACAGAGGTTCAGTGGCTGGGGTTAGGAGGTGGGGAGAAAGGAGAGCAAGTCCTGCTTAGTTTGATTCTTTATCTTATCCCTGTGAGTGAACTCACATCTCTCAGTGGGCAGGGGCTGTTTCCTGAGCTGGGGTGCCCCCAACACCCATCAGGGAAAACCTCTGCTCCCCTTGGTGCCAGCTTGGGGAATTCTGCATGGGAGAGGCTACAGCTATCACAGGGACTCAAAACCAGAAGGACTCTCTCCTGCAAGCAGAAAAACTCTCTGCTCTGCCTGCTGTTATGTATCATATCCAAAGACTTAATGCAAATGTATAAGCTGTCCCTGGAGCTGGGAAAAATCTATAATATTTCTATTGCTGTAATATCTATGCGCCAAGTGCAGACATTTGTTTGATTTGGCCTCGGGCATTTTTATCTGGCATGCTCTCCATTTCATTTCTCCCACACTGTATCAATCTCAAAGCTCCTTTGGTTGGAAAAAAAAAAAGGAAAGGAAAAAGAAAAGATCCAATTACTCCCTCTGTATAGTTTTTTAGTTGAGATGCAAATTAAAAAAAACAAAACAAAACAAAACAAAACAACTTCTGTATTGAAGTATTAGTACCAGTATGATAACAACCCTGCTGAAAAGCTGGAGGAGAGGTTTGGCCTGTTGTGATTGCCTGTGAAATATCCCCATCCCTCCTCTCCCAAGCTCGCTGTCATTCACCTCCTAAATAGCTCGTGCTCCAGCTGACACATGCTCCACTGAGCAGTGCAGCTTGGTGGCATCCCAACCCTGCCACGTCATGTCAGCTGAAATTGCTATGTTAGAATGCAAATTAACCCCAGAAATTACAGAAGGTACACATTTGATAACTGTATATGTGTGTTTCTTCACGTCAAGGGGAGGAGTCCTGGATGAGATTGTGTTGGACAGCAGAGGTGAGGCTAACTAGCATCTCCATTTTTCACTGTATTAACTTGTATTTGTACATTTTAAATGGAAAGCAAAAAGCTTGTTAAGCTTTTGGATAACAGCTACATATTACATGAGCAAAGATGTAATAGTTTGTTTTTAAGCTAAATTACTAATGTATTTTTCCAGTCAATGTTTCAGCCAAGATCTTACCACAAGTAGCCACAAAATGATGCAAAAATGTCTTAACCAAGTGTGGGGACTAGAGAAGTTCTCATGATACAAGGAAAGAGAATTATTGCAGACTGTCACCGTATCAGCAGTCAAAAGATTTACAGCAGGGTTATCAAATAGTTTTAAATATTGACCCAAATTAATTCAGTCCAAAGAGTCACCCCAGTTATTCACTGAGGGTCGGTTTGGCCACACGACAGACTTGGCACGGACACAAGATTCTGCACAGATTCCTGTCCATTAAAGTGCCAGAAACCCTGAAATTAACACTTACACCACAGTGAAGAAATGGGTTTATTGGTCTTGGTTTAATATTTTTCTCTCTTAGTAAACTCTCCCTCATGTTAGGTAAATCTAAAACATTGTTGCAGGATCAGTTTCCTCTACTTCATGTATTTTTTTCATGTTACCAGCTTTATATTTTGTGGCAAGCATCTGATAGTCATTAATTTCAAATGGCTGAATAAACATTGCTTTCTTGACAGGCACTTACTTAAATGCATTATTTTTGGCATAAGATCTAAAGTTGTGTTTGCAAGGAATGGCAACATTTTTTGGCTCTTCCCTCCACCCTCATCTCATCACAATCTGGCATAATTCTCCCAGTCTCTCATTTTATCTTACCATAGATTAATAGTCAAACTTTAAAGGATCAAAATTACCCAGAAATATGAGGTAATAATTTGCTTAGAGCTCTTTGTTAGCTGTTCTCTGATATTTGGCTGTGTCCCCTCGTATGCAGTCTCCACAGAGTAGACTGAGCCAGCAAGAGAACATTTTAAACTCCTCATGTCATCAACCTAAATAGTGAAGAATGGTAATTTCGGTGATGGAGACCTGCACATTTCAATTTTCAGTAATAGATGTTAAATGAGCAGTAGAAAACTGTTTGAATGAGTCTGTAGTTATCTCATGCAGCTGTTCATTGCTCCTTAGTTTAAGTTTCTGATTATGTTCCTTTGCATTTCTGCAGATCTGCTGGCTCTCTTTCCCTGCTATTGTCTGAAATCTCATTGCAAATCTCAATATAGGTAGCTTGTGCTGAGGATTTGGAGAAAACATTCTCTATTTATTCGAAGAAGGGGGGAGAATATTGTTATAAAGCATTGTTTTCTGCTATTCCTTGTGTCAGTTCTGAAAGACATAAGAAAGTTGTCTAAAAAAAGGAGTAAAAGGAAGAAAATACCTCCTCCCACAATTTCCCTTGTACAAATCTGTATTAGCACTTGCAGACAGATGTACTTATGGATTGTCTGCTGTCCTCTGCCAGTACCTGTGAGCAGACAGTGATCACAGGCAGGGGTTCATACAATATTCTATACATCAATTGGATTCATTATTTTAAATATTTAAATTAAAAGATAACAATTGTGATAATAAATATATGATTTCTACTTAATTTAAAGCCTTGATTAATTGCACTTAAAGACATGGAATTATGGGCAAGACATTATCTGGATCTGCAGTTTAATGCCTCCATTTTGATCTCCTTAAAAAAAGAATTATTCCACCCATGGTCATGAATCATCATCATTAGGCTGCTTTATAAGCAATTAGAAAGGTCAAGCTGACAAACTGTACTTGATACAAGACAGTCCAAGGATTAAAAAACATTGGGAGGCGTACTGAGATGGATTTTTCTGGTGGAATGACTGGGGCTGGAACAGTGCACCACACCTTAGGGGGCATGCAAGGATAGACCACTTTACACTGATGACAGACCCCTCGATTTAAAGCCTAAAGGTCAGTCAGGTGAATTCAGGGTGTATTTCAGTCTGCAGACAGGCCTAGTCAGGAGACAAAGACGTTGAACTTCACTTGTCCATCCTTCTTGGCTTTATTATTCAGGATCTTCCTGATCAGTTGCCTTGCTACTGTACCCTGAAGGTTATGTAGTGATTTGTACCACAACAAAGTGAGTAAATTACCTGCTTCATTCAAATCTTCAGAGATATTCCCCAATTTCGGATCTATCCATTTTTATTTACTAAGTGGAGCTCAGCATGAAACATGTAAGACAGAAAGGAACAAATGAGTACAGGTGAGTTGTCAGAAGTGGGGGATCATCCTCTTTCCAGCCTGGGTGTCCACCAGCCCTTGCCTTCTCTCACATTCTCTCACATCCAAACACAACGTGGGGCTGCAAAGGAAGCTCTGCAGAGGAAGAGCAGGCTCTGCCTCCAGGATGGTGCCAAGGACAAGGACATGAACACTGCATCTTACAGGGCAACTTCAAATATTGGGATATCAAGAGAGAAGAGACCACTGGGAGATGTCTTAATACATGATTTATTGCCTCACTCTCAAGGAGCGAGGACATCTCCACCTCATATGCCAGGAGTTCGTGGTGAGTGTTCACAAAACCACAGTTTATAGGGGTTTTTAAAGGTTTATTAGCCAATAACCTACTGCCACACATATTGTTTTAAATTTCACACCAAAAGCTAATTAAACTGTAGCACACATCCTGCCCCAATGCTGCTTTTCTTATCTAACAATACAGTGACACGAAATCCTACAGAACTACACCTTAAAACTTTTAACTATTTCTGTAACTTCTTCTATATCCAAACTTTAAGACTTTAAAACTTTCTGCTACCTAGCTTAATATGTTTCTGTCTAAACTACAAACTCACATTCTTACCTGTGGTCTCTAAATTTGGAAGCCTTTTCCAAGGTCTCAGGTTGAACCCTCTATTCTCTTCTGTATTTGGGCCTGCACGCACAAGATTCTGAGAAGTTTTTATGCCTTGATTTCCCACATTCAAGAACATGCACAAATGATAACATATCTGTCAGTCCCACCAGTACATCTTCCAGGGGGTTTGTCCTCCAGAGGAGGACTGCAGTGGCACTGACGGCATCTTCAAATTATGCTTTATTTGTGCTGGTTGAACATGCACATAGATTATTTTTAAATTGAAAAAGAGACCAGAAACAGAGAAATTCCAGCAACAGGTGTTTTGGGACCATGATTTCTTGTCACATCTGAGAAACCTGAAGTGCTAGTAACTGATCTGCTTTATGTGTATGAGCACAAAGCTCCTCATTTTTATTGTAGCAGAGTGCTTTCAATTTAGAAAAAAATCAATCAACAGAAACAGTAAATGGCACCAAGCTCCACATTCCTCTTTGGGAGCAGCATTATAACATTTAGTCTTGCTCAACAAGAAGTTTTATATTGCTTTTGTTTATATACAGGATAATGTAATGGGGATACAGGGTTTCTGTTTAGAAAGGTTATTGACACTCTCAGTGCTGTGTTGGCATTTATTCTTTGGATTTTATTGCTTCTGATCTGTGGTATTTATGTCTCTGAGGTGAGGACTTTCATCTGTGAAAAATGCTCATAATTTACAGGCTGCATGGTGCCCTGATGTTGTCTGCAGAAAGGGGAAATTAAACAATTAAACAGGAGGCAGATGTGAAGAATCTCCCCTCAGTAACTTTATTTTTCAATATTGTTTGTTGGTCAGAGGAGGCTGAAAGCCACTGCTGGCTGAAAACCCAGTGACTTTGGGGAGCTGAGATGGTTTTCTATACCTGGATATGAGAAAATGGCAAAGCACTCCAGAGGGAGAATAAGCCAGGCAGAATATGAATCCAGAATTTAATGGAAGTTTGAGCTTCCATGTTTTTTCCTGTATCTAGCTCTCCTTAATCTGTGCTATGTGGCTGATGCCTTTTGTCACAGACATTCACCTCCCACTCCCCAAGCTGTCTGAAGTGGCCATTGCCAAGCTCCCTAGTGATTGCTTCCACTGTAATAGCAAAGACAGATCGCTTTATTAATTGCAAAGTGCACTATCTGGAGATGGTGACAACAGATATGGAGAAAGGAACAGAATATCCTAATTTTTCATAGCATAATCAGCCTGTTTGGAGCTCCAGATAAAAATAAATTACCTCAACCTTACAATACACTTGACACGTATTTATTGCAGCATTCTCTATCAGCAAGTGCCATGCCTACATGAGCTGGATCCTCTCACATTACCCTAAAACGTGGAGGGGAGTGTTAATGAGATTGAGCAATCAAAGCAGGGCTGCCCTGGGATCTGGGTTTGGATCCCAGATGTTGCATGCCACCACCTCTGGACACTGCCTTCCTCAAGTGCAACATGCCCACCCAGGCCCAGGGAGAAGTTTGGGTTGAACTGAGGGGAAATGCACGACAGAAAAGGAATTTGCAGTCCTTCAGTGGTAGAAGTTGTCTCAATGGATAGAATTATCTGAGAATACCAAAACAGTAGAAAAGAAATTTCTCCTGACTTGCGGAAAGAGGGAGAATTCCAATGACTTGAGAGTGAAAGCTGTCACCATTCCCTCAATCTGGAAAAACTGAGAAACATACCTCTAGACCCACTGTTTATCTGTTCTCAGAGCCAAAGTTTACAAGACTTTCTAATGGAAGCAGACAATTCCTCAGTTCCTGTTTGCTGCAGCTGTTTTCACCATGTCCTGAATTGTTTGATACAAAGTCTAAATTAGTCTTGAGAAACAGGATTAATCTTTCCAATCACATTTAAGGTGAAATTGCCTAACTACAGCACACAATGCCGTGCTACAGATAATCCATGTGCTTGATTAATGCTTTTATAATCAATTGCTGTCTGGAAGTGACTCCTTCCCATCACACTCTTCACAAAAAAGAGCAGATGGTATTTAAAAGGTTACGGCAAGAGGGCATTTCAGAGGTCAAATAGAACATCGATCAAGTGGGCAGAAAAATTGCTTTTTTCCTTCCCCTTCTTATCCTCACAATCCATGAGGGAATGTGGCCTATGAATTATAGTTTGATCTATAGTTCAGGCACTAAAATGTTTTCTTGTTTCAAATTTCTGTGTTGTTTTGGGTAATGAACCTGGAAATTGGATTCCCTTTGTGCCAATAAAAAATTGTGCCCAATACATGTATCTCAACAACATAATTCTTATACCCACAGAGATTTGCCTGCTACTACCTTGACCACAGTCCTAACTTAATACTGGTACTTAGTAAAGGCTGTATTACTACCACTGATGTCTTAGACCAATTTTTAGCAATAATAGGGGTTCTGTGGAAAAAAAAGGTGCTCCACTTCCATGCTCTTTTATAGAAGTCAATTTAAAAAAAATGATATTTTAGGACTTATTCTCACTATTTTTAAAAATGATATTTTAGGATTTAATCTCACTGTTTCCCATGTATAGAGTTGGTTGCCATTCTGCATCAGAGTCCAAGGAGAGGTATTCTCACCTGGACTAAAGGGGTCAGGGAGATTCCACTTTTTGTGGAGGTCTCCTAAACCAGAATGCAGGGGCTTGTCATTGTGGAATACATGAAATATGTTAGTACCCTTCTTCCTCCCCTTTCCATCTCTTGTCATGCTAACCACACAGCATGAGAATAATAGCACAGAAGAGTAAAATTTTTTATGTTTTCTAGTAATTTTTGAGTTTTTACTAATGAGAATGTAATTATTTTCCTATTGTTTTGGACTAGAATATTATTGTCTTTGTTGCCTAATAGAAGTGTATTTTTATTAATTCACATATCTTTCCCGCCACTCATTTTTCTTTTCTTTTTTTTTTTTTTTGTGGTTGTACAGGTTACTGTGAGAAGTGAACTGTTCATCCTGACTCGGTCTCTGAAGTAGATTTTCATTTGGGAAGTTAAAGTGCTATAATCCTGTCCTGTGATCAAAACCAGGATGGATTAGCCAAGATGTTTTTCAAGACTTTAACTTATATTTAAGAGCCTGAGCTCCTCAAATCTTTCTTATTTGCACAATACTTACTCACTTCATGTAAGTAACCTGAGGAGATAATAATGAGACAGGGTTTTTATTTATTCAAGAGCAATTAATACCTGCCATATACTGCATAAATAAAGCTGTTAAACATGCATTTTCAAAAGGTGAACAGAAGCAGAACTTGATGGAAACATACTAATTCTCTTAATGTGGCCTCTGGGTGTCTTCCCATCCAGGAGTGCTATCACTGGAACTGTCAGTGTATTTTAAATAGTCCTAATACACACAGTCATTTATAACATGCTGGCAGACCTTTCAATACCAGTTTTGTAGTTTAATTTCCTTTGATTTATTTCAAGAGGGAATGTGCATTTTTAAAGCAGCTGAAGTCCATGAGACACTTCAACTAAGTTACGTCTGTCAGCACTGTATATGAAAAGCAACAAAGATACAAATGTATATATTGCATGATTTTTTCCATGAATTACTGTCCAACAGAGAGGAAAAAAAATCTTTCATATGGGGGAGGTGTTTCTGTCTCACCATTTAACTTGAGGTTCTTAAAAGGTAGTATACAAAAAAAAAAAAGACATTAATGTGAAAAACTCCATTGATATAAATGAGGAGTTAGGAGAGCTTTATTTCTAGCATTAAGTTAAACCACACAGATTTCCCAAAAAAAAAAAAAAAAAAAAGAATCCTGGGGACTGGCTGCACTTCAAGCATTCTTCGTGGGGATTCTGAGTGGGAAGACAGTATTGGCCCTTAGCAGAGGGTTTGTGTCAATTGCCTTGTTATGACTGGGACCCAAGCGATCAGAACTGCCATATTGAATGCAGATTGATAAATGAAAGTCTTTACTACCAGTCCAAAGGCAAAAAAACAGCTGTGAAAATAATGCCAGATATATTGACAGCACCACAGTATTTTTCACGGAGTTTAATATATGTATTTTATGACTAATCCTTTAGAAACTTCTAAAGTAAATTTTCCATCTTCTATTGTGTGTCCGTATTGATCTGCTGTTGAAGTGTTGCTGGCAGCTGAGAGGTATTATTCATTATGTTTGGAAGCTGTTTGATCAGAGAAGAAAAGAATACAGCATGGTTTCAAGAGAGTGAGAAAATCAAATGAACTTATATAGATGAAAAATAAATAGCGAGATGTGTTTCAACTTTCTGTTATTTATTTTTCAGAGCTTTTTTTCCCCTGAAGAGACCAGTGAGCCTTCAGATAAATCGACAATGTCTTAAGTAACCTAATAAAGATCCAAAGCCACCTGCCTTTTAACAACAGAGTTGTCTATAAATGTAAATGTGCAATTTCAGCCCTTTTTCCCCATGTTTAATTTCATACCTTAGTTTTCTAATTAGGAAAACCTGATTTTACAGAGACTTAAATGATGTTCTGAATGAAGAAATATAATCATAGATATATGACTGAGATCTGATATTTTTTTTGTACGTGAATATTGACTATTCCTCTGAATGTTAAATATGTATGGCACAAGAACTTTGTATATACTGTCAGTCATAAAAAGAGGAATACATAGAAACCATTAAAATAATTTTTCCGTCTTTTTTTCTAACTAAACCTACTATACCTACACAGGCTTCCCATAGCTCTCCTTGCTCTGTCACTTTCCAAGCCACAGCTCCCTCTTCCCTTTGATAACCATCCACAATCAATCCAAAACATATCTCTTGTCTTTATGGTGTGCCAGTACCCAAAGGTTTTCTTCTCTGGTGTCTCCTGTTCCTGATTTTAGACACAGAATCAATCATCGCGGCTGTCGCGCGCATCCGCTGAGCGATGGCTCTTCTGCACCCTCAGAGTATTTCCTTGGCCCAATTATATTCCTGCCTGACTTGTTCGTTCCTTTCTCAGAAATCCATAATGCACTACCCACTGGAGAGGGGAGGGAGGAAATGCCCTGGGCTTTTCAGTACTTGTAGGGATTGTATATTTTACTCAGTCCATAAATGTAACGCTGAAATGAACCTGCAGTGTCTGTGTTTGGATGACTATTAAGTGACAAAAGCAGCGCAGTATTCTTGTGCAATCAATACCTTACATGTGAAACCAAAGGCAGAACTTTAAATTACAAAAAAAAAAAAAAAAAAAAAAAAAGGAGGATACTACAATAATAACAAAGTGACGTCTACATCTGCTTTTGCTCGTGTATTGCTGTCTTTTCATGGCAAAATGCTTCTTTCAGATCCTTTCTGCAGCCACAGGCATGTGCTAAAGAGTGACACTGATAAAGGACGTGCTGCACACTCTCCACATTTGTCAAATATGCTTCCTTGTACCTACCTGACAGAAGTGTTGTTATGTTCCTTTGTTTCTTTGAAAGCTTTTCTTCCATGTCTTCTCGTTTCTAGGTGTTGCAATTCTAAGCAACACCTTTGTGCTTCATCTGAGTAGATGAGACAGTAGATACTTAATTGCACAGAGAAAAAAGGTAGAGGAACAGGTAAAAAGAGGTTATTAGTAAAGTCATTTTTTGGTCCTGTGGTAATTTTAATAACAATATCGATGTGAAACTCCTTCCACTGTGGAACAAAGCTAATAATACCTTAAATTGTTCTACTTGTTGTGGGATGTAATAACAGCAATGTGCTATGACTATAATTTTTCAAATATTTAGATGTAAAAATGCTACACCTATCTATCTATTGGCAATTTGAGTCACCTGAATTCCTTCACTAATTTTATATTATGTTCCTAGTGCCTCAGAGAGAGAGAGTAAATCCGCAGTAAAATCAACAATGAAATGAGCTCTGCTCGATGAGATTGCAGGTTCAGATTGCTTAGTAAACTCTTCTCACAGACTGTTGAAGGTTTGCAGTTTGCCCGAGGGTATCCATGGCAGGACAGCCACACTTCCTCCAGTTTGGACAGGCAAACTGGTGTGAGTGTTGCACAGAGTGCTGGCACAAGCCCACAGAGCCAGAGGCTGGGTCACCGCACACCTTGCAGGTCACTGCTCCTGCAGTGCCACCTCCAGACATGTCCCCAAATGTCCCAACCAGCTGGGTGTGCCTGGACTTTGTGTGCACAGGGCCAGCTCCCTCTTGACCCTGCCTTGCTCAACACCTACCATGGTGACGGCTCTAATTTGCTTTTTTTTTCAATCAGGATTTAGTTTCACGACAACAAGAGAGCACCTCTAGGATAACTAGGATCTATGCCACCTTCAGCTTTCATCCAGCAGCCTCTTTACCACCCCACAATTAAGAATCAGCTCATCTGTGAGCTGGAGTGAACTGATCTGACAGCTGGGGGAAGAAATGGGCACTTTGGTTCACTGGAAAATTGAGCACGTTTTGCTTTTTTATTTTTTTCCACGATAATATGGATAGAACTATTTTATCTCAAATTATTGTTATTTTAAAGCATTACTAGACTTCAAAACAGGCAGCTGATATGAAAATCTAAGTATTTTTGTAGAAACAGTAATTCTTTTCAAATAAATATGACATCCCAGAGCTTTTTGTTAAGGGAAAACTACTTTTCAAATTAAAGAACATTTCTCGACTTTTCAATTCAGATTTTCTAAAGGATGAGAAGAGATATGTTGAAGTGGGGAATTTCAGAAGGGTTCTGAGTGAGATGAATTTAACATCCCAAAGAGAAAGAGAGGTGAAAGAAGAGGTGTTGACTTTTATGTAGTGGGTGGGTGCTGTAGTGGAGACTTGCATGGGACATGATGTGCCTGTTCAGTATGACAGCCTGATCAGTCTGCCCTGGTCAGGGCAGGAAAACACTGAGGGGGATGGAGATCCACACCTGTCATTAGAGTTTGACAAAAGCCTTGGTGCTATTCATATTTACAAGGGTGTAAACATGGACTGATTGCACTAAAACCTGTGGCATTCCTCCTGGTTCACAGCTGAACAACAGAGAAAAACATTTCACCCCCAAAACCGGATTGTTTTCTTTTAGTTCAAATATGCAGCCTTTAAATCTGAGGACGTTTAATATTTTTGCCTTTAACTTCATTTTGGTTCTGGTGCACTTCCTATTTTGCTCACAGTAAGTGGATAACTTAGTATGTCAGCTTGGATTTACCAGGATGATCAGGTTTCTTTTTGTCCCTGAGGAAAAATATTATCAAGCTACCCACTTGAGGAAATGAAATGTATTAAAACACCCAACATGTATGATGTCCTGTTAAAACCAGATAATCCTGTATGACACTCAGCCACTATTGCAGTTGAAACAACACTTATTTGTTTGATGATTTTCTGGTTGAAACAAAGTTAACACATCAAACTGACTGCTTCACTTTCCTTTAGTCTGACTCTCATTCTTTAAACATAGGCTGGTGGACTCTGAAAGCAAGTTCTGGCCTCAGAGATGTACTCTAAGGCAGTTTCTCTCAACATATGAGAAGTGCAATGTGCCTGATCCAAAAGGGCTGCCAAAAGCTGCTGGTGGAAACAAAGGCTTCATACTGAACCAGATAAAAACAGAGGAAACAAAATCAGAAGCGGTGTGAGCTATTGAGGATTTTAAGACGGACTCTGTGTGACAGAGATGACAATATAAAGATCTGAGGATATTTTAAGAGTCAAATGAGAATAAGGATAAGGACAAGAATAAGGATCCATGAAAACATTTATCCCAGAATCCCGTGAGATCTAATTCGGCTCTTTATTTATATTTTACTGTGTGAGTTTTGGGGAGTACCTCACAGGGAGAAAGTCCATAAAATGAAGAATGAAGCTTAGTTTAAGGCTATTTAAGCTGTTAACATTCAATTAATTTTGACTGTGATAATTGAGTTATTTTATGTGTAAATGTGGCTATCAGTAGCAGTTTTTGTACAACCAGAATATGTTCATGTGTAAAAAGCAAGTAACAAACTTAATTGAAGCAAGAAATACACTGACAGAATAACAGGAATTAATGAGGGATAGAGAACATTGAGGAAAAAAAAAAAAAAGAAGTATGGACTTGTAGAATTTTGGATTTGAAGAGATTTTAAAAAGAAACCTTTGACTCTAGAGAAAAAAATTATTAAATCTTTATATTCTGGTACCATCTAGAGGCCAAATGGCACAGCATCCCATTTTTCCAGGAGCTGTACAAACATATAAAATTATAGATTATCCCTCTTCAACTCAAAGAAGGGGTATAGCAAACTCACAGCTACTGAATGTTTATGTTATTTCTTCTTGGTGCAATATTTTCTGTCTGTCTCTCTTCCTTACATATTGTCTGGATCGTCTGTGTGCAAACCCTGGCTGTGCCATCCCTCCAGTCTGCCAACAGCTGTGTCATGAACACAAATCAGGAGTACAGAAGGCAGAATGTGCCTCTGGAGCAAGAACTTCAACAGCTGCACCCACTAAAATGTTATAAAGACAAGAAATACAGCCAGGGTCAGGAACGAATTGTTCCTACCACTGCAGTGCCCTGGGATTGCAGTTTTCTTTATAAAATGTCCAAGAGATTTCTTTCTCAGAATTTGGGGTAGAATGTGGAAGGCTGAAATATATATACATCAAATCCTTCCACTTTCCAGCTGCAGAGTTTGTAGGTGATGTCTAAGGAAATGTGTACATTTGGGGTTTGCTGGCATTACCGTGATGCTGAATTGTTGTGAATAAGGCAGTGAAAGAATTTTTGAGCTGCTGCTCCAAGAAAGAAACATTAAAATAGAATGTTTTCATGCAAGCCAGGGCTGCTGAGGTGACCTGAGAATAAGCCAGCCCAAAGGCTGGAAGGCATCAGGACAGGATTACTTCAATCCTTGTCTGAGCAGGCAGAATTAGGTGACCAGGGAAAATAGGTGTGATTATCTGGGGTAGAGCACTGCACTAATGAAACTGTGCTGCTTCCAGCCAACTGAGGACATCTCTGGCCAAGGAATTCCTTAAATGAGTCTGATATTTGGGACCACTGGGTAATAGGTCAGTGGTCACACCACACCCGGTGATCTCTAAAGAGGTCTGTCACAGATTTCAAGGGGATTTGTACTAAGCCTTCTGACTGTGAGCTTCTCTTCACATCTGGGCTTTGGCACTTTGAACTTTCTGTTAAAATTTATTTTACTAGTAAAATCTGTGGAGTGAAATATAAAAACAGTGGCACAGACTTGACCACATGTTTCAGTAATGTGTTCCATGGGTTGGCTGCAGTGGCCATGGTGGCTTCACAGATGACACAAAGAGTTTAATTTACTCTTTTTTTTAATGTTGTTAAACACACAGAAAAGATTCCCATTGTATTTGCAGTGAAACTATAGGGATCTTTAAGATTTCCTACATGTATTACAGGAGGATCATGGAAGGCAAAAAAAAAAAAAAAATTAACTGGGGAATTTTCTCACATAAAGTAGATTATGTTCTATCCTGGGAAGCATAATATTGTAATGGAATTAACTGAAAGAAATTGGATTATTTTTATCTTTCCAACTTCACCTTTCATTTTCTGCTTCACTTGCTAGGCAATAGGGACAAAGAATGTCTGGCTCATCTGACTATCTTTAGACTTAACCAATAGTCAGCTTCTAAAATTAAACAGCAATATTCCTTCTGATTTCAGTAGATGTAAGATCAGGTTCTTGATCTATTTTGACTCCAGTTGCTTCTGTAGGAGGCTCCAGTGTCGATGTCCTTGTGGCAGTCACCAATTCATTGTTATTTCTAATGCTGTGAGAAGGTTTACAGCCTTTACCACATCTCGGGAATTCACCAGGACAGCTGGTAAAATTTGAACTTTTTTTTCTGGCAAGTTCTGTCTGCTTTTGGCTGGACTTTGCAGGTGTGAGAAGTAAAAGGCAAAGGTCTGCTTTGACCTTTCCATTCTTCACAAGCTGATCCCAAAAGCTGAGTTGCAGAGGGATCATAAGAGTCACAATAGAGGTATACTGGAGAGGGAAATCCCACTTCTTTGACATTGACAATAATGCAGACTTTTTTTTTTTTTTATGGCAGTACATAAGAAACAAATAAGTGGACAAGGCAGGGAGTAGGTAAGCAGAAGCACTAGAACACCCCTAACTTCTTGAATGTAAGAAATATAATCCTGGTAAACTTCAGTTCTTATGGGAGTAAAGCCACAGTTTGTAATTATTTCTGATAAAAACCTATTTTCAATGCTTCCCTGTCTTAGTATTTTCATGTGGTCAAAATGGATTTATGTGAAATCACTGTCTGTTCATTTTGCATCAAAGTTAAGTCTTCCATTATTGAGTGCCTATGCTTTTCACATAACTTTTTTTTTTAAAAAAATTAGTTCTTAAGTGGTTTTATTGGAGCTCAGTATCAACTGTTCAAGTGCTAAGAATGGCCTTAAAACCTACTTCCATTCCAGGTGTTGCATTAGCAAAGCAGATAGATTATTAAATCAGCACAATTTCATTAACCCCATTCCCTCTGTAAAGAATAATTTGAACTGAGTTGTTTGATGCAACATTTTTTACAGAAGAGAGGCAACTTCTCACAGGTAGAAGCTCAGAGTGGCTAATTTGCTTTAGGGTAAAAATATTTCTGGGACTCTTACTCAATCAGATTCTGAACTCAGGGTGACTGCTGATGATCACAGCCATCCTGGCTGTCACAGATGTTGTGTTAAGAAAGCTATTGACCATCAGTGGGTAGTAAAATGTTTCTGCTCTCACTTTATTGCTGCCCCCATTAAACCGTCCTCTCAGGTCCCATATTTGTGTAACTGGTTCTGTCCCCTACGGCCTGGAGTCATCAGGCCATCCCTTAGTAGTGGACTATATAATGCTTTCTTAATTAACCCTGTGGATCTCCTTGCCCCAAATAACGTTTAAATGGGAGCCTGTAGCAGTAACATCTTGATATAGACTTCCACTGGAATTGCTTAGATGGAATGTATAATTTCAGAGATAAATGCTAAAAGGCCACAAGATACTGTTGAAACAATTACAAAATAATTTGTCATTTCATAACAGAAGGACTGGATTTATTGTCAAGATAGCATTCCTTTTTTGAATGCCGTGCCTATTCAGCTACAAGTTATTTGAGTTTCTCCTAACCCAAATAAACTGAAAAGAATAAGAGCATATTTATCAAAACATTTTCAAATATATTAATTCACAATTCTACCACAGGCAGCATCTTTAGATGATCAATATTTATTGCCTCTTGAATTAGAAAGTAATTTATGAGATATTTTGTCTTCATGCCTTTTGAACCCTTTGTCTCCAGCACATCTTTTTGCACATATCTCAGATTCAATCTAAGCTATTTGATCACAGAATGAAGCACTCTTATGTCAAGCCTGTCAAGTGTGTTTGGCATTAGATCAGTCTATAAGTGTGAATTTGTTTGTGTATTCTGCTTTCATTTCAATAAAAACATGAGTAGTCTACTCCTTCAGATCGATGAGTTGTTTTGTGTTGCTACATTTTATTTTGTCCTACAGCTGTCTTTGCTTTCTTGAACAGAAGTGATCTGCAGGCTGAGATTTGGTGGGGATCCACCCTTGTGCACCTTGTCTAGATGAAGTCCAGATCACAGATCCCAGGGGAAGTAATGAACCACTTTGTGCAGACCAAATTTTCATGGTTATAAACGGCACAGAAGGTATCCTAATAATTTTATTCCTTTCTCATTTTATTTGATTTTTTTTCTCGTCCTCAAAGTAGTCCAGCTTCAGCAAATCATTCAGTGTTTTGCACTTACTGAGAAGTGCCAAATGCAGCTTTTGCAGTCAGAGAAGGTTAACATGGGAACACCGAGAGACAAAGTGCCACAGAAGTACAAACTCTCAGTCTGTATATGCAGGGTAATGAGGCACGGGAGACAAAAAAATATGTGTGAACTACCAATAAAAGAGGCTTAAGACAGCCTAGAACAGCAGAAATTCAAGAAATAATTGGTCAGGAAAGCATATTTCAGATCTCAAGCACACAGCTGGCCACTCTCTATATGACCCTGTCTGGAGGAATAGTTATATTCTGTCAAAATAATTTCTCTGGAATAATGGTTTCCTAACAACGTTTTCCATGTGTTTTGTCCACTGCACCCCAATTCTCCTGCTTCATGCACAAGTTGTTGCTAAAATTACCAATAACTCAGAACTCCAGGATTGGTGTCTGTTTTTCAGAGCCTCCCAGGAGTCAAAACACACAGATGCTCCATGGTGGATTTGGCTCCATGGGGAAGCATATGGGCCACTGGTGATATTTGGACAGGAAACGGGAGCAAACACTTGAAACTCTTTAAGGAATAAAATCTGAATAGATGGTAGGGTTAACAGATCAATATTCTTCTGGAATATAAAACATGGGTGACTTTTAAAAAGTACTAATTTAATACCATGAAAATTTAATATTTTCTGCCCATTTTGGAAGAGGATTATTACATGCTGTTTCATTTACACAAGTGGAATATGATTGTATATTCTGGTCAAATGAGAGCTTCAGATGAAAAATAATTAATTACAAGGTATTTACTCTTTTTTTCCTGGACTGGGCAAGACATCCTGTTTGTAAATAAATTTTGGATTTTAATTATAGAGAGATTTGCACTTCTAACTAATTGTTCAATATGCCTCATAATTTTTATTTGAGAAAATCTGCTAATTAGAAATATAAACCAAATGTTTGTTGTTACTCTCTTTTTAATAAATGAGATACTGAACAAAATTTTTGGTTTTTATTTATTGGAATAGATCTCTTTTGAAAGCTGTGCTTATGGAAAGTAGAGCTTTGCTTATTCTTTGTCTTTGACAAGCCCCACTTGTATCTTAATAGGAATAAGAAAATTACTTTTTTCTTAAGTCAGGAGAAAAAAGCAGAAGTTAGACACCTTTAATAAAGTCACATTATAGAGCAGGTGACCATAGTGATTTACTTAAAAGACAAGAAAGAAAAAAAAAGAAGTAATTGCTTCCTTTTTTAGAGAAGTGCTCCTTAAAACTCACTAAGACTTTTAGCTGAACTCTAGCTGAGTTTTCAGATTGCTCATCTCAGTAGATAAACAGTGTGCCCCTTGTGTGTCCTTTCTGTCACCTTTAGCCTCCAGCTTTTCTCAAAAATGCTGAGAGAAATATTGAGCACCTCGCCGCCACTCATTATCTGCCTTAGCTATTACATGCTCAAAAGCAGAGTTATTATCATTCACATTTTATCCCCAGTTAAAAGGCAAGTGGTGAGGATCAAGGCAGCAGCAGGCACCTCTTCTCTTTCTGTGTGTCTACAATTTCTAAAAGTGCAGTGAATTTGCATATTGAACACACACCACGAGCACGAGATTAATGTTCCCACTGGATGTGACGAGGCACCGTAAAGCCCAAATTTCTTTTTTATTAGTCCTAGATGCTGTCGTCAAATCAAACTCTGCCTCTACTACATTTCTCACTGTCCTTGAGAAAATGGATGGGTATCTTATAGCCATAATTATGCCCACTCACTGGTCTAATGAAGAGAATTAGGGGATGTGTAAACAATAGCTGTGCGGGGGAGAGCGTGCATAATTTGCAACTAGTAATCTAATAGTCAGAGAGGGAGATGAGTGAGAACGATTAACACAGGCCACACAGAAAGATCATTTGTGATAAGGATGACTGAGAAGACATTGGCATTATTTAGCTTTCCCTGCTGGCAGGGAGAGCATGAACAGAAAGAGGATTAAATGCAGGATGGATCAGCAGGTGTGGTGTAGCAGGGTTTCAGCACTCACATTTTTCCTTCTCTTTAGAAATGTTGCCCAAGCTCTCCTTTCCATGCTGTCAGTAGCACAAAAAAATTGCTGAGTGGTGGTGTAGAAGAGCAAATATTTTCCACTGCCTCATACAGATACTCATTGCCCAAATTGTAATTTTCTGGGCCAGTCAAGGGCACTACAGAAGGCTCCAGTTTAGGTTCCTCTTTACATCTTCTGTCCTCTGGGTGGTCCTTTCCTTGTGACAAGCAGAAGAGTGACTGCAGGATGATGGAGAGTGACTATTAAAAACAAAAAACAAACAAACAAAAAAAAAAAAAACAAAAAAAAAACAAACAAAAAAAAAAAGGGAGAGGAGGTAGATAGTTCATGAAAAGGAAAAAAATAGAACTTAACTGGAAGTGAGAACGGAAAAGGCTGCAGGGTTTGTGAAAAGAAGGTGAGAGAAGCAGAGTAAAGGATGACTGGGACAGTCATGATCTGGTATTTATGGGGTGAGGAATTAAAAACCATGTTGGAGATTTTTCAGCTGTGAGGGTGAAGCTCCTTGACTGTGTAGGGGCTGGACTCATTCTTCTGCTGCCAGCAAGACACTGGAGCACCATGCAGAACCTCCAACCCCCAGCACAGGTTTGTCTTGTGTGCAGACATGGGGAGAACCAGGGAAAAAGAATTAAAAATTGCCTCTTAAAGCTCACAAAAGGAGTTAATGTGAGTTTGTTCTGGAAAACTGAAATCTAGTATTTTATCAATTGTGAATTTTATTTAGCTTTTCTTCTTCAGCCTGCTTCTGATTTTATGGATATTTAGACACAGCTGCCATTGAGAAGACATGCAGACTGCTCAAATCAGATGAAGGGACATAATGAGAATAAACTTTACCTTGCTGACCATTTTATGAGAAAGTTCTTGGTGCTTCTCAATAGTGGAAGGTCTTTGTATTAAAACGCTGCTCCAAAGACAGAGTTGTTTGCCATTAAATTCTATAGTTATTTTTTTCTGCTAGAGCCCTCCAGATTATAGCTAGGAGAAAGAATGAAGAAGATAACTGAGAAGGAAGATTTGGGAAAGCATAATTGTCAAAGCCTCATTCTACATTTGTGTTTTTCAAAAGGACCATCTCAAAACTGAATCTATGCACATAAAGGAAATACAAATGGAAATTATGAGATGGTCCTGTACTTTCCCAGTCATGTGTAGTTTCTTCTTCTGCATCCAGAAAATGCAAAGAAAATATTTGATTCATGTGGGTAGAAGCAGAACTCCAAAATGTCATAAAAAAAAAGGCAATTATTGCCTCTCTGTGAAACAAAAAAGGCCAACACTCCACTCGAAGACAAAACTAGAAACATTTAAAAAGGAACTCCCTGAAATCCCTGAAAACTAACACTGATCCAGCTCAAGTTTAATCAAAGGCTATCCATCTGTTCTGGGGATGTTGCAAAGGTTTTCTGTCTTCCCATGTGCTCCAAAGACAGAAAGCTTCCAAAAACTGTCAGTGGAACGAAGCATCACCTCCTTCCCTCTGCTGTGGTTGCTTTTGCTTGAATCAGATTCAAGTCCTCAGCTTTCATTGTAGAATTTTTCTTTCCTTTACTGAAGCATCATGTCTTATTTAAAGAATATATATTTACTTTACTAATGCATCACAGACTATGTGTATCCACTGTAGACTGTGGAATTAAGAATAACACTCTAGGCATGCTTTTCTTTTCCCATAGCAGGCCACCATCACCTTAATATTTAAATTCCTATGGGCTCAAAAACATTCTTTTTCTTTCCCACAGTGATGGAAATGAAAGGGAAAAAAGTCTATGCTATCATTTTTGCCTCTTTTAAAGCCATCACTTTTAGGTTTTTTACCACTGAAATCCTTCCCTTCTTAAATTTTTTATCCTGTGTCGGATTATTTCAAAGATCGTTGAAAATACCTGGAAATTCTTTTGAAACCTGAAACATTGGGCAAGGAGAGATTAAAATCAACAAAACATCAACTAATCAAATTATTAAAGAAGGAATTTCTGAATGAGACAAGAACAATAACTCTTGAATTCTTGACTAAAAATTGAAAAGGCTGCAGAAATTTCTAAGAAAATCCAATATATATATAGATATACATAAATGATCAGTGTATGGGAATAGCTGCTAAGTAACTCATGACTAATGTTTATCCTCTGGTTCCCAGTGCACAAAAATCAATGGATTAATACTTTAGTGATCTTCTTCCTAAGGACATTGTCTTCATTCTAATTCATATTAATGACATCTTCTTCATTCTTTCTCCTAGCTATAATCTAGAAGGGTCTAGCAGAAAAAAAAAAAATAGAATTTAATGGCAAACAGCCCTGTCTTTGGAGCAGCTTTTTAGTACAAATACCTTCCACTATTGAGAAGCATCAACCTCTTAAACACTGTCAAGCTTGGAGAATTGTTTTCAACTCACAGTTCTTTTCTTCCCATGTACCTTGTCTCTGAATTTACCTCTGCAGATGCAGTCCCTTCCTCACGAAATTTATTTTATTTTACTGATAATTTCCTGAGTTTTCTTTGTATTCCTAACGTTGAATTTCTCTTCCCAAAGCTTATCTGTCTCTAGTGCATCCTTACCAAACAACTTTGCAATGCCAAAATGAGTATCTATCCCTAAAGTCCTTCCCTGGGATCTGTCCCTGGGGTTTTGGAGTGGCTGAGCCAAAATTTTAGCTCTGGCAGAGACTGCCACAGTGTCCCATAAGCTCCACACATCTCTAACAGAGCTCAGAATAAAGAAAATTTTGCTGTTAAAAATCTGTTTCCTATTAAGGATACACACAGCATAAGCAAAATCATCCTTCAAATAATCTCAGAAACATCAGTTATAAATGAAAAAAACCCAAAAAAACATCCCAAACAAAACAAAACAAAACAAAACAAAAACAAAAACAAAAATGCAAAAGATAATAAATAAATACTATGTTAGAGAGATATCAAAATAGCTAGCACAAAATAGATATTTTACACCAGAAAATATGGTGGAAATAAACTTTGTGATGGCCTCTGTGGCTTTCCAAGTCTCCACTGATTTATGGAAATGAGCAGTTTCAGCAGCAGGAGGAAGCCCACTGGCAGTGGGATGCCTACAGGGTTTGAAACAGGGTTTGGAGTGCTCAGGAAGCACAACAGGATAGCAGGCAAGTTAGAGAATGAGTTTTAAGATCTGAATGTATTAATTTGACACTTAATGAGGTTAATATGAAACCACTGTGTCCCTCACTGGTCATTTCCCAGGTACTTCTACAATGCACAAGAAGGCATCATCCACACAGCCTGAGGGAATGCAGGGAATAATGTGGGAGACATTCCTGTGAAAGACTAAAGGTCCAACGAAGGAGAGGGGGTTTAACCTCTGTGGGTCTGCAATTTTACTGTCAATGTGTGCTGGAATCGTGCCACCTCCTGCAGCTCCCGTGCCACCTCCTGCAGCTCCCTTTCACGGCGAGATGCTGAACTTTGGCTTGGCTTTCTCTCATTCAACAGGGTCTTCCATTGTTTTGAAGGAGAGGAGAAAGCTTTACTGCAACTGGCTGGGGCCAGTGGGGATATCTGGGTTTTTCAGAGCAGGCAATCAGTCAGATTCCCAGTGCTGGGGAAATACAACCTCAGCTGAAATTCAAAAAAACAAAGAGCTGCCATGGCCTGGGGAGAGTCTCCATTTGGGCAAGGGCACAGGACAGAGAAGGAAAGCCAAGGGCTACCAGTCATTTCTTAGTGATGCAACACAAGCCTTTCAGCCTTCCTCTCCACTGTGCATTTATTTGGAACATTCTTTATTAGTTTTTGAAGGATTGCAGCTTAAGCCAAGCTTTGCTTGCTTTCAATATTAAAAAAAAACTCCAACAAAAAACAAACCACAAAAAACCAAACAGTACCCTACTAAAATATCATGGTAAAGTTTTACCCTCCCCAATATGATTAAGAAAGAGGAAAGAACTTTAATTAACTCAGGTTGCACTGAAAAAAAAAATATTACAAGTTACCAAAATATGTTCATCATTATTGTGAATAAACTAAATTTTTACTGTGCTAAGAGAAAGAAAATTTCAAGGACACTCTCCCTTTCTTTACAGAAGCCCTGCAACCATTCTGTTTCTTCCCATGTTTCATGTTACTGATTTTTTTAAAAAAGCACAGAAGAAATCTCCTTTTCTACATTGATGAGACCATAAATGCAAACAGAATCATAAAATATATAATGTGCTTTCTCAAAAATTGTTTTCCACAGGTAAAGAAATTAATTCATCGAGACATTTAGCATTCTTTCTTCATCAATATTGTAGGAAAATGAAATTACTCCTAAAATTCCCATTATATTAAAAAGGAAGTGTAGAAAAACAGTGTGTGGTGAGGCAGGGAATGGTACAATGTTGTTAAATTAAAATTTATGTCAAAAAATTAAATGCATACAATGTGTACATGGCACATGCCTTAGGCATCTTATGCTTGAGAGCACATTAAAATAATAATTTTTATAATAATGAAACTCTTTAAAGTAATAAGACAGTCATCAGGATACCTTTTGATAATTATTAGAGCATGAATCATTCTGAACTCAGATGGCATTAACATAAATCATTCTCCTTAAACAATTGTAAATAGAGCCAAGATGGAAACTGATTTTCAAGGTGAGAATGCAAATAAGAAAGACAGTAATTTTTGAGTTTTCAGGCCACAGTAAAATAAACACCCAGACAAAATCCCCACATCAACTAAGTATATTAGAATTTTCTGGAATTTAAAATATTCTCCCAAGAAACGTATTAGGTCAGGTCAAGTAGAAAATAGCTGTATAGCATTTGATATTGTGGATATTGGTGCTGTGAAGATGTAAACCAGAGCCCCAACAAGTTTTGAACTTTCAGGAAGAAGCAGCTTTGCAACTGATGTACATCAGGCCCTTTGGAGCAGAATGAATTTTTCTATAAAGCATAAAGCCACAGAGGTCTTCAGAGCAGTCACACACTTCCCATCCTCCCTGTCAGGAACCCTCTTCAATTCCCCCAAAAAAACTAACCCTAGTAGGTCTTGACAGTAAAATATATGTGTATATATATATATATATATATATATACACATATATATATGTGTGTGTGTGTGTGTGTATATATATATATGTGTATATATATATGTATATATATATGTATATATATACATATATATATATATCGGTTCAGTGCAGCAGGCTGCATCTAAGGCATCCCAAGCACAGTTCACCAGGGCAAACTTATCTTTGGCAGTTAATTATTATATGACAGCACTATTAATGCCTCTGTGCGGAGCCTGGAGAAAGGATTTTTGAGTTAAAACTGTTTGCACAACGTCCATCAAGTCCAGAGCTATTTCTGTAATTCATGGCTTTCAGGGATCACTGGGTGGTTATTTTCCAATTTAATTATTACTTGGTTACAAACACAGTCAGTTCAAGATGTCGTGAACTTTGCTTTTGGTGCAGATTAGACAAAATAAAATTATGCTTGAGCATGTTTCTGGTTTTGCTTTCTTCCCTCAGCTGTCGTGGAAGCAACAAACACTGTGAATTAGTAACCACGTAAATTTGTCTTTTCCATTGAAATCTGGCCATTTCCTGAAAAAGTTGTCAGGAACTGGCACAGCATTGCAGGATGTAAAGATGAGAGCAATTCCAGTATGCTAATGTCTCATTTGCATGCCTTAACATGCAGAATTCCTCCTTGATTGGCACTCTCATTAACCTGACATTAGAAAAGACTGCCTGCTAAACAACATAAGCAGCATTTAAACATAACTGCTATTAATTCCTCTGCTTTAAAGGAAGGAGAATTTAAATTTTTGAAGGTGCACTAGAGATAAATGTTTAAAGTTAGGCTGTTGATGCTGAGACATAGGCTTTTTCCTTTTTTTTTTTCTTAACTTATTGTCACTTGGGTCAGATATGAAGTCCAGACATGAGAAGATCACACACACTTTAACAACTACAGAGGCCAACAGATTTTCAATATTTATATATAAATGTATGAAGATAAGAGAGTTTTATAATATCAGCTGGGAAAAGGTCAACTCCCTAACGAGAAGGACTGCTTTGAGGTATTATTTGGAAATTAGCATTGCCTCTCTGATTAAAAACAGGCATTCTCTAAATGCACAGAACTACAGATCACTCTGTTAAATTTTATAAGTCAGTGTTAATACTTTATTTTTGTTGTCTGTTCTGAAACAGACTTAATACCAGCTTCTCTTTGGTATCTCTAGTATCAATATTTCTTGTAGATTCCTGTGCCAAGTAACTTAAAAAAAAAAAAATAAGCTCAAATTAGGTAGTTTATCAGAATATTTGTGGATTGGTTCCTCAAATCATCATCAAATGTTCCCATAAGATCCTGTTGATGCGATGATGGCCTGAACCAGAGGAAGCCAATAAAACTGCACCAGTGAGCAGTTGTGACCTGATGTGACTTCCTCAGAAGTCTGAAAGCTGCTGGCTTCCCAAAAAAGCTGAAATTCTGTAAAATCCTAACAGGATATTGGTAGTACACATGCTTGGCGTGGCTCAACTTGTCACATAGCTATCATTTCTAGCTCAGCTCTAATTCGTCCCATTGGAAGTAAAAATATTTTAGAGGTTTGTTTTCTTGGGGCTTTTTGTGTTTGTTTGTTTGTTTTTTGTTTTGTTTTGGTTTTTGTGGTTTTTTTGTTTGTTTTTTTGGGGGGGGGTTGTTTTGTTTTGGTTTTTTGTGTGTTTTTAATTTTTTTTTTTTTTTTTACCCTCTGTCCCAAAGATTTTATTTCTCAGGCAGAAAAACTATCGTCTTAAAACCAGCTTTCAAATAAAAATATTTCTCATCTACTTGGCTGTCTTATTGACTTTCTGTGCTCCTCAGGACCAATTAATGTCTTCTTTGCTATACTTTAGGCTACCTTAAGACTATTTTCAGATGATAAAATCTCGGAAACTTCAAAATACTTTTTTTTTACCAAATCAAAGGAAAATAATTTTTTTGTCATAAAACATTTTTTCACATCTGTTTCAATATCCTGATGTAATAGAAAGAGAGTTGTCTCTTATTAGGTGCTTATTAGGTGTCCACTCATTATTCAAGAGCTGGACAAACAGATAATCACAGGGTTTTTTTCCCAGGTTATTCCAGCTAGGAAAATCCTTCTGGGAGATTGCTTTTTCCCACTGAAGCATCCTGGTCCTTACTCCACTGGGGTATTGAGCAATATTGCCACAGTATTTCTTTACACAGTGGTTTCTTATTTAAGAAGTGTCGAATAAGGTCTGGAAAAAAAAATAGTGTTTAATGTTGACCAAATCTATGGAAGTCTTCCAAGCCCACAGAACTTTATGTGCACATTGACAATCTTGCATGCAGCCACCCTGACTTTAGAAGAAGCAAAGTCAAGCTTAAAATCTGTCTGATCTGAGTCTCAGAGGCAGGTTATGCAGCAGCCAGAGGAAGAGGAGAAATTGAATGCCCATGCATGGGCAGCTTAACCTAAAAGCTAATAAATGAGCAGCATTTTTTTTTTAACTTTTGACTGAAGTGAGAGATGGAAAGTGAGTGCCAAGCAGCAGCTATTATGGCATTGTGCACATGACATTGAGGTTCAGGGTCAGTTGTTTCCATTACAAACCCCATTTTTCAGGGTTGATAACTTGTCTGCCTTAAATCACATCTAGCTGAAACTGGCATGCAACCTGTCAGGACAGCTCTAGGAGATATTTTCTCATTTCTTTCATTTAAAAAAGAAATTAAATCCTTACATCATTTAACTCATTTGCCTTGTTAATGTAGTTAAAAGCTACTTAGTAGCTTTTTTTAAAAAAAAAGCTACAGGCACTTCAGGGGAACAGAAAGGTTCTAAGAAAAAAGGAAATACTTTCAAGGAAAAAAAACTTTTAATGCAGTGTATCCTGGGCCATAGGAAAACTGAGGCTATGAATTCAAATTTTGTAGCTCAAGTCAACTCTGCAGTTGTTAAAGTGATGTCAAGCTGTGTCTCCAGACACACAGATGAGAAAACATTTCTCACTGCTGTTTTTTCCCTCCATTTACTTGTCTCTGATGTGAAATCCAGCCAGTGAGCCACCTGACTCGAGAAGCATAGTGATGTCTTTAGTGCTGAGATCAGTAGAACTCAGATCCCTGCATTGCTGTGCCACAGGGAAAACAAGAGATGACTATATTCTTTTCATAGATGTCTGAGAACATAGATGCAACATATGGCAAGAGAAGAGCAGAGCAGGAGGAATAAAAGAAAAAAAGAAAAAAAAAAAAAAAAGGGAAGAAACACAGTTTTCATTAAATGTAGCCAATAAGCCCAATTTATTCCAGTCCTCCATAAAGGAAGAAGGATATGAAAATTGCAATTAATGTCACAACTCCCAGGTACAGGCAATGTTGGCAGTGAATGCCTCCTAGTTCCTTCCTGATGGTTCTGTCCCAAGAATCAGCTCCCTTAAGCGCATTTGAAATACTCTTCTGAGGTGACTTGAAGCTGTCACAGCCTTTCCACACATGGCCCCCCTTCCATGGTGTCTTGTGGACACCAAGGAGAGGATTGTCTCCTCACACCCATCTTTACACTGCCTCCCCTTCTCTCTGTGGTGAATTAAGGTTTCTTTGCTACATCAGAGGTGAATTCAGGGAGCGTTTAAAACATCTGGGCTATGTAGCCCATCTTTCACCTCTTGGAACACATCTGTGCAGGATACAGCTGTGAGGCACAGAGAGGAGACAGGTTCTGAGTGAGTGTTGACTGTCAGAGCCCTGCATCTCCTGACACATTGGAGAACATCTTGTGAAATTTACAGCTGGAGCACCAACTGCCTAAAGTCACCTGAATTTACAGCACCCACGAGAATGAGGCACTATCAGGTAAATAAGACCCTGGAAAAGGGTCTTATTTCTTTTTCTCTGCTACTCTTCTGATTTTGCCTTGCCAGGAGGAAAGATTGGATTCTTGCTGTACAGAAAGTGTTGCAGCCTTTGACTCAATTTATCCTCAAGCTTCCCCTCTAACTCAGTGCTTGCTTAACACATTTCTCAGCTCCAAAAGAGAGCAACAGGAAAGCTTCACCCCAGACTGTGCAGCAGAAGCAAAATCTCTGAAAAAGCCCAAGCAAAGGGAGACAAGAAAAACCTAATTCAGATCAAGGGTTTGAGCCAAGATCTCCTGCCCTCAGAAAACTGTCACGAGAAACAGATTTCAGAGTATTTAGAATTCAAACAGCTGCAACATTTCCTACTGGAGATGGGTCATAATCCACAATACCCCAGTGTTAATTGAGCCCATGAGCAAATAGGTCAGCATGACTCCTTAACCTTGCAATCGAGATCCTCACCTGGGAGTTGAAGTATTTATGTGGGATGATCGTGGCAGCAGGAAAGGTTGGGAGCAGATGACCTGGGCTGTGCTGTGACTAGAGGGGAAGAACATGTTTTTTGATAAGTCTGGGAATGTTGCTCTTGGTCTCAGACCCTCAAAATTGGAATCCTTCTAGTGGAACAAACATTCTGATTATATTGTACTGTACTCTGCAGGGTAATGTGGTGCCACGTTGTTTTTCCTCCATTTTACGACTCCATTTCTTTGTTTCATTGATTTTATTGAAAATCTTCTGGGGACTAAAAGTTTAATTTTTAGTAAAAATATATAGATTTTTCAGTACAAATTTGGTCTGGTTTTTAGCAGGAGGGAGTTGTTTAGTTTTGGTTGATTCATGTTTGGTTGGTTGGTTGGCTGGTTTTGAGAAAAAGGGAGAAAAAACAAGGAAGAGAAAAATACTTCAGTCCAGTTACTGATTTTATTCAACAAAATGCACTTTAAAATATGTAGGAATATTTTCACACTGCCATTTGAAAGGTAAAATCTATTCTCCAGCTTCAGGCATCATGTAAGCATTTTACCTTGAAATTATAACTTGCCTTAGAATGATAATTGGGCTTGGTTTGTGCTGAGCTTTAAGTGATTTCATTGGGGTTTACTGGGCAATTTTGCCTCTCTTGCAAAGAGTGGCTGCAATTTCTGTCAGGATATATATGTTACATCTTAATGGAAAAAAAAAACAATAACAAAAAAACCCTCAAAAATAATCCTGAAAACTTTTGAGGGAGAGAAAAGATGATAGTTGGCAATTATTCTGCATGTGTGCATAAAGTTGCATAGAAGTAACTTATTCTAGGTAGAAGTGCAATAGAGAACAGACCTGTAATCTTAGTTTATAAAGCTGGACACATGTTGTATTAGAGAGCCCACTCAAGTTCCCTGAGGGAATCTAGACACACAATTAGAGGGAAACACAAAAAAACATCCCCAAGGACAAACATAATAATAAAAAAGTATTTTTTATAATAAAGAGCTATATTAAAAAAAAAAAAAAAGTTGTGCATCGTATAATAAAAGCACAGAACCCAAGGCAAAAAGGATCCAGTCAATCTTCCAAATGATCTTTATGAGAGTTGAGGGAGAGTTGGTGATTCCACGGGAGACCTGGAGGAGCGAGATGCGTGCAGCCTCATTATCCAGCACTGCCTGGACAGCAATATCAGGGGTGGGGAGAGGCAGACACAAAGCCCATCATTTGGCCTGTCATACATAGCTAATAAAGCACAACTGGAGACTTCTTGCCTCTGCTGGGTCATGTGGGGCCAATTTCTGGCCACTGCTGGCTGTGGGCACCTGCCAATAACCCCAGGCAGAGCTGTGAGGGCTGTGCCTGCCCTGGCTTTCCAAGCTGCAGAGCTGTGATGCTGTGAACCCTCTGCAAGGTGCCAAAGAGGAGCATCCCTTGCTCAGCCCTGCCAGGTTTCTCTCTGCATCTCCCTCTGTAGCTTTTTAACTAAAAACTAAACTGTGTTAACCCATGACACCTTGGTAGATATGTGCATCTCTCTGCAAACAGCAGCCTTAATCCACTTTGCAGGTCCTCACTGAAAGAATTTGCTGCCTCCTCTGTAAGAAAAATCCCAGTTTGCCTCTGTGTGTGTCCAAGGGGATCTTCAGAGTTAGAACATTTAACCCAGAAGTGCATTCTCTTCCTGTTAATTTAATAATTACAGCAACCATTGATATCACTGGGCCTGTCTGAACAGAATTTAACCAGTAAATATTCTTACACCAAAAGAAAAGGTTGACTGCAACAATGGCTCCACAATTCAAAGTTCCTGGTTCACGGCTGTGTGTGACACTGTAGTCCTTATAAATAAAATTCCCTCTGAGACTGATGCCAGGCCTGCCCTAGGAGTGAGTGCAGAAGGACACACACTGAGTTTCATGTTCAGTGGGCCTCAAGTCTGCCACATTTTGTAATTGCAGGGGAAAAGGATCCCTTGCATAACTCTAAATTACATGGCCAACAAGCTGTAACACCAGGATTTTTAATCATAATAAAAACTATACCAAGTGGCCATGTGTATGATTAGTTTAGAAATATGGCTAGATGGAAGTTACAACACTCAGCTGAAATCTATTTATGAAGACAGGCAGGCAATTATGTGAGACAAGGGAACTAATTTTGCAGAGTGAGATTTAGTGATTAGCAACAGTGTCTTCATTTCATCTTTAAGCCTATAAAATTCTCTGCTGAACACACCATTCAAATACCTGTGGCATTATTTTGGGATGCAGTGACTGCAGCTGTGATCTACAGAACCAACCTGTGAATGAATGGCCTCATACACGACTGGTCACCAAATTAGGCTGAGAAAAACACTATTAATATTTTTAGCTCGTCACTTTTCCCTCTAAGGAGAGTTTCAGAAAGTTGTTCAGGCTCGTTCTTGCCTAGCTGGTTATCTATTCCACCCCATGCAGATATTTTTCAGAAATGCTGTTTCATCCCATGCCCATAAAACATACGGTATGTGTAGCATATATAGGCTGTAATTAAAAAGAGACACTTGTGTTGACAAAAAGACAGTTGTTCCCACATAAGTGTAAAGACTGTCTTCCCCACCAATTAAGATTCAGAAGAATATGGGCTTTAATAGTCCTCTTGGGGAAGTTGTCTTTTGTATCTATGATAAATACATGATTATAAGGACAAATTATATGAGCAGCAATAATTCCCTAGTAATGTGATCATTAAAAGCCTTCACAACTGCAATATATCAATATTAATTGGGGACAGATGATCATTTTACTGACATGCTCAAGTCATTATCCATGTTTCAGTACTTCATGAATACCTGAATAGTCTTAATGATGTGATTTTTTAAAGATTCTTTCTTCAGTGGTCTTAACATTATTGTTTATCTAAAAAATATGAAAAAAGGAGAATCAGAGAAAACAAATTAGAAGCAGTTCATGGAGTTCTGAGATAAAAGGAAGCAAGATCCAGCAAAATTTCAGTTTCTGTTCAAGCGTTAGAACAGTCAATCACAATTATTGAGAAGAAACAACGGAATAAACACTGTCTGCTGGGCCTGGCTTGTGATAAGCCCATGGTCAATGTTTGCTGATAAAGAGGACACTGTCACTCAGCTTTGGAGGGTAAGCAGTCCACAAAACAACCTGTTGATCTGTAGTCTTTAGCAGTATTCATTGCACTGCCTGTCTGCTTCAAAGACCTTTTCTCATGCTGGAACAGACACAGTTTGCATGTCCTTTTATTTGCATCCCCTGTGACAGTGGACTGGCAAATAATTTTGTTTCCTGCCCTAGACAGGCTGTTGAAAAAGCCACTCTGACTTGCAGATAACATGTTTGCAAGAAGAGTGATAAACCTGATAGGATAATATCCTGAAAGCTGAAGTGAAATGACAGAATACAGCAGCAGAGCACGTTTCGTGTCTGAAAGGGTGTTACAGACTGACTGCTTCTGCTCCTGGAGATGTGAATGTCAGGTTTTAGTCAGTAAATTATTCGATTCCTTCCTTCATATCACACCTGCTGATTTTCCTCCTGCTATAGACTCATGTTGTGGCTTGATACAAACCACAGGCTGTCCAGACTTTGTGCATTTATTGATAACTATGGAAGAAATACATAAATGCAGTAGCTAAGGCTGAAGAATAAACATACAAGTTATGTTTTATATATAAGTGTGACTGGACACAATAACCATATTAATTATTAAATCTTGAGGAGTTAATTTTCACTATAGTTGTTGATTAAGACACCAGATGTCATCAGTAGGCCTGTACCAAGGAAATTTTTCTTGCCAAAGCAGAAGCTAGCACCTGTGAAAAAGTAACTTTTACCATGTAGACAGAACTGTGATCATAATGTCTATTAGTGCCCTCCTTCCAGTAGCCATGACTGTCAAGGTGAGTTAATCTGACATAAAAATAACAAATAAAGCTAACAAAACATATCTACAACCTCCTGCCCATAATTACATACATACATACAAACATACATACATAAATAACCCCCTAAAATAATGTGCTGCTTCAGTAAAGAAATTAAATATTCAACCCTAGAACTGGTGTAAGGTGGCTGTTTCACTCTGAATTGCAAAATAATGTATCTTCAGGATGGGACAGTTACAAACATAAAACAAGTATTACTTTAAAATGAAGATATTACAGTTAAATTTGAATTAACATTCTTTACAGTTAAATATAATTTTGAATTTACACAGGAAAGATAAAAATATTTCTCTTATGTTATAGTCATTCTTCATGGAGGATCGTGGGTGACTCTATAGGATTATATTTAAATCTGTGGATCTAATGGGGAGAGATGTCCAAAGAATATAAAAAAGAAAACCAGTTGAAATTAGCACCCAATTAGTTTTAACTTTATGTTAAAATGGTGAGGTTTTTTCTACAGTTTAAATTCAAATATTGTTTTCAGTTTTGAGAGTAAATATTTTGATGTTATTTTAAACTTTGGCATAAAATGCAGGTGAAGGGAATTCTGAAGTCTATTTCATTTGCTTATCTTGGAGCTGGAATACCCAGATTCAATGTCTTCCCCTACTTGATGAGGCTTGAATCCATTGCTTTCATCAAAATCTTTCACTGGCCATGCTATTAGGCATTGCGAAGATCCATTTTTATCTTTCCTTTTGATTTTTTTTTATTATTTTTTATAAACCATTTTAACAGAAAAAAAAAAAAAATCCCTTGTTTAGTGAGTGAGACATTTCCTTATGATTTAACTAGGTTGGATGAAGTAGAAAATCTCCCAGAGAGCCAGAGAGAGCTACACGTCTCCAGAGTCTGTGACAAAGACATTCATGTGAGAAAAAGGAATTCTTGGTCCAACAGCAACAGCTGCACGGTTTATTTACTCTGCCTCTTTTAACTTATTCTCTCACAGCTTTGGTAGGACTTTGAACCTATGAATTATCTGGTTTTTGTAAATTATGCTCTCTTTGTATGTGGGAAACATAATAAGTGCTTTTTGTTATCTTTTGTATGCAGTGAGCTAACTGGATAATCACATACGGTCAAAATGTGTAAATGGTGTGTCAGAGGTCTAAACTGATGTGCCTTGGAGTAATGGAACTATTGTATCAAGAAAGAATGTGTGATTTCTCCACTATTAGCAAACTGTTGTGTTGGGTATTTACTATGGAATAATATCTCTACTTGTTTTTATTCAATTAATTAAGAGGCTGCTGGGAGCTACAATAGTATGAATGAAGCCTAATATTATACATTTAGGATGCAATTATATTAAACCATTCAAGAAATTACACTTATGCTGTGAAGAAAGAACAAAATAAGCCAGATAGAAAACTCTGGCTCCAAGAACTTAATACATTTATAATATAATTTTGTCTAAATCTGGAACTTCGAGGTAAGCTGTCATGGCACATTCAGCAAGACGGATAAACTTTGTAATTAATAACTTATTCAGTTATTATTTGGGTGTAATTAGCAAAGAGTTACATACAGTAAAACGTTTTTCATCTTTGCCATCTGATCTCTTTTTATGTGAAAGCAGAAGACATGAGTTGAGGTCTTGCTCCTTTTTTCAATCTATGGAGAATACAAATGAGGATGTTGATAAAATGATTTTGAAGGTAATGAAAACCTTGCTTGATTTAACCTTCAGACTGGAAAATAAATACAACATCAAATTTCTCATCCTTTATTCTGCAATTTCCATGACAGAAATGTATCTTATTTCTGAGGAACAAAATAACAGGCTAACTTTCCTGGGCTAAAATGCTGTATATCTCCAGGACATTCTATCTTTTTTATCCTCTTTTACATTTTTTTGGTAATGATAGATATCTACTCATCCTTGTAGGGAGTGCTCAGTACATCCCTGTAGGGAGCTCAGAGATTGTGTCTGTTAATGGGCACTAGACTGTAAACATTATTCTTATTTTGCCAAAGACAAAATGAGCAGAAAGAAAACATCATTAAACTAAACATAATTCAAATAGTTACAACCACATGGTGCTCTGTCCAGAGCTGATCATGGCTTGTTCAAACTTCTCAGCTTCTATTCCTCCAAATAAATGTTCATTTGAGCGAAATTTAGAGAGAGGGAAGCTTTTTAGATTTTCTGTTACGCTGTGGTCTGAGACATTGAAAAAGCCCCAAACCTTACTAAAAATTTGCAAGAAGTAAGCAAAAAAAATAGTTTTGCAGTGTTTTGGATGTAATGTTTTCCTAATTAAAATCTAATTTCCTAATTAAAATCTAATCATCTAATGCCACTAATGTAGTTTTTATTGCTCAAACTTTTTCCAGCTCTTAATCTGTATGGGCACAAACAATTCATAAATAAAACATCTTTGGGGATCCAAAAGAGAGTTTCTTCTGTAGGAGTTCTAACAGGGAGTTCTAACAGGGAGCTCACATGCTGCATGTTGCTAGGCTTATTTGAAAACTGCTGGTGTCCTCCTCTCAGTCTGAGAGTATAAAACACTCTCCAAAAAAGAGCTCTTCCACTGTGGCTGTCTCTGTGGGATGCTGGCTGTTTGTAAGAGGAGCAACCAGAGATAACTGATTGTTTGTAAGAGGAATAGCTGCCTCCTGTGTCAGTCAGAACTTAAATGTGTCCAGTACTGTTGAAATCTCCTTTTTCTCAGGATAGTCCCATGACTGGCTGGTGTTGTGCACATATCACTTGTTAATCATGATAAACTCACACGGAGCAGGTTGTCAATGGTTCATCCTGAATATCCAGAATATCTTGAATATCACTTTTACGACCTGAAAGCAGTGAGATTTGGTTAATGTTGGAGGGATTTGGATATTTGCTTTACTCTGCATCTCCTGTGCTATCTGGGGTGCCTCTGGCTGCAGGGCCACCCTGCTCAGCTGGGAGGAGACCTCTGTCAGGAAGATGCTCTTAAAGGGAGGCAGCCAAATCTGCTCCAAATCACACTGTGTAGTCAGGATCCTGTCCTGACTTGTCCTTATGGCTTCATTCCCTTTTAATCTTCTCTTCTTTCTGGTCTTCATAGGAGCCTTTCAATTTTCTCATCTGACAGAGCAATAGAAATCATGTTATAAAAGCATGTTCAGAACCTTGCTAGAGAAGGGCTGTGTTAAATTCCTGAGAAAGATAAATTCCTCTGGCTTGCTGCTGAAATGTGCTCTGAAAGGCACTGTGGACTCTCCATTTCAATTTCTTCACAAATAAAAAGGAAATGACACACAATTCCACAGAAAGAAGGAAAGATGCAAGAATATCTTTCTTACATCTTCTGCATTTTATTCCACAACAATTATTTTGGGGTTTTGCCCTGAGTGGTGAATTTACAGCTAATGAGATGTGGTCTCATTAGTCATCTTATTTTTCACATTATTCAGGTAAAGCTGTATGAAGATAAAAATTAATATTTATTTGTGTATTTATTTATTTAAACTAAGGTGAAAGGTGATAAAGAGAGCTTCCTACTCTATGATTAGCATGCCAAAAATTCCCTGTTATCCTCAGGTTTGTCTAACCTCATCACAGCTGCAAATCTCTTTAATTGGCAGAGAAATTGAGAAGAACATAGGCAGGATTATTGCAGACTTTCTGAATGACAACCCATCAGTTCACTAAAACTGTCACTGCCTCATCTTTCTTGAGAGATACGCTGAATATTTATCAAATTTTAATTGTATTTGAAAACTTTAAATGCACAGTCTAGGATTTTGTCACAGTAACTTCTTTAAAAGCTTCCACAGTGATAAAAAATTCAATTTTGCTCTGTGGCCATGTTTCCATTCTTAGAATTACCTTCTGGTTTCCTAAATACCTTGATTTATCTTTTCACATGGGGCGTGCCTCCACTGCCCTGCAACATTGGTTATGTATACTACATTTCAAAGCTTAGAAGTAACAGGTCTCCTTGAGGCAGCATGTACTTGTCTTTATGTAATCTGTTCAGTAGGATTTTTGTCTTGATTTTCAAGAAATTCTTCCTATATATATCATATATGTGTATATATGCACTTATACACATATATATGTATAAAAATAATTTTTCCTTTACATATTAATTTCTAGTTAAGAGAGTTGGCCTATCTGCAAAAAGTACCATTCACAAGACATACATTTTGTCTCATTATCTGAATTGAAGATTCAGAGTTGCTGGATTTTTTAAAATTTTATTTTCTAGACAATATAAGCTCTGAATTACTGTGCCAGTGAACACTGGGGTGGTTTTTACTGCTGTGATCATCTCTCTTGAAGGCTGAAGTTAGCTGGAAAATTTTGAATGTTGTTATTCATTTCTACAAAGAGGAATCTGCTACTGGTCAACTGCTGCCCTAGGACTTTTCTTTAGTATTCACCTACAGAACATTTGACCCCTGCTGTGGAACAGTAAAGTATTTTTATTAGCATTATAGTTAATCTGGACAGTAGCTCTGCTCCTTCATTTTGATGGGTTTTTTTGAGTTCTCCAGAGAGGCTTTGATCACTGAAAAAATTGCTTTTTCATGACCTCATTTAATATGCAGAATAAGCTTCACTACCAGGTGCCATGGTTTTCCTTCACTGAGATTTCCCTAAGGACATCCTGGCCTTTGTGTAAATCTCCTTGTGACTCCTTTGTTCTTCAAAATCTAGGCAGTGCTGAAACTTCCAAATCTGCATTTGAAAATGCTCTTTCTGTGACTTTTTCTTTCTCTTTCTTCTATTTTTCAGTGAGACCTCGGCCAACCCCTTTCCTGTATCTGCACACATTTGAAATGAGGTTTCACTGGCTGTCTTCCACAGTCATATTTTGAACCCTGCGGCTTCCCGGAACACTTTTCTTCCACTCAGATTTTGGCTCTCACTTTTTCATTCTGGGTCTTTTAAGTGCATACATCTAAATGAAAAACTGCTTTTGTACTGTACTGCATGCTGTCTCTCTCATGGAGCTTTTCTTGCATGCTTTACTATAGTTATACAGAGATATAGATGATAGTTTGTGCTCTGTGGCTGAACATTTCTGAAGCAAATTTCAATCTTCAAAGTTATAATTAGTCTTTTGTCTGTCCCGTTCTGTCCTGAAGCTGTCTGTCATTGCATGGAGCACAGCACCAGCCCCATGGAGGACTGAACCAGGTGTGTGAAGCTACTTGCTCTGGTTTCCAAAGTGCAAAAGCCGTGGTTGTATGTGAGCTTTGTACCTCTGACCCAAAATCACACTGGCCCCCAAAACACTTTATCTTATAAGACAGAAGGTGGAACGTTGGAAACTTAAATGAAGGATTTGCCTTTATGTGTTAACTAATTTTGAATCAGAAACTCTTATATTGCCAATTATATTAAATCTGTTGGTTCCATCTGTTTCAATTCAGTAGAGCACTAACTGCATAATTGTAGCTTCATTAATAAGTGAATTATGTTCAGTAAGTTTGCATTCCAAAAGAAAATGGATTAAAGCATTTGTACTCCATCCTAGAAATACTCTTAAGTACACAAAGTGAATAAATGTCTCTGTCTAAAACAGCTATTGTAATAAAAGAATTGATGTTACACAAGTAGGATGTTACACATCAAATTCATTCCTGACCTACCCAATCCAGGGAATCTCTGGGAAATGTTAAGTGTATTTTACAAGGTAAAGACTTAATGGTTTTAAGACAGAAAAGAATTTGTAATGGAACAATTTATAGGTCATATAACACGGAGTGAACTTTCCCAGAGACTTCTTTTTGCATTAGCACAACACGGTTTACAGGATGCAGTCAGACCCTCAGCAAAGTATGAGACCCCGGGTCAAGCTTTGGTCCATGGAAGGGTTCTGCCTGCCAGCCCTAAAAAAAAAAACAAACCCAAAAAACCAAAAAATAAACAAAAAATGCAGATCTCACAGCAGGAAGATCTTGAGTTGCAGTGATCCTCAGCGTTTTCAGCTGATCCAGAATTTTCCAGAGGGCAGTAATAAAGCAGCAATACCACAGCAACACTTCGGTGCAGAGCGGTGTTCCGGCCACGTCCCAGGAGGTTTGGGCAGTGACCATTAGGCTCCCTGGGAAGTGCCTCTCCAGAGCTAAGATCCTGCAAGGCTGCAGTTTGAAGTAAAACATCTTTGGGAGCTCTGCTGCAATTTCCCTGCTCTGGGCAGGGTGGTCCCGGGGGAGCTGTGTAATACCAGGGAGTTTCGTGTTTGCACCTTCTGAAGGTCACTCCCAGCGACTTGCCGTCACAGGCAGAATTTTAATGCTTTTCATCACACATCCTTCAGGTTCAGCACGTGTCAGGGAAAGAACTGCCTTGTACCTGTGAGTACCACTGCCTGCAGGTGCAGAGATTTCCAGTAGGAACAGCAAGTGAAGGAAAAAATATGTTTCAACATCGTGTAGCTTCACTAGAAGGGCATAACACGGCGGTGGGGAAAGCAGTGCGAGCTGATTCTCCAGCACAGCAGTGAAGCACTGGTTCCTAACAAATATTATACAAGTTATAGCTCATAATTTTTCAAAGACAAAGAATTTTTCTAGATAATAGTTCTGGGGGTTGATTTTTCCCCCTTCCTTTGTGATGCTATCCCTTCTTTTAGTTGTTTGTTTCTTCCTCTTGAAATTAGTCTGCATTACTCCATTAAGGTGCAGAAAACCAACCAAGAAAAAATCACACAGTAAGAGATTAGACCTAGTCTTTAGGGGTTTAAGAAGACAAAAATAGTCTATTTCTTTAAATCAGTTTTTTT